>HG995334.1:7727009-8328264 GCA_905333045.1 Lysandra bellargus
GGACTCTTGCATAGCGCCGAGCTTGCGGTCTTGTGACACTTGTGCCTCCATCATTGCCCTTTGAGAATCTTGCATAGCGCCGAGCTTGCGGTCTTGGGCATCTTGCAAAGCCTGAATTAACTCAATTATGCTTTCCAATTGAGGAGCCATTTGAGGGGCCGTAGAAACTACGGACGTGGCAGGGTAGATGTAGCTAGTCGACGGGGCCTGAGTGGGCGTGGCCTGGTGGGCGGAGCCACTGGGCGTGGCCTGAGTGGGCGTGGCCTGGTGGGCGGAGCCAGTGGGCGTGGCCATGTCCAGAGGGGGCGGGGCCTGAGGGGCGTGGTCAGTGGGCGGGCCCCGGTGGGCGGAGCCAGTGGGCGTGGCTTCACCCGAAGTGGGTGGAGCCTGGGGGGCGTGGTCAGTGGGCGGAGCCTGGTGGGCGGGGCCAGCGGGTGGGGCCTGCCCCGCAGTGGGCGGAGCTTGGTCCCCAGTGGGTGTGGCCTCCGCAGCTCCACCTCCAACTCCTCTCTCGGAGTCAATGGCAGCAGCTCGCTGCGCCCTTGTCCTGATACTCCCCTTGAAGTCCTCTCTCGGAGTCAATGGCATCTCCAAATCCCACTTCTGACACCAGTTGTTACGTGCTAGGGTTCGAGGATTCGGAGAGAAAGACCTGGTGACTCTCTTGAAGACTTTATTCACAAACACTAGCTCACACAAATCACTAAGTCCAAACACTAAGCACTAGATCCAAATCACTGAGCACTATCACTGTCCTAGGTCGTAGCCGAGTTGTCGGTTCACTATCACAATCACTCACTATTGATCACTTGTTTTCACTTTGAAATCGCCTTGATGATCGCTCGGATCGAACTGAGTTGACTGTCGGCTTGTTTACCTTTTATATGGCCCGCGTCGAATTCTGGAGCGTTCTATTTTGGATTGTTTACGTAAACACGCAATCACATAAACAAGGGTCGGGCTTTTCTAGAAGGTACGCGCAACTGTCGCGCGCAGGTAAACAACTGCCCGTATCCGTAACAATATTTTTGCAAAGATCACAAATCCATCATTATGAAACCAAAAAACATTATTGGCAATTCAGTAGGTATTGCTACTTGCTAGTCAAAAGAACGTAAAACAACTAACAAGAGTTAGCAACACTAAAACACTTTTATTGTTTTATGGTAAAAAAACCTATTTTTAGGGTTCCGTACCCAAAGGGTAAAAACGGGACCCTATTACTAAGACTTCGTTGTCTGTCCGTTTGTATGTCCGTCTGTCTGTCTCCAAGCTGTATCTAAGAACGGTAATAGGTAGAGAGTTGCAGATTATGTATATCTGTTGCCGCTTTAACAACAAATACTGAAAACAAAATAAAATTTATATTTAAGGGGGGCTCCTATACAAAAAACGTGATTTTTTCGGCCTTTTTCTCTCTATATCATTAATGGCAAGAGGTAGGCACTTGGATTCTTTTGTTAAATGTGTACTTTAATATTTAATAATAATATTAAAATAAATATAAGGGGGGCTCCCATACAAAAACACAATTTTTAGCCTATTTACGCTTGTTGGTACGGAACCCTTTGTGCGCGAGTTTGACTCGCACTTGCCCGATTTTTTTTACACTTAAATAGAAAATTATATCTATTGTAACGTCCTTGATTTTAGGGATCAATCTATCAAGTGATAACCATTTAAGTGGGATTTGAAACGCATTTCGTGTAGCGGTTAGACGTAATATCGTGTTAGTGGCTGAGGTCACAGGGTAAATAGTAATATACTGGCGTGATTAAACTATTATGCGCTATCTGACGTGGATTCGGTTCGCTCGCGGCGAGGACTCGCTTAGACTGACATTATAATGTTTGCTGTCTGTGTAATTTCGTGAGCCTATTCAATGTTATGTTCCGTTGGATATGAGCACGGGATTAGGTACCAAATGGACGAGCCTTAGCCCTGTATGTTGTTATAAAGTCCAATTTCTAAAGAGATAACTTCTTTAGTGGCGCTTAGAGTTTTTCATGAAAAGTAAATGCTTAAACTTACTCGCGTCAAGACATGTTGATTGTTGAAATCTCAATTGAAAATTTGTAAGACGGACGGAGACTAAACCACCGACGCGACGTACAAGAGGAAGTATTCTCTCCTCTTTTTACCACGTGGTGAAGTTTGCTTACTCTTGTTGTCTCGTTTTATTCTAAAAACACGATCATGACGGATACTCTGAAATGCATTTAATTCACCACGTTTCTGTAACCTCTTAACAAGGTTTTACAATTAATTAATACGATGCTGTTTCCCCCGCGTCTCCCGACTGTGACACCGCCGTGACTCCTGTAGAGTCCGTAGTCCCCCGACTTACATACTCGTCTCCTTCTGAGATGTCTTGCTCGGAGCAAGAGACTGACCCTGGTGAAGGCGACTTCACCACGGTCGTCAGTAAAAAGACCAAGAAGAGGAAGCGCGCTGAAGGCTCTTCCTCTCCAGTCTCGTCCTCCCCGACTAAACAGGCCGGAAAACCAAAGTCTAGAAAGACTAAACCGGCCCCTAGGCCCGAGCTACCCGCGATGTCCGTGCAGACTAGTACTGCCGCGTCCCCCGCTCGCCCCCCAATCGCCCCTCAGGCATCCCAGGCCTCGCAGGCCTCTCAAATAGTTCCGTCTCAGGCCCCTCTGACTTCCGAGACGGAACCCGCTTCCAAAATGCCTCCTCCTGTCATAGTACAGGAGAAGGAAAAATGGAACATCATCTCGGCCGCGATAAACGAGAAAAAGCTCCGTTACTCGTCGGCTACCACAACTCCGATCGGGATAAAGGTCCAGGTCCAAACGCCTCAGGACCATCGCCTCCTAACTGCGTTCCTCCGTGGAAAAAACATAGGTTACCACACCTATGCCTTAGAGGACGAACGTGTCCTCCGCGTCGTCATTGTAGGTGTCGACAAGTTCATCTCCGAAAGGGATGTACTTGAAGACCTAATAGCCCAAGGTTACCCCGCGACCGAGGTACACAGGATGTACCACCCCGTCAAAAAACACGTGTACAACATGGTACTAGTGATCCTCCCCCTTACCCCCGAGGGTAAGGAAATTTTTAACATACGCGCCGTATGTAATATAACCGGAATACGCGTGGAACCCCCCCGTAAAAGAGGCACTCCTGGCCAATGCCACAGGTGCCAACTTTACGGGCACTCCGCGCGAAACTGCCAAGCCCGACCGCGTTGCGTCAAGTGCCTAGGAGACCACGGCACCTCTGACTGCCCACGCAAAACACCAGCTGAGGAGTCCGAACCCCCCAGCTGTGTGCTATGCAAAACACAAGGCCATCCGGCTAATTACAGAGGGTGTGTAAAAGCACCCAAAGTAAAGAGACGAATTGCGCCTCAAACAAAGAAAAACAATAAGGAAAAAACAAAGCAGAGATTTATCCCTGCTCCGCTTCCCACTAAATCACCTTGGGTGAACAGCACTAGTGCCCCTAATAACTTCCCCGTGCTCCCCAACAGGGCCCAGCCCACCGCCGCGCAAAAACCCGCGCCCTCCGCGACAAAACCTGCGCCCCCAGCGGCAAAGCCCGCAACACCCGTGGCAAAACCCGCGCACCCCGCGAAAAAGCGCACTCCCCCCGCGAATATAACCTCCAATTACGGAGACGACCTGCGTGACGTGACCGACTTCCTAAGCCTCATAAACCCGTCAGAGGTAGCCGAATTCTCCTACGGACTACGGACGGCTAGGACTTTTTCACAATTATCCGCCTGTCTGTCGACTTACAACGATTTGATACGCAGGATCAATTCTCTCAATTTATCACTATCGTTTAACTAATGGATTCAACCGGAAGAATAAAACCGCGCTCCCTACAGGTAGTTACGTTTAATACAAACGGCATACATAATAATATAGACGAAATCCGCGAATTCGTCATAAACCACAATGTCGATATTTTACTAATGCAGGAGACGTTCCTTAAGCCTAGTAGAAAAAGCCCAAAAATAGCTAACTATAAAATAGTTAGAAATGACAGAACCCGATCCCAACTCGGAGGCACAATGATTTATTACAAAAAATCATTGCACTGTGTTCCCCTAGAACCCCCATCCCTAACTAACTTAGAAACTTCTATTTGTCACATTAGCATGACAGACCATCAACCTATCATAATTGTATCTGCCTATTTAGCCAGCAAAATGCCCATAACTTCTAGCGAATTAAGATCGCTATTTAATTTAGGCAATGCCGTCATTATTGCCGGCGACCTAAACTGCAAACACACAGAGTGGGGCAATGTCATATCTAATACGAATGGCATTAGATTATCCGTCTTAAGCGACTCCTTAAATTTTGCAATTTTAGCCCCTAACGACCCCACTCGCTACGACACTGCTAGCCGTAGTAACAACCTTATTCATAACCCTAGTGTTATTGATATTGCGTTAGTTAAAAACATTAACCTCAACATCTCTTTGGAAACAATCCACGAGCTTAACTCGGACCACAGACCAGTTAAAATTGCGCTTGGCAATTCTAACCAACTCGCTGCTAGTACTAAAAAGATAATTGATTATAAATTACTAGCAGATAACCTAGAAAACCTTCAATCGAGTCACCTCGATCTCATTCCCGATTTCATCGAAAACTCTAAAGTGGCGCTTGAGGCCTCTCTCCACTTGACTGATCATCTGGTAGAGAACATCGAAAAATCTTCTAGGGAAATGCCAACGATTCATGAGAATCGCTGGCCTCTCCCAGATGATATAAAAGAGTCCATCAGACTCCGTAACGCGGCTAAACGCACATACGATCGCTACCCATCGGAAGACTGGAGGAGGGCCCTCCGTCACTACGAGAGGGAAGTTAAATATAAAATCAAACAACACAAAGCCGAGAGGTGGGATCGACTTCTTAGCGAACTCGAACCGTCTCACACGGCCTACTGGCCGCTCGCGAAGTCCCTCAAAAAAGATACGGAGAGCGACATGCCTCCACTAAACAGACCAAATCGTCCTCCTGCACTGGAGGATATCGACAAAGCCGAATGCTTGGCCGACACCATAGAAAATCAGTGCCGACCTAGTACTCTCCCGACCGACCCTGATCATGATAATCTAGTCAATACCGAGGTAGAAAGCCGACTCATGGCCCCACCATCAGAGCCTCTCAGGCCGGTGGATATGGAGGAAATCAAAGATATTATTAAAGATTTGAATTCCAGAAAGGCCCCAGGCCTGGACGGTATCTCAAATAAAACCCTTAAATTACTACCTGCCACTATAATTGAATTGCTCGTGAACATCTTTAACGCCCTTTTACTAGGATGTTCATTCCCAGATATATGGAAAGTAGCTATAATAATAGGTATCCACAAACCGGGTAAACTCCGGACGGAACCAAGTAGTTACAGACCAATTAGCTTAATTAGTTGCCTCGGTAAAATTTACGAAAGAGTTATACTAAGACGCCTAAAAGACGTCATAGTTGATAAAAAACTCTTACCTGACGAACAATTCGCATTCCGCGAATTCCACAGCTGTCCCGCTCAGGTACACCGCCTAACGGAGTACATACTAGAACAAAAGAACAATAGGAGACCGACTTGCGCTGTTTTCTTTGATGTCGCAAAAGCATTCGACAAAATTTGGCACAATGGGCTAATTTATAAACTTTTTAAACTCGGCATTCCCGATAGTCTTGTTATAATAATAAGTAACTACCTCAAAAACCGTAAATTTCGTTTCAGAGTCGAAGGCATTCTGTCTTCACTTAGAGATCTAGAGGCTGGAGTACCGCAGGGCTCGGTTCTCTCCCCGACCCTCTACAATCTCTACACGTCCGATTTGCCCACCCACCCTCGAGTAAAAAAAGCGCTATTTGCAGACGACACGGCCCTGTTCTTTGCTCATCGCCAAATAGCTTTCGCGTCCAAAAAACTCCAAGAAGCAGTTACCGAACTCGGTAAATGGTTCGCAAAATGGAGAATCGAACTAAACCTCGACAAAAGTCACGCTATATTATTTAACGGACTAAAACGTAAGAAAATGCAACCTATTAGTCTGCACGGAAAATTAATTCCCGAAGTCACGGCTGTCAAATACTTAGGAGTAGTACTAAACAAGTCGATGTCATTCACGAACCATATATCGAATACCGTACGTAAAGCGAAATTTGTATTATACAAATTATATCCTTTACTCAACGCGAGTAGCAAAATGTCCTTAAGACATAAGCTCACCTTATACAAAACATGTATAAGAACGATACTCACTTATGCGTGCGTCTCTTTCGCACACATAAGTGACAATCAGATGAACCAATTGCAACGAGTTCAAAACCGTTTTTTGCGCATGGCAACAGGTGCCCCCCGTTACATGCGAAACATCGACTTGCATAGAGACTGCGAGCTTATCACTATCAAAGCCTATATCAAAGAACTCTCGGAGAGATTCTTTGAGAAAGGAAAAGTACATCCCAATCCGCTCATTCGTAAGGCTGTGGACTACGAACATGACGCACCGACATTCCGATACCCCTTCAGGCGGCCTAAGCATATCTTAGCCGACCCTGTAGATCCCATCACAGAATACGTAACGTACTGTGTACAGTTACGCAAACACAAATCACACTCACCCGCGTGGTTAGTACTGCACCGGGGACGACGCCGGCGCCTTCCCCGAGGACTTAACACGACCCGAACGACAAACAGACAGACCGACCGAAATCCGGTGCCGAGCTCGATCCCGGGTTCGAGTTCGCATGCGGATAGCATAGGAACACACCTAAATCATGACCGCGACCGCGACATTGTCGTAGAGAGCTCTACCAATTACTTTGACATTAGAACATACACGCGTATGTCACCCCAACCGGACTCGGAAGGGGAGAGGGACGGCCCTCTTTTATGCAATAACATTAATAACTTGAGCTCATCTACCGCGATAACTCGTACGCAGCTAGTTTGTGCTACCGCGCGCGAGCAGCCTCACTCGTCAGAGAGTGAGTAAGGGGTCGGACCCCTTAAGAGCAGGGGGGATCCGTGTCCCCACGTCAGATGAAAATAGCTTATTTTCGTAGCTCTCCCCAATATTGCCCGATTAGAATGTCACACGTGTGACTTTAGGGGAGGGGGCCAGGCCCCCTCATTGTTTATCTCCAAACCAACTAGCAACAGACTAGTTATAGCCACGATTAAACTACCACGGTCTTAACCAGACCAGTAGCTTAGACCCTTTCGAAAAAAAAAAAAAAAAAAAAAAATTAATTAATTATATAAGCCACTTTCAACCCTTCTGCATATAAATTAAATAATGTAAATTTCGTTACTTTGACATTTTATCAGAATACTTTGAAGTTTTAAATCTAACAAGAAACTATATAAGCTTAAATAAATCTAGACACGCGGTACCGTGTCAAGTTCAAGACGTGTAGAGATCAACTACGCTTGGTTTTGTTTTTGAAGGATATCAGGCAATTTTATTATTAAAACTTAGACATATTATATATTTTAAGAAACTAGATTAAATTTCCTATCGGACTATGATGCTGAATTAAAAAAAAAAGAAAATCAACGCAAGAAAACTTGAATAAAACGCAAAAAAAATGTATAATTTACCAGTTGTTTTATTAAAAACCTTATTATAAATCACATTTACATACTTAAGTACTAAAATTTGTGTTATTTATAAAGTTAGATACATGGTCTTATGATTGAGTCACAAAATAGCCCACATTTATACAAATTATGAGCATTATGAACAACTTACAAACAGGTATGTTAGAAAGTGACCGAAACAAAAGGTTAATAATGACCTTTTTTTATCTTGCTGGTAAAGCTACAGCTGTAACAAATTTTGTTAACATTTTTATGTTTTCTTACAGTTTAAGATGTTGGCAATCGATACCATGCCACTTAAATTTGTTTAGAATGGATTTTATGAGTTTACATTCCTCTGCAAAAAGGGCTAATATTCGAGTGAACACAATAGTGTCCTGGTAAAATGACTATAGCTATAAAACTACTCATTTGTTTTTAAATATTTTTACTGTTCCTAAAACAATAATAAATACTCTTTCTAACATTATCAAAACACTTTAATAAATCGACTGCTTTCAATGTATAATCTTTGGTTAAAAACGTCCAACTTTTCCATACTAACCAAAATCCATGACAATGTCATAGTATGGATACGCCATTCGCGTGACTATTACCTAGGACTTTTTTTACATTATTAATACTAAGTATGGAATTCTAAGGTGAAATGCTTATACCTGTACCGTTTTTAACCGACTTCAAAAAAGGAGGTTATTAACCGACTTCAAAAAAAGGAGGTTATCAATTCGACGCGTATGTATGTAATATTTTCAGAACTGCCCGATTTTTGGATATGTTAGTCCACATCAGTGTCTGAACAAATGTGCCAAATTTCAAAAGTGTATGTATGTATGTATGTATGTTTTTATGATTGTGTTCGCATATCTCCGGAACTACAAGACCGATTTGAGTAATTCTTTTTTTGTTCATCAGTGTCTGAACAAATGTGCCAAATTTCAAAGGTGTATATATGTAACACAAGTCCTTAGGTACTTAGCACGGGACCAGACTGACGTGGTGTGAAGCGTCCATAGATATTATATAATAAAAATCTTAAATATATAAGAATACTGAGCACGAGACCAAACCGACAGGGTGTGAGGCGTCCATAGATATTATATAATAAAAATCTTAAATATATAAGAATGCTGAGCACGAGACCAGACTGACAGGATGTGAGGCGTCCATAGATATTATATAATAAAAATCTTAAATATATAAGAATGCTGAGCACGAGACCAGACTGACGGGGTGTGAGGCGTCCATAGATATTATATAATAAAAATCTTAAATATATAAGAATACTGGGCAAAGGATGAAATAAGCACGGGACCAGACTGACGTGGTGTGAAGCGTCCATAGATATTATATAATAAAAATCTTAAATATATAAGAATGCTGGGCACGGGACCAGACTGACGGGGTGTGAAGCGTCAATAAATATTATATAATAAAAATCTTAAATATATAAGAATGCTGAGCACGGGACCAGACTGACGGGGTGTGAGGCGTCCATAGATATTATATAATAAAAATCTTAAATATATAAGCATGCTGGGCACGGGACCAGACTGACGTGGTGTGAAGCGTCCATAGATATTATATAATAAAAATCTTAAATATATGTATAGATTTAACTGTGATAGACAACACTGCAATCAATGCACAGGGGCACATTGCAAGCCGGGCAGTAAGTAGATTGCCGCTTGTGGCACAGGACGCATGAGTGCCGAATCCGTTCGTTCCGTGTTGTATTCGGCACGAGCCCATATTGTTTCAGAAAGTGACTGAGTACTTCCTGAGACAATAGTGGCCCGCGCTTCCGCAACGTACGGGGCACAATGTCAATGGATGCGTCCTGGCGGTGGTGTTTCTGCAGCAACTGCAACACTAACTCTTTTCTGAACGCCCGGTGTTGTCGAATGTGCCCTGTGCCGCTGTCGCGGTGTAAAATAAATGCATTTAAAATGCTAACATTTAAAAGACGCTTAAAAAATTTTTTGTACCAGATGCGAGTACGTTTCCGTTCTAACGGATACGTACTCAGCATCTGGTCCTTTCTATCAACGCCACCCATACATACGTTGTAATCATATACGACGATGGGCTTTGTTTTCATTTCTGCAGTGTGGACGGCGGCACCGTGGTATGTCGATATCATCGCCACGCGATTGGCATCTCGCCATACCACGATGTCGACGTCCCCACTAGTGCAGCCTGAAATCTGGCCCACCGCCATATCTGTTTTTTTTAACTGTTTGATTTCTGCTGGCACACCTTGGCGATTTGTCCTAAGTGTGCCAGCACAATCAAACCCCTTTGATTTTAAAACACGTGCGAGGGCTGGACTGTTGTAAAAATTGTCCATCCAGACACAGTGACCTTTATTCTCGAGCCCCTCGAGGAGTTCGAGAACAAGATTTGAGATGTAACCCAAATCTTGAGTCACTGCGCCTTCCTCTCTACCAGCATGCACCTTGAACCGCCAGAGGTATCCGGTGGACGAGTCACACACCTCGTAGGTTTTGACGCCTATGCCCGCCGATTTATTTTTTATGTACTGTTTGATGGAAAGCCAGCCTTTCCATTCGGTGAGTGATTCGTCCAACGCAATATTTTTATTTAAGTTGTACAGCTCCTGAAAGCGGCTGTTCAGGTGCTGCACTACGGGCTGAATTTTGTACAACTTAGCTTGCGGGCGGGTTAGGGTCTGGATATTTATATTACTATTGTCCACAAAATGTAGACACATATTTATTAACAAAAAATTATTATAGCTCATGTATCGTGCGAAAAAGGGACTCCACGTTATTTCATCCTTTGCCCAGTATTCTTTTATGTCAGTTTTTATTGTGATGCCAGTCGCTGTAATTAAGGCAAAATACACATAAATAGTATCTGCGGTCACGTCTTTCCAGTTAGTGATGCGGCTGTTTGGTCCGAGACCGCCTTCACGTATTTTCCTGTCAGTCAATTGCTGAGCATATCGATTGGTCTCGGCTGCTATTTTTTCTACGAAATCGGGAGTCCATATGGCGACAAAAGCCTCATATGGACTCGGAAAAATACCTGCGGGTCCCACGTTTTCTGATCGGAACGCTTCCCTTCTTTCATTCGGAGGCACCGGATTAGAAGGGAAGCGCTCCCATTCAAAATCAAAAAGTCCCTTAGGCCTCCAGTCCTCCGGCGAAGCCACAATCGATGAGACTTCGCCCGAGGCCTGGGGCTCTTGGGAAGGTGACGCAACAACAGGAGAGGCCTGATCGACAACTTCGACAACCGACGGGGCTTCGCCCGAAGCATGGGGCTCTTGCGAAGGTGACGGAGCAGCAGGAAAGTCTGGTGAGTCTATGTCATCACCCAGATCAAAAAAAATGCGTTGCGATCTGGGTACAAAAGTGGCAAATAGACCACCTTCCTCATCACTGCTGCTGTCACTGTCGTCTTCACTTCCTGTAAAGATAAAACATGAATGTTACTGAAAGGGTGACTGACATATAAAAGTAACGACATCGTTACATATTTAAATTACTTGCCATGATTGACATAGTAGTCGATCTCGTCCAGCCGCAAAGCCTTTCTGCTGGATGGCGGGACACGCTTGGAGGTGCTCGTTCTAAAAGAAAAGAAATTTTGGTTTCCTTAGCGCAAAGTAAACAAATTCACATTAATTACTAATATTATAAAGCTGAAGAGTTTGTTTGTTTGTTATGACGCTTAGGGCGCAATTTCACTGGTCGATAGGGTCCGCATGCAGGGTGCAGGACATTTCTGAAACGCATGCCACGACCAATGAAAATGCGCCATTCGGCTGCAGGGACTCCCCGTATGCTGTGTACGAGTTAACGGCTAATGAAAATGGGAAGCCGCACGGAACGTCTAGTCTACTCGTCACTTACGACGGGGCAGATGAAGGTGGCATCCTCTGGCTACTCTTTGAAGTGCCAGGACTGCTGCCTCCAAATGACTCTAACCTGAAAATAAAAGATTAGTTACTTCAATAAAATAATATGGGCAAAATCAGAAATACTTTATACTGCAAAACAATGTTTGTCGGGATACCTAGTTAAAAATATATTATATATGAGATAGAGTTTAAAGTACTATCTACAACTGATAGAGCAGATATACAGAAACATCGACTAAGCGTATAGTATAATTAAACATTCCAGTACGAATAGCAACAATTTTTCACTCACGATAGGGCACTACTTGGAGTCCCTGGAGCGCTACCTCCATAAGTCTCGAACCTGAAAATAAAAGCTTTGTTAATGACACAAGGCGAAATCTATATAAATATAAAAATGGATTTTAAAATATGTTTGTCGCGCTAAAACTCGAAAACGGCTGAACCAATTGGATTGGATAAGTGAAACGAAGATCACCGGGACAGCAGCTAGTATTAGTAAAAAAACTTACGCAGCAGGAGACGGCGGCAAAATTTCATTCTGCGTTGGCAGAGCGCTGAATGATATATTTTCATGTGTAGCCCTGAAAAACCCGATAGTATTTACTAAGTAGGCAAGGTAAGTAAGGTAAGTCATAGTTTCAACTAATAAAAAGACTTACGGCTCCATCTCCACGTCCGCCATATTGTCCTCTAAGTCTATTAGTACACTGAAATAAACAAAATTAATTAATTAAAAATACTTTAATAAAATATAATTTAAGTAACTCAACTCAAGTCATACAAAACATACTTAGCTGACTCATCATAAAATTGATAAAGTCGCTGCCGTCTTTGATGAAGTGGTCTCTCCAAAGGGTTACCTCTTAGAAGAGACCCACTACTTTCGTCGTCAACGACTCCAATAAGAAAACTAAAAATATATAAAACATATTTATTAAATTTATTTATAAGTTTTAAAGTGTACTCATATTTAACGACACGTTAGAACAGAAAAAAGTATATTACTTTTCACCAGTTGGATTGGTACGTCCCCTAGCACCCCGGCCACGACCCTGTCCCCTTGCACCTCTTCCACCCCTTCTCTTTCCCACACCACCAGCTCGACCTCGACCAGAATTTCTCGCCCCACCATCCATATTTTCAATACTAAAGCAAAAAAAACAGATACTGTCACCAAAATATAAAGCGCAAAATATAAAAAAACACCAAGAAAACCATCGCATTTAATATCAAAATATTTTATTTATTTAAATAATTAAATAAATTTATTTATTTAAATAAATAAATAAAATATTTTGTAATATGTATATTAGGGTCGAGTTAACTCCGTACCTGACGGCCATACTATAAGTATCGCCGCCATGTACGAAGTTAACTCGACCGATTTGTACTTCAATCCCATAAAGCATAAAATTAAATGTAAATAAATAAAATATAATATTATTCTAACAATTATTAGCTAGTTATATTTTGTACTTTCGCCTCGCGCCCAAGCCTCGCCAAGTAGCGGGTCTCGCACGACATGTGTTGACCACATGGTGACTTGCGTCCATCCGGGCTTCAGCGACCCACGCCGACTTTCTCCTTAGTTGTAATCTTGTGTAATTTAAACAAAATTTAAATCAAAGTATTAGATTATAATTTGCAAAGTTTAAGTCGAATAGCGAAGATATATATATATATGTATATATATATATATATATATATATATAAACTACAGACTTCGCTATTCGACTTAAACTTTGCAAATTATAATCTAATACTTTCATTTAAATTTTGTTTAAATTACACAAGATTACAACTAAGGAGAAAGTCGGCGTGGGTCGCTGAAGCCCGGATGGACGCAAGTCACCATGTGGTCAACACATGTCGTGCGAGACCCGCTACTTGGCGAGGCTTGGGCGCGAGGCGAAAGTACAAAATATAACTAGCTAATAATTGTTTGAATAATATTATATTTTATTTATTTACATTTAATTTTATGCTTAGATTAAGTATTAGATTATAATTTGCAAAGTTTAAGTCGAATAGCGAAGTCTGTAGTTTATATATATATATATATATATATATATATATATATATCTTCGCTATTCGACTTAAACTTTGCAAATTATAATCTAATACTTTGATTTAAATTTTGTTTAAATTACACAAGATTACAACTAAGGAGAAAGTCGGCGTGGGTCGCTGAAGCCCGGATGGACGCAAGTCACCATGTGGTCAACACATGTCGTGCGAGACCCGCTACTTGGCGAGGCTTGGGCGCGAGGCGAAAGTACAAAATATAACTAGCTAATAATTGTTTGAATAATATTATATTTTATTTATTTACATTTAATTTTATGCTTAGATTAAGTATTAGATTATAATTTGCAAAGTTTAAGTCGAATAGCGAAGTCTGTAGTTTATATATATATATATATATATATATATATATATATATATATCTTCGCTATTCGACTTAAACTTTGCAAATTATAATCTAATACTTTCATTTAAATTTTGTTTAAATTACACAAGATTACAACTAAGGAGAAAGTCGGCGTGGGTCGCTGAAGCCCGGATGGACGCAAGTCACCATGTGGTCAACACATGTCGTGCGAGACCCGCTACTTGGCGAGGCTTGGGCGCGAGGCGAAAGTACAAAATATAACTAGCTAATAATTGTTTGAATAATATTATATTTTATTTATTTACATTTAATTTTATGCTTAGATTAAGTATTAGATTATAATTTGCAAAGTTTAAGTCGAATAGCGAAGTCTGTAGTTTATATATATATATATATCTTCGCTATTCGTATATATCTTCGTTAAGTCGAATAGCGAAGTCTGTAGTTTATATATATATATATATATATATATATATATATATATATATATATATATATATATATATATATATATATATATATATATATCTTCGCTATTCGACTTAAACTTTGCAAATTATAATCTAATACTTTGATTTAAATTTTGTTTAAATTACACAAGATTACAACTAAGGAGAAAGTCGGCGTGGGTCGCTGAAGCCCGGATGGACGCAAGTCACCATGTGGTCAACACATGTCGTGCGAGACCCGCTACTTGGCGCGGCTTGGGCGCGAGGCGAAAGTACAAAATATAACTAGCTAATAATTGTTTGAATAATATTATATTTTATTTATTTACATTTAATTTTATGCTTTATGGGATTGAAGTACAAATCGGTTTATTAAATATATTATTATATTATTTAATATATTTATTTTAAACCCAACATAGTAGTCTTAGGAAGTCGTATCCACATTATACAATTCCTTCTAAACGCTCGAAGCGTCACATGCCGACGGTCGGCAGTAGTTGTTATTATGTTAGAAAAATTAAAATTTCGTCAATTTGGCTTAAGTAGCATGATTAATGTTTGTTTTAAGTAATAACTAATGATATTGTTTATAGGATTAAAAAGCCTTTTACGAGAAAGTGTTGAATTTAGTATGCAAAAACACAATTACTATAAAAAAAATATCGTGATTTTCACGACTTACTTGTCTTTGAAATAAAATTGTGAAAGTAATATAGTAAATACATATTAAACTTATAGCTATATTAATAAAATAGACACTGTACTTACGTTTTCAACGGTAATATTCTCAAAAACACTAAATTTTAATTACGTGCGACGCTTACTAAATTCGAGAGAACACTAACAGATTTACCATAGATAGAATGGCGTCATGCGTCGCTTTTTAACGTTGGCCAAACATTGTGGCTGTATAATATACTTGTCTTATTCTTTCACTACAAAATGCTGTTTGTTAGAATAGGATAGCTATATTTGTTTTTAAAATAGAAGCATAAAGGCGAAGATAGAACAACTTGCCGACCATCGGCAGTCAGCGCTCAAGTGCTTTTTTTTATCTGCCGACCGTCGGCAGGTAGCGCTCAAGTGCTTCGCGCGCCCCTCCAAAATTAAAAACGTTTGAAGTGCGTTGTCAAACAAAACGTTTGAGGTGCGTTGTCTTGCGCGGTCGGCTAGTTATGATTAGTTGACCAACAAATCTTGGTAATAAGTGACATTAACAGAAATATTACGTGTACTGTAATTGGTTGAATACTTACTACATACAAACTCTTTCATAAGAATGTGACTAGACACATTGAAACAGTCATTTGGAGGGGCGCGCCATGTTATCGTAGTTGATCTCTAACAGAACTGGCGAGCAGCACCGTATGTAATAACACGAACCATTTGCAGCTACTTTTGACCCCCTCATAATTCTAAAACGTGTCTTTGGCTTATATTATACTGAGACTTGCGAGATACATAATATAATATTATATGCTCCAATTTTATTAATAAGTATAACTGGAGTACTTTATTGAGCTTTGTCCAACGCTTGTTCGACTTTAAATTTCTAAAACATCATAGAAGATTATGTAAATATATCAACAGTAATAAAAGCCACTGTTGCATCAACATTCAGAACGCAGCCGGCCCCCGGGGGGTGTCTGACTCGCTTCACTAGACGCCAACTTACTAATTAGTTGACACAATTATTTCGTGGAGACAAAACCTATTATGACATTAACATGTTCGTTATCTTCTATAAAAGAAGGATAGAAGTTGGAAGCTGTCATATGAACAGCTATTTGTTTCAAAAAACAAAGGCTATACCCCAGGATAGTGTAAAAGAAAGATGTCTATTGGCCATTTCGCCGTTGTTTAAGGTTATCCCACTTTTGGAGTCCAAAATTAGTAACTTGTAAAATAAACTTTTCTGACAAAGTCGTAATTAAAACGTCTTAAAATGAGATAGCTCTCTCCATGCTGAATTAAATGTCTCCCTCTAAGCCTGACTCATATCGCCTAATAGAACGAAGACTTGTGTAGATCGTACCTTTTGAAGTATTTACTCTGAAATATCCCTTACATGCCAAGCCGACTCGCACTTGGCAAGCTTTTTTATTTATTTACGTAGCAGAAACGTTAATGAGGTAAAATATACTCGCATTGTCCCTCCTAAACAAACGTTGTTTGAGCCGCTCTACAAACACACTATTTCGCACTAAATCAGCAGTGTTTGTGCACCTGTGACATGTGGACACAGCCACATACTCCGCTGCGGAATTATTAACAATTTACTAAAATATGACGTCATTGTTTGGCCGCTGATTGCTCTACGTCGCGAAGTCGCATCTTCGAGTATTTTTTGGTTAGATGGCGCTGTGAAATTCAATGCTGTGCAATCAAGTGTGTACGAAATATTTTGTTTACTACGAAAAGCACAGTAGTACGAAAAACGAATTAATCCTTCAAGCCCCATAAGAGCACCGGTGATCGCGACAACAATAGAATACAATAACATTTCCAAGAATACCCGATCGAAGGATTAAATCGATTTCCAAGTTTAAAAAATATAAACTTAATAAAGCCTGGGAAAATACATATTATTAGGATAGTTTTAAATAGGGAGAAGCGGTTTCCGGTTTATATTTCCTGTATGTAGCACAGGCAATATCTAATTTACCTTTAATCAGATGTACTTATTTACTTTTAAAAAGTACTATAATATATAAAGTACACAGTAAGAAATCAAATGTCTCCCTAGTTAAGACGGCGATGAAACGTTTGATGGTGTTGTAAATTTGAGCGGCGTGTAAACCGGGTTACAGGTGTAATAATGTTTACGTTCCTGAACATTTTTACAACGGCTAATAGCTTTATTACTTTGCCTACTTAGCAGTGTGAGGAGTTTACTTAGTATACTCGAATCTAAAAATCGAGACACAGAATGTCATACTTAAATTACGATATTTCATATTTAATACTGTTTCATTCGTTAATTCATCGTTAGAACTTTAGTGTCAGTGTATAATATGTCTGTAATTCATATTGATATTTTCAATTCCAAATCGTAAAAATACGGGAAAACCGAAAAAGTTTATTGAAATATATTCGTATTATTTCATTATACTTACACATAAAATTTTAGAACATTATTGTGTGAAAAATATCTTGTTTTACGTTATAACTTTATAGTGGTCTATTCCAGTTGTAGCTCTATATTTACTCCTAAAATTCTACTAAAATACAAGAACGAGAATCTTTTCCACAAATAAAAGCGGAGTGCCTAAATATCCGTAATATTCGTATTAACTGGCAGTAAACAAAAACAAAACGAAGCCTATAAAGTAAATAACGGCGGCCGAGCTGCACTTAAATTTTATGTGAGACCAAGTGAACTCCGCGTTTTTGTTACTTCAAATAAAAATATCTTTATATTATTATATTATATAGATATTGGTTTTTAAAATATCCTGAAAAATTAGCTACGATACTAAAATACGTAAATATTTAATACGATACGATATTAAAGCTCTATGATAAGTCCGCAAGTAGCACTCCAAGTTTTATTATAAACATTTTTAAGACATCTGATTTTTGACTATTATTGTGAATAATCCACATATTTTATAGAAGATGAGTTGATGGCTAAGATGTTAAGTTTACTAACCTACTAGTCTATGAAACGGCATCCTTTAAACTTAAAATGTGACAAATCGAATATAGTATAGAATGCCTACCCGTTTATTTTTAATATATTTATATTTGAATAAAACTTTAATAACTAATACACTTATGTTATAGACTAAAATTTACATAATATTTTATATATTTTCAACATGGAGCTTTTTACAACAACTAGATAACAATAAAAATTTTACACGTGTAAACTACACCTCATGTGTCCATATCAGTAAAATATATCAGTGGATCCGGAGCCATGCAATATTTTCACTGTATAAATCATTTGATATCGTAAATTTATTTGGTTAAAAAACTAAAATGTCTTTCGAAATATATGTGAGGTTGTTACAGTAGTTGGTGTTTCTTGTTTTTATTTACTGATAAAATGCTATAACTGACTAGATGTCCTGGTGAACTTCGTGTCACTTATAAACCTTCCCTGGACTTCCACGATCAAGACTAAAATTAGGCAAATCGGTCTTGCCGTTATCGAGTTATAGGCTATAGCTACTAACACAATAATTGAAAATCCATTTTTATATCGTCTACTTACTATTAATTATTATTATACAGATTACTATATAATAATTTAAAAGGAAAATAGCTTTAATACGCCATATTAAAATACACACATTATATCTAATAATATATTTTATAGTTTTGAATATTATACTAGACTGTTAAAAATGTTTTTGGACCATAGGTATATAGTCTCTTGGTTTTGACCTATCATTCCAATCCTTATATTCGTTTTAAATATAGGTTATTTTCATGTAATATTTATAAAACTCTTCAAGTATATTTACAGAGTATTAATCAAATCCGGTCAGCAGCCAGCGGTACTCAACCGTCGGCCCGCCTCTTAATTAATATAATTAGTATCTCGAGATCTCTAGAGCTAATTTAGAGTTATGATAGTTTATCAACTATCAGATCTGGAGGTGTCGGAGTTTTATCTGATTACCTGATTTACGCGTAAGTCGTAACCCTTCGCGTATCTTAACATCGGAATAACAAAGTTAGTCAAACTTTTAAAGATAGATTTTGACAAATTTCTGAAGGAAACAGAAACTTGAAAATATCGAAAATGTCATGACATTAAAAACAAAATTCAAAGTCTTTATAAATAAGAAATTAACTTTAATCGACTTAAAATAGTGAAAAAACAGGTTGCCATCTGGAAATGTCGATAGTAGCGAAAACTTAAAAAAAAAATCTACTGCTTGTTGGCGGATTACTCTTCTACCGTTTTACGAATTGTGATTTGTAACGTTGGCAACTATTATAAGTAATTGCGTTTTTTTTTTAAGAAAATCAAAGATAATTTTTTCATGGAACTAAATAACTTTTACGTTTCCTAATATTTTTTACCCATTCCAAAATAGTGCACAAAACGCCGCTAATTTATATTTTATTATATTTTCTCTTTAAATACTTAGGGCCTGTTTCACCGCTTCCTGATAAGGTGCACGATAGGCTTATTTGACAGATTCTCCATACTCTATGTGTCAAGTTATGTGGTGGATAGCCTTATCAGGAAGCGGTGAATCAGGCCCTTAGTATTACCACGTATTACACTAGTTTAGTGTAACCAAATATAGAGATTAGACAAGAAATAATTCATTATCCTCTCACAATCGTGTTGAACGAATTATTCATGATAACTTAGGAGTTAGGAGGTTAAACCGAAAGTTAATGAAAGGGATCAAACAGCACTTTGTAATTGAACAAATTAGTTAAGACGGAATTGGCCGCTCGTGAGTTTAGGGGTCATCCATTAAGTATGTCACACATAAAGGGGGGGGGGGGGATTCAACGAAGTGTGAAGAGGAGTGGGAGGGTAATAAATATTGTGACATCACATTTCAAATTTGAGTTTTTTTTAATATCAGGTGGTTTTCAGTTTATGATGTAAAATTGTTTTGTGACGTCACACTACGGATCTCACAAATAATAAAATAATAAAAATAAAAATGTTTTATTCTTCACACAACATAAGAACTTACAACATATTAGGTACATGAAATATAATAATACTTTGTGTGTGTGGTGTGTGTGTGTGCGTGAGTGTGTGTGTGTGGGTGTGGGTTTGTGATGTTTGTATACTATGTATATTAATATTTTTATGTAATATATTTTTAAGGTTTTATATTTTTATAAGACTAATAATATGTGAGCAATGAGCACCGGTGACAGGGAGGGCTGGGTCTAAAATCTTGAAATTAGTTTGACGTACTTTACGGATGGTCTCTTATCGCTCAAATTAAAATATGCAGATGAGCCAGGACGAATCTTCCCTGTGATTATAACTTGACGACTCACACAATTTATGCGTAGTACTCGTAGTTGTAATACGCCCTCCCCTGAACGACCAAATTTGAATTGCGCAATCATGGATTTTGTTATTGCTCCAGTTAGTTGTGTGTTAGAATTAATATCTAGAAAGCGAAAACCTGTTATATTTACTAAAATATGATTAAATATTACCCTTTTTACAGTTGTATCAAATTGGTAAACTGCATATTTTGATGCGCTATGCGATGAACAAAAGAAAACGCACAAGATCTGTACATTTTTTAATGGAAAGTGTCTAAGCACACTAGGCTGAATTACGCCGGCGTAAATTCCGCCGCGTTTACGCCGCGTTTCAAACTCATACAAAATATGGGCGGAACGCGAGAGACGACACACTATTCCGTCGCGTATTTGTATGCGTTTGACATTTGCGGCGGAATTTACGCCGGCGTAATTCAGCCTAGTGTGTTTAGACACAATAAGCAGTGTTTGTCCTCCTTCTCCATTCTGTTTTTTTTTCATCTAAACTAGTCCAAAATTCTAATTTCTATAAAATTATTTTTCAAAAAATAAAACCCCCTACGATAATCTCAATAAGGTTTGTATTAAGGCTCTATATCGAAAGTAATTTTACCGCAAGGGCAATTTTATACTTAATTTGTATGACTATAAAGTCGTGAATACGCTGCGGCCAGAAGCTATCGGCTCGCTCGGAAAACATGAGAAAAAACGTAATTATAATCATTTAAAAAATAACTTGGAGCATATAAGCAAAATGCTTCTATACGATTTTGAGTTGCAAAGGTAATTTCCTACAATACATCTATTTTCGTTTAAAAATAATCTTCAAATTTCGTATTTTTAAGAGGTCATTTCGAAAATTAAACGTATCGAGGCAAAATACATTAATCGTGTTTCTAGTTCTTCTCAAACCTAGATAAGGATACAAATCTGGTAATGAGATATACATATCTTCATAAATGTATATAATATCTAATTACCAGATTTGTTACATTTCTGAGGGTCCTATAGTATTACGTCAAAAAGGACAGTTTTTCAATATAGCGCCTTAAGGTACATCGCATTAGTTCTTTTATAGTAAACTACATGTTGAGTACAACCTCACTATAATGCGCCCTGTATTAGTTTTACAATATCCACAGTCCGGTCTGTGTTCGGTCTGTAGTCTGGTCCGGAGTACAGAACACCGAACACTAGTGAAAAAGCTTTACTTTTTAAATGAGAAGAAAAAATAAAATCTCGTATCCGCCGCGGCTCCAGGAGCCGCGCGACGCTCAAGAGGATATGTAATCAGAAGATATCTCGAACGAACTCGTTTCCGGCCAGCAGCAGCCGTTTCTAAATATACTCTGTTTAGACCACTTCCATACTCTAAGTAAGGAAGTGAACCTCAATTCCACAAACATTCTCTATCTAGATAGTAGAGTACGACGAAATTGTATCAAGAAAACCGCAAAGAAAATTTCTTTCCTGATATCTTGGCTCTTTGAACTCTCATATGTAACTGAAGTATGCTTAAAATATAATTGCATTATAATCAAGTTTTCGGCGATCCTCTGGGCCCCGCTATTTTCAGCCTTGCCTTACATTCTACAATTACATCCCTCCAATCTGAATTTAACGTCTGGTATTTGGATGATGGCACCCTCGGTGGTGACCCGGCTACAGTTCTCCACGATTTGCAGGTATTAATAGAGAAATTTAAAGCAATAGATTTGGATTTAAATTTCTCCAAATGTGAGCTTTTTTTGAATAGCCCAATCACACAGCCGCACGACGTAATTATATCGGAATTTAACAATTTGGCCCCTAGTATCAAAATTCTCAGTAAAGAATCCCTCCGCCTTTTAGGTGCCCCCATATTAAATGACGGTTTTGAGCCTTACGTTTCGGAACAAAAACAAAAATTCGTAGAATCTTCTGGCAAACTTGTCGCAATAAAATCCCATATGGCTTACCAAATAATTCGTTTTTGTTTGTTTGTGCCCCAATTTACATATGTCTTGAGGTGCTGCCCTCTATGGGAGTGTCCCAACCTTCTTTCCCATTTAGACTCTATTTTAAAAGACACAGTAATTAATATTTTTAACTGTCAAATCTCTGACACCTCCTGGGCCCAAGCCACTCTTCCCATTCGTTTCGGCGGCTTGGGTCTCAGAAGTGTGTCCAGCGTGTCTCTTCCCGCCTTCCTTTCTTCAGCTCACAGCATTCATCCTCTTTTCATCAAAATCATCACCAATTCTTTTGGAAACATAGGCATTCAGTCACTAGCTGAGGCGATCAACGCTTGGAAGCGTGTTTGTCCCAGTGACGTTCCAGCTAACCCCAACATCCAAAAGAATTGGGATGAACCCCTAATTAATTTGGCACAAACAGACATACTAAATTCCTCGTCCACCACAGATCGCGCGCGTCTCCTAGCGTCCGCCGAGCCGGAATCAGGCTACTGGCTTCAGGCAAACCCATCATCCAATACCGGAACACTATCAGATAATCATACATTCAATCTATCACTCAGTTTGCGACTAGGAGCCAATATCAGCGAACCCCATCGCTGCCACTGCGGCGCCGCAGTAGACCGCCAGGGTCATCACGGCCTGTCTTGTCGACGCAGTGCCGGCCGCCAGTCCCGCCATGCTTCCTTGAACGACGTGATCCGCAGGGCCCTTGTCTCCGTCAACGTGCCGGCCACTCTTGAGCCGAACGGTATCGCACGTGACGACGGCAAAAGGCCCGACGGAATGACGCTCGTTCCGTGGAGCCGTGGGAGGCCTCTCGTATGGGACGCCACCTGCGTGGATACGCTAGCGGCGTCGCACGTGACGGCCACAACGAGAGAGGCGGGAGCTGCGGCGGCACAAGCGGAGACAAACAAAAGAAGAAAGTATGAAGCACTGGGAAGTGATTACTTTTTTGTACCTTTCGGGGTTGAGACCCTGGGCCCGTGGGGCCCTGGTGCCAAACTACTATTCAAGGAGTTATCCCAAAGACTGGTTGAGAAAACTAATGATCCCAGAGCTGGCGCTTACCTCGGCCAACGTATCAGTCTTGCGATACAGCGAGGTAATGCTGCCAGCATCTTGGGTACATTGCCCGCAGCCTCCGACTTAGATTTAGTTTTTTATATATAGTCTTTCTTTTTTTTATTATTCTCCCCCTGTTTTATATTTTAGTAATATATTTTATAGGCAGTTTTATAAATAACATAACAAATTGTTTTAATAAATAGCCATCTTGTACGAACCCGGTAGACTTTGCAAAAGTTGGCCGAAATTTTTACAAAAGAGACTTTGCAAATATTATTTTCGAGTGAACTTAGCGAATCAAACTCTTGCAAAGATTGATATTATTAAGCTTTTGTCCGGGGATATTGAAAACATTGGGGGAACTTCCGTGCTGGAGTTTGGGGCTTTATATACTATGGTTTAAGCCACGAGGCGAGTCATAAAATTGCATACTTTTTACAAGTTTGACTTGAAACATAGCTCCATCGCGCGACTCGGATTACAAAATACTGCCAAATTAACATTTAATATTAATTAGATTATATTAAAATATAAGTAGTAGGTAATTATATTATTTTGAGAATGGGATAGAAAAAGCAAATATTTTTATATTGAGTTTTTTTTTGTATCCAACCCGCTATTTCTCTCTATATTTGATGATTATAACCACTGTTTAAAATCTACTTTCAAAAAAGGCCGGCGAAGTGCGTATCGGGCCACGGCCCACGCGCAATATACGGTTTCGTAGTACCGCTAGTTTTTGATAATTTTTGTATGGTCAATGAATGTACATTTATAACGTGTTTTACACTACATCATCATTCATCAACATCACAACCTGGGGCCAGTGACAGATTTTCATGACCAAGTCCCTCCCAACCGAAACTTCGTAAAATGAATAAAGGGCTTAAACTATGAATACTCGCGACCGTCAGCTGCGACTCCGTTGGTGGGTTGGGCAGTGGCAGCCTCCCAAAGATGAAGAAAAAAAAGTGTGTCAGCTCCGACGCACGACTGGAGTTTACTCCTTAAGTACGAGTATCTAACCATACGCAAAAAGAGTTTATTCAGCTGAAAAAAGATTAATATAATATGAAATCATATGTTCCGGCAATATTATCTACACCCCTTTCTGCCATAGTTATTTCAAAATATTTTTTTCTCAATTCTAAGGCCAGAATCGAATAGAGGAGAAAAATCCAGGTAGATCAAGCAGAAGAAACTCATATCCAGCAAATAGTTGCCGAGTTACAAGCATTCAAACTTTGACATTGACAGATCGCCAACTGTCAAAAGTCCACCAAAAGCGGCCATAACTCAGCTTCCAATAGGCCTAGAGGAATGGGGTTTCTTCTAACATCAAAAGCAACACCTCGGCTACCCCCTCCCTGAATTTGAACTAAATCAGAGACATCATTTTTTTTCTCAATTCTAAGGCCAGAATCAAATAGAGGAGAAAAATCCAGCAAGATCAAGCCGAAGAAACCCATATACAGGACAAATAGTTGCCGAGTTACAAGCATTCAAACTTTGACATTGACAGCTCGGCAACTGTCAAACGTCTTACTAAAGTAGCCATAACTCCGCTCCCAATAGGCCTAGAGGAACGGGGTTTCTTCTAACATCATAGGCAACACCTCGGCTACCCCCTCCCTGAATTTGAAATAATTATATAATTATATTATTTTATATAATATTATAATATAATTAAATTATTATTATTATAATATAATTATATTATATTATTATATAATTATATTATTTTATATAATATCATATTCCGATAGGTATATTACCTTTATGGTCTTAATACACTCACAGCCAAATTAGAAAGTTTCCGTCGTCCAAAAATGTGACACATTTTCGTTACTTGTTAGTAGGTTTTACCCCTCGGATTTTTCTCATACCGGGCGCCTTATATATGAAAATCGATTCTTAAGGAATAAACTCCAAAAAGGTACCTACCATAAAAAATATTTAAGTATTAAATATTTTATATACCATTTTGTCGGCAGCATTAATATCTGCATTCATGCCGAATTACAGCTTTATAGGTCCTAAAGTATCTGAGTAAAACCGCGGACAGACAGACGGACAGACGGACAGATGGACAGACGGACGGACAGACCGAAACTATAAGGGTTCCTTGTTGACTATGGAGCCCTTAAACAGGACCATGTTCCATGGAACTTAGGTCGTAGAATATAGCTACAGCCGCTCGTTTTTTTTTTCGTTTTACAATTAAAAATATCGTATTTAAATAAGAAATTCAGTACAGTGCAACTGCATTGCGGAAACTTAATTATTATAAGGATCGCGTAACTAATGTTTTAATTGCACCGTGTTAAGTTGCAGCTGGGAGCAACTACCCGGCAGCGAATGAAATTCAAACTTCCATTAAAAAGAAATTTAAAACAAACATTCGGAAATTAATAAACAATAAAACTGGGTGTTTTATCGATCCTTAAAATATTATGTAAAGTCCAAGGAGTGCCCGAATAAATATTTGAAATGAAAATAACTGTGCTGTGAAATTAAGTGAATTTTAATGAAACCGTTCCGCCGATGGTTGGCATTCCTCGGCCTCTTGTATTGAGGTGGACTGAGACATAATTGAATTTCGGTTGGTTTTTGCGACTGTCCTGGACTGTCCGGGAGCGGGACCTAATATTATTGTGTCTGACGATACTCCTGGTCATTTAGCCGAAACTTTTTCGTTTTCGCTTCGTTTAAATAGAATCACCGATCAAAATGTATGGAATTGACATAAGACGAGTCGAATGTCAACGTCATAATATTAACGAACGCTTATGTCAATTCCATACATTTTTATCGGCGATTCTATTTAAACGAAGCGAAAACGAAAACATTTTGGAACACCCCCCAGGACTATCTACATATTTGGTAAAAAAGTTTAGTAAGGTATGATGATGGTATGTACTGTGTTGAGTTCAAATCGTATGTCCAGTTCAGAGTTTCCAACATCGCTGGACAAAAAGTCATTATTAGAAATGGTCACTTATACCTGCTTAGATAATTTGATATTATCACTGGCAAACGCCATTATGACTTACTTAGATATTGTATGCCTATAATAATATTATTAAAAACCTGCTAGGCCAAAATTGCTTCATCCTTACAGTTTGCTTTTCTTGTACTTTATAATGGTTATTTTTTTATTTATTTACTATATATTGCACACAGACACTTTAATACGAAATATACACAGAAGAAAATCGACACAACAGGTACTATCTCCGGAGAGAAATGTGATGGGAAATATCAGGGAGATATGCACAGATAAATTTTAGAGATCTACGTAATTTTTTTTTATAACAATATAATTAAGTAAAATATTATACTTAATACAAATGCATAACATAAATATATAATAATATACAAAATAATAAATATAATAATATAAAAAAATGTACTTCCAAATATTAAATAAACAAATACATACTAATGATTCCTCCATGATATTGTATAGTATAATTATTGATAAGCGTACATTACTTGAAAAAGTTTAATTATGATTTTAAACTATCACATTATCTTTATTGAGATATCAAGAACTTACCTAGTTTATAAGATAAGATATAAAGTAATAATTCAGACTATCCGAATCCGGATGCAGTTCGGATGAAATTCGTAGGAAAATGAATATTTAAAGTCTCAAGGCTCATGTTTCCGGGACTAATTGAAAAAGAACAGTCTAGAAGTTAGCGGCGGTGGAGATCAGGTTGTCATTTCAAACAAAGGATCTGTGTCGCTGAGCTTTTAATTGTTATAAATGTTGTTCTACCTTTAGCTTTTGTATCGGTTTGTTTCCTATTCGTTGCTAGTCGAAGCATTCACTAATGGACGCTAGTCATAAATAGAGCGTTAGAATGCAATTTATACGGCTCTAGGAACATCAAAAGGTAAGGCATTCGTTATTGGTAAATCTACTTTGCTTTAAAACATATTTTAGTTGCCACATAAATACAATTTTAGCAAGTCAGTTCAGCAAAGCTAAAGTTCAAAAGTCTAAAGGATGTTTTAGACTTTAACAATCGCTAGAAATGTACAAAGTGAATGGATTTCATCCAGCGCTGGAATAAAAATAAGCAAATGGAATAGATTGTGTATAAAAAGCAAATTTACTGAGATAATAATAATTTTGGTAAGTATTTAATTTTTTCGATATAAAGAATAATGTACTATCAAATAAGTTGATTCCTAGGCAGAAGGGGGACCTACTTACAATACCCGGCAATAAATATTGCACATCGACCTTTGGAAAGAGACATTCGGCTAATTTCGGTTTTATATCTTTGTAGCACACACCTATTGTACATTATGTCAGTCATTGTTCAAATTCAATAGAGTGCAGTCGCGTCCCGTTCAAAATATATATCTAGAGTTGTTAACACCCCTAAATTTGCTACAGCTGTAATTTTCCAAAAGAATTTTAAATACGTAAACATAATTTGAACACCCTTTTTTATTTTATTTTACCCGAATATAAAGCCATAACTTATAGAAAATTTGGTGTATTTTATACAAAGAATAATAAAATTGTCAAATGAAGCAAACCTTAATTGTTTTAACAGCTCCTAATATATACCGGACTTTTTGTATTTCGTGCGTAAGAGATAACGCTCTACAAAACCGAAATTAGCTGACTGTCACTTTCCAAAGGTCGATGTGCAATATTTATTGCCGGGTACTGTACGTAGTTTGGTCGCGTTTAGCTTTATGACTTATGTCAAACCCAGCCAACAGATCACAATAATTAGTGTCTAAATACACCAAGCCGATTGCCAAAGTTCCGCGGCGGAAGTTCGGCATGATTACGTCAGCAATGTCAAACGCATACAATATAACGCGATGTAATTTCGGCATGGTGTTTCATCGGTAATTTAAAATACATTACAGGCATGCCGAACTTCCGCCGCGAAACTTCGGCATGGTGTGTTTAAAGGCTGATTTACATTGATACAGTAGCTGGCGCCAGCATCACTGGATTCCGTCGCTGGATCAGCACTGTATCAATGTAAACATGTTTCAATCCAGTGCTGGACTGGATTGAAACATGTTTACATTGATACAGTGCTGATCCAGCGACGGAATCCAGTGATGCTGGCGCCAGCTACTGTATCAGTGTAAATCAGCCTTTAACACTGAATATTGAATTGACATGATAGAACCAATTAACGTTGGTCTGTCAACTGCCTAGGAATTAATTTCCTCGATGGTACATAATAAATATACAAAAAATTAAAGTGATGATAAAAGTTTTTTTGTAGCACAGAATCCGAATGAATCGATGCTGTTATTATTTAATTTAAGCGGCTTTAAACCGTTTTTAGAGAAACGGACATGAAAGATAACGAAACAAATAAATGATTCTGTTTTTTTTTTTTATTAATTCATCCCCCTAACATTATCAGGGCTATTTATTTTCTATTTGTCTATTTAAAATACAGTTTGCCTAATTAGCTTTAGATGTAACAATTATGTTCAATATTATAATTTGTACAAAATTTATAACATCCAATATAAAATATACGATGTAATTAACATTAAATTCAAACACCAATTCCAATTAAATAAAAAAGAATAAAATGATTCCACTAAAATAAACAAATAAAATACAATTAAAATGTCAAAATAATAAAACAACGGCACAAATATAAAACAAAAAGAACAGAGACTATCCTAATATCACAGCTTAAAATTAGAACCTAATTGTTATTATCACACTAAACTACTGTTACGCTTATTCACTACACCCACGATAGATGATTCTGATTCTGAAATGATAGTAATATTCGAAAACAAAATCGAAATCTGAATCTAGAGCATATTCCATGGAGTCTTAATGAGAATCCGCCCCCGGCTACATTGAGAGGTGAATACAGATATTGCGTTAATTTCTATCTTTATTTTCTCAAACAGCACGAAAAAAAAATTATTTTGAATGTGCATTTATTGAGTTGTATATGAAAATAAATAATAAACTTTTCTTTCTAACAGAAAGCTTTTCAACTTCAATTCTCAATGTGTATTGTGTATATCATTGATGAAAAAATGAAAAATAAATGTAGGTTAAAATATTATAAATTTTAATGCTCTACTAAATTGCAGATTTCCTTGCTTAAAAGTCCCGTTTGCATGTTAAGCAAATTTATTGTTTAATCTAGCATACAAAATTTACAAAAACAATTTATTGTAATAGGCGTCTTTTAATCCTATTTAAATATTACTGTACTTAAATTTGGATCCTTTACGGAGGCCAGGTGTCAGAAATGGGGGATTAGTAGGCTAATCGCAGCTCGGGCCGTCATCACCGGAGCTTATTAACTGATCCCTTGAACTGCGGTTAAACTACAGTTAAAGTCACGCTAGTTTGAAGTTTGGGTGGCGTAATTGAAAATAAAACTTGGCGCCGATTCTGCTGCCTTAGAGTGCCTGCCCATGTCTTTTATATATAAGTATATATATATATATATATCCTCTATACATCTATACATATAATAAAACTGTAGAAATGAAGATTCTGTATGTTAAAGATATTCAAAAAATAATAAGCGGACCCTCCGCTTATTATTTTTTCACTACATCGCTATAGAAGCCAAAAACTTGGTCAGTTTTTTTGTCTGTCTGTCTGTCTGTCTGTCTGTATGTTTGTTCCACTATCACACGAAAACTACTGATCTGATTTGAATGCGGTTTTCGCAGATATATTTGTCTTCTTCCAACTTAACATCTGGTGTATAAAAGAAATTCCCCCCACCCCTCTAAAGGGACGAAAGAAGGGGTCAGATTTTGTATAAGACTTTTGCTTTAACACGAAAACTACTGATCCGATTTGAATGCGGTTTTCGCAGATATATTTGTCTTCTTTCAACTTAACATGTGGTGTATAAAAAATTTCCCCCCCACCTCTCTAAAGGGACGAAAGAGGGGGTCAGATTTTGTATTTAAAGACTTGCTTTCCTAGGCCTAGGACGGATAAAAAGTGAAGGTGAAAGGAACATCCGGTGTTGCTAGATGACATGACCGGAAGACGTCTTGACGTAGGCTGGATTGCTTGTGTGTTTTGCCCGTTAAAAAGGAATAACCGTGTATGGTTCTTCTAAATTGCGTAATCGCGTACAGATTTACTTCATATTATTAACAGTTATTCCAACTTAACATCTGGTGTAAAAAAAAATCCCCCCACCCCTCTTAGGGGACAAAAGAGGGGGTACCGTAAGATTTTGTATCAACTGATGAAGTAGAAATACTTTAAATGGCAAAACAACATTTGCCCGGACAGCTAGTATCTAATATAAGAAAAGAGGAATTCACAGTTCATTAATGCACACGTCATTGTCAAATTTTAATATAATAATCGAACTCGGAAACAATATTTAAATGCAATCATACTCGATTAATATTTATCATATCATTATCATCGGTCCTACAAAAAGTCGGTCGTGGGCGGGCACCCTTAACTCAACATTAAAACATTTCAAAGTTTCGATGCTGTTTCGGTATGGTAGCATTGAAATATATTATAACATAGTAATGAACGTGTCGTTGAAATAAAATCCGCTCTACATAGAGACAAGTTTTACTCCTCTACGGCGTTATTTAGTTTTTGTCAGTTGAGGTTATCTGAAATACGCGCACCCGATTCGGGTGGACTACTATGGTCCACTTTTAGTTATTTTCTACGAAACACTAAGAAATATGGCACACTCAATTCGGGTGGATTACGAAAATGGTATTCCTACTGTAAATTATTGTATTCTGTGGAACTCAAGAGAGTATTAAACACAATTTATTAAGAATGCAACACTTTGGGGAAGTTGGCGCGCGATGTTTAGCAAGTTGTATTGTTCTGTCACTGTGGCCGCGTCTGGCGGTGTCGGCCAGCGATGAATACAAAAGATTCCCTTACACTGGGTACTCAGATACACTTGGACTACTTTAATCTTGAAGCTCTAGAGTCTAGCTCCTTTTGACTGTTTCATTTTAATTTTTATAAGCTACTAGATGACGCCCGCAACTTCGTTGCGCTAAAATTCGTTTATCGCGCGGGAACCGTACATTTTTCCGGGATGAAAAGTATCCTATGTCCTGTCGCGGGACTCAAAGTATCCCCATACCAAACAGCAAAATCGGTTTAGCGGTTTAGGCGTGAAGAGGTAACAGACAGACAGACAGACAGACAGACAGACAGACAGACACACTTTCGCATTTATAATATTAGTATGGAAGTATGGATATGGATTGCATAGCTTTTATCGCGGTCTTCAAGCGTGGCGGCCGAATCATGAAATTGCGTAACGGAATAAACCTTACACTCCGACCGGCACAGCGGCTGTGCGGAGTTGTCGTGCATCGTCTAATTTCGTTTCAGTTCGACATACTTCGGCACGGTGTTTGTGTGCGTGCGACTAGACGTATGCATGTAGAATAGATGGTATGCAATAGCTTTACCGCGGCAGTCCTCGGCAGTGCCACACGTATTTTTTTTTAATTTGTAAACTGAGATAGACAAGTTTTGGCGTTTCTCTGTTGTTTCTTTTTCCCTTCTGGCGACAATCCCGGAGTGCATATTTTCTTTACAAAATGGAGGGTAAACGAACACCGATCCCCTGATTAAAAGCGATTACTGTAGCATGTAGTTACTCGCTTTACCAGAGAATTCGCAAGGGCGAAATGCCCATAATTAACGTTTAAAATACATCACCTAGATTATTTTTGTAGGTTTATTAAGTATTGATTGTAATACTATCTGTGCCAAGATATTTATTCATATTCATTTGCGTCAGAAACGAGCGTATAGCGTGTCCATTGTTATACCCATTTTAGTAACAATTTGACGATATTTAACTTGTTGGTGGTAGAATGTTAAAAGTTATATCTATTAACCGATTTACAAATAAGGTTTCATAATAGAACACAATAAATAATCCTAAAGTCATCGATAATAATAATATTATATAAACTTTTTATTTAACTATTTTAGGTTATATTTTACAAAAATTAATACTCTATTCTCTAACAATATAAGGTGCCTAAATAATTAAGAAGCACATTTTATTTTATTAGCTTTAACTTAATAAATAAAATACAGTGTAGACTGCATTTCTGAAGTGCCGGCAAAAGAGAATATCAAGGAAAGCCATGTATGCTGATGTACCATCGAGTAAATTGATTCCTAGGCAGTTGACATACCAACGTCATTTGGTCGGATCATGTCAATTCAATGTTAATTACTACTATCAAAGAAGTTGATTCCTAGGCAGAGGGCGGACCCTACGTAATTTGGTCATGTAATGTCAAACTCATCCTATAAACTCATCATAGATCACGACTAACATCGATTTACATAACCTGACCAAATGACGTAGGTCCGTCAAATGCCTACGAATCAATTTCCTCTATGGTACATAACGAATTAACCATACTAATGGGTCTACACAGACGGACCGCATTTCAACTGCAATCTAACTGCAAATTGCAGTTCAAGTGCAGTTTGAATGGAGTTAACACGACTGCATTAGAACTGCAAACTAAACAGTTCACACGACTGCACGCCGACTGCAACTGAACTGCAATCTGACTGCGCGTTTAGTTTGCAGTTCTATTGCAGTCGTATTCTCTGTCATCTGCATTCAAACTGCACTTGAACTGCAATTTGTAGTTGTATTGCAGTTGAAATGCGGTCCGTCTGTGTAGACCCTAAAAGTTATCAAAAACAAGTGTTTCATAATTATTCACATAAGCGCGCTATCATAGCAACAATAACGTCTGACAAAGTAAAAGCAGTTTTATTTGCTATCCTTTGTTATCCCAATTAAAATGTTTAAATTTATATGACTTTTCCAGTTCCCTGACAATTTCGTGTATGATAGTGCATCCGAATGTTTTGTATATGTTGTTACTAACGACCTTTGTAACTATTCAACAGCAGTAATAAAGTTTTGTTTTAATGCCGTTTCTGTATTAAAACAGTAATAATATTGTGTTACAGCTACGTTTTTTTTGGTATTTTTTAACCGACTTCCAAAAAACGAGGAGGTTATATGTTCGGTTGTGGATATATATTTTTTTTGTATGTTCAACGATTACTCCGCCGTTTGTGAACCGATTTTCGAAATTTTTGTTTTGTTGTATTAGGTTTCACTCCAATTTGGTACCATGTTCACAAAAGCGGTGACCTGATGATGGGATCCAGGAGTAATCGAGGGAACTCCTCGAAATTTATATGAAAACATATGGCGATTTTGGTTTTAGACTTCAAAATGATGAAGATTGAGTACAGAAATAGTTGAGGTTTAGCCGAATTCGGGAAAAGGCACTACATATTAGATAGGAAAAATTATTTAATACTTTTTAGTTCATACTAATTTGGCTTTCTTACATTTTAATTGTAAATTGTATTTCCATCGCAATTCGCATGTAATCCTTGAGAAAAAGTATTACAGATAAGTAATATAAACTTTAATTATAAAAAATTACATGCGGTGGTAGAGATTAACTACGATAACATGGCGCGCCCCTCCAAATGACTGTTTCAATGTGTGCAGTCAGATTCTTATGAATGAGTTTGTATGTAGTAAGTATTCAACCAATTACAGTACACGTAATATTTCATTTAATGTCACTAATTACCAAGATTTGTTGGTCAACTAATCATAATTAGCCTACAGCGCAAGACAACGCATTTCAAACGTTTTGACAACGCACTTCAAAACGTTTTAAATTTTGGAGGGGCGCGCCAAGTTATCGTAGTTGATCTCTAATTCAAATTACAATTTAAATGTCATACAATTACTTTAAATAAATTGATGTAAATAATAATTTTAAATGAGGAATTTAAAACATATAACATATAAACATACTTGCTATTCGGTTTATTATCCAGCACACAAACACGCGCCGGCATTTCGTTTTTGGAATTAACGCCATTCTCATCTGCCATTGGAAAATACACGTTACACCTCATTGTTAATTCACCTGAAGCATCTTTTGGGTTGAATTTTGCAATCAAAGGAATTCCTTTTTGTGAAAAGATAACGTCACGATATTTAGTACCAAAAAGGTGACTCCCGTAACTCCATTCATCGCGCGGGAACCGTACATTTTTCCGGGATAAAAAGTATCCTATTTCTTTCCCAGGACTCACAAAGTATCTCCATACCTAATTTCAGCTAAATCTGTTTAGCGGATTTTGCTTGAAGGGGTAACGGACAGACGGATAACCTTTCGCATTTATAATATTAGTATAGACTAATATTGGAACAGAAAACAGAGAATTTGATACACATAGGCAGATGGTAGGCCTAAGTTATTTAGTTTACGTTCTACGTTATTTAGTTTACGTTCTACGTTATTTAGTTTACGTTCTACGTTATTTAGTTAACGTTCTACGTTATTTAGTTTACGTTCTACGTTATTTAGTTTACGTTCTACGTTATTTAGTTTACGTTCTACGTTATTTAGTTTACGTTCTACGTTATTTAGTTTACGTTCTACGTTATTTAGTTTACGTTCCACGTTATTTAGTTTACGTTCTACCACGGCACAGTGGATTGACGATTTGAAGAAAGTGGCTGGCAGCGGATGGATGAGGGCTGCCCAAGATTGGGATGGTTGGCGCTGATTGGGGGAGGCCTACGGTCAGCAGTGGACGGCAATAGACGGCAAAATATGATGATGATGATTTTGTCTACGATACGACTGACATTACATAACTATTAGCCACTATGAAGAGTCTGAGAGAGGCGGTGAACCGCTGATAGTGGTGCAGTGGGTTAATCGTTCCCGGAACTATGCGCGTAATTATCATGCTATATTTACTATTAGGTTGGTTTTATCATTGGAGCGCGTGCGTTCGAATAATTATGTATATTATAATATTTATAGGGGTATTTTTAGGGGCGTTCGAATATTTATAGGGGTAGTAGTGTCGTTTTATAGTCAAGCGCGCTGCTGCGGCGCTGCAGCAGCGCGCTCGGCTCCAACGGCCCTGCCGAAACGCTTAACGATAAAACCACCCTTAAGATTTATACGGTCTAATAATACAACTTCTTCCGATGCTTTATTAGCATTTTACGATCGAAATTTAATATTAAAAAAATATTTAAATTTAAGAGACGAAAGACTGAAATATCTTCATCAATATTCATGTTCGTATGAATTGCTAATTGCAGTTTACTTATTTTTGTATAAGATACGTTTATAAAATCAACCTAAAAGTAATATTTCTTCATAAAATATATTTTAGATTCAATTATTATACACATGTATTGTTTTGCGACGCGATGTCACAAACCTACACATTTTTCTTTTTCTCCTTTAACACCAATATTTTTAGGTTTGTGTCGACTTCTAATGTAAATCCGTTTAAGCAAATTTCTGTCAGTTAGTAAGCGACAAGCTTACGAGATAGGTGTGGAGATTTCACGTTTAAGACGTAGTTTAAAACACATTTTTGTTGTTTCTTAGGTGCAAATGCTGTATTTCACTGTAGCCAATACTTGCATTTGAAGGTTTCTTTGTTTGATTTTTTTTAATTATATCTTTGCTTGCACCGCCTTGCAACAGGCTCGAAATTACTGTACTGGATTTGATTAAATTAGGCAGAGAAATAAAGTAGATCACGGGAAAAATATCATACATATTTACTGCTCGCAAATAACACGAGGTGTCCTTATTGCACGTACGACATCGAGGGCAGCATTTATGCTTCATACATCATCCTTAATTTTAATCCTACTCATACGAAAAAGGTCTAATTTTATAGTTTGAATATAAGCTTGTAATTTGTCGTGAAATAAGGGTCACGTACACGCCAGTAATTACGAGGATCGCGGACTAATCGCCGCCTGTCCATCCAACACAAAATTAACAATTAAATATAAATTTGTCCTGCAGGATGTCATACCTACTGTATCACATTATTCGTTGTATCGTTATGAACGTGATAAAAATAAAAGCTAAATAGCCATAGACTTATTGTATAAATTACAATGATCAATCAATAACGAGATGACTTCCGCAACTCCGTTGCACCAAAATTCGTTTATAATGCGGGAACCGTACATTTTCTCTCTGGGACTCAAATTATCTCCAAACCAAATTTCAGCAACATCGCTTCAGCAGTTTGGGCATGTATAGGTAACAGACAGCCAGATATACTCTATAATAATATTTGTATGGATTGTTCTTAGTAATGAGATTTTCCCGACGTTTCAAATTCCGGTCTTTTATCAAATCATGTAGACCTAAGTGTACAATTTTAATTACTAATCTAATAGAAATTACCTTCACTCGGTTCGTAATGAAATCTGTAAACGACAGTATTATACAAAATATATTTAAACCTTCGTAAACAACGTAACACGAAGTGGCACAAGAAAATAAAAACAATGCTGTTAAAAAATCGTGATCGAACCATAGTAAGTACTCCAAGAAAGAATAATCCCAAGAGAATATAATCACTATGGAATAATCTAAAATGTTATGTTCATTGAGATAATATACACTAGGAGAGAGCCTTACATCGGTGTATAAGCGTCAAAAGCGTGTAATGTTATGTCCTACTTACTAGAACATAACAAAGGAGTCGGTCTGCATATTTCGTGTAATAAAAGTGTTAATAAAGGTTTTCTTTAACATTTTATGCTAGATATTGCTGAGTTTTGTGGTTCCTCTAAATAATAAACCATAAGAATGGCCAAACAATGCCTCAAACACGTGGATTTAGCATTAAATACGTAAGTTTTGAACAACGTTTTTTGGGCTTTTCAATCGGTAGTTTTGTAAGCTAAAAAGATAATTTATAAGTTTTGTAATCCCTTATTCGTCCTATATAAGGCATTAGTGCTAAAAATGTCACATCAATTAATAATTTGTCTACAAAAATTGCATAGCTCTTTACGTGTGTTTACGGATTCCCATTACTTGAACTATAGTTTATCGATATCATGAACTAAATGATTTTCTTTTCTGGATTATAATGTGCTTCAAAATGATCGACAAATAGAAATATTCAAGAAAATACACGCACACTACTTGTATGAAAAAAGAAAAATGAACAAGATTACATCTATACTATAATACTTTATCTACGGCTATGTTAAGGGGAAAACAGCTGCCAATTCGACATCTTTGTGTAGTTTTCTAGACGTATGTATTTCATTGATTGGCACAAAAAAATATGTGATTTTTGATTATATTTGGAAAATCTTGTCGAATTTAAATAATAAAATAATGTTCTCCTACTAGATGAAAAAAAATATTAAAGTCACATCTTTCAGGAACTTTAAACAATAAACAGTTCTAACTAAAAAAAAAATAATAAAAAAAAATGTTTTATTTCTGAATAGATTTAAAAAAAATACTTTCAGAACGTTGATACTACTGGTGCCTGCCACCGGTTCGTAATAATACAATTATTTATTACGTAAAGTAATAATACAATTATTTATGCTTTAAAAATTTATTTATTTGATACCTTTTACAAAAATCCAAAGATTGCCGGATTTAATTTTCAGTTCTGACATCTAGATTTCCCATAATATTTATTTTTTCCTCTAAAAAACGAAAAATGTATCCACGCTACCGAGTGAACACTTCACATCTCTGTCTCTCTGGCATGAAAATCGACACAGGTGCGAGAGTGATGCGAGATCAAGGTCATTGGCAGTTGTCAGCGTCTTAAGTCAATGTATTTTTTTAAATAGACAAAGTGAGGAGTTTCATGATTTCGAAATAATGACTATGCATTAAAAACAACTATTTTCTCACCTAAGAAGATACTGTATAGTGAAGTTTGTGCATATTTTTAAGGTTTTAACGAGATATAGTTAACTAATTAGAGTTGAGAGTTGTTGCGAACTGATGCACGTAACATAACCGAGGTAACTAACTTACTGTAATTATAACTCAATGCAACACTGCTTACTGCAGAATTACTGTACTCGTGTATTTTTTAATGTTTAAATTTTGAGATGAAATCCGTAAATTGACTATGAGTGAAGTAAGAATCGTTTCAAAAGAAAAGTTTGAATTTAAAAAAAATTCGAATGTAGAACTTTGTAAAAACGGTTAATAGTCACATGCCAAAACATCCTTGTGAGATTGTATTTCTTTTATAGCTTCTTTTATTTTTCACGCCTTATGTTTATATTTTTAACGTTATAACGTTGTAAGCAATAAATTTCCTTAGGCTTATAAGTATGACGGAGGTGTTGCCGATACAGCTATAAAACTATTTTACTGTCACTCCAGCATAGCGTGATGAATTATTCATAATATTATCACATTTATTGACATTTTCTATAAAAATACTCTTCGGAAACGTATACAAGATTTGTGCATATCATAATTACTATATAGTGCAGTCGCCGTGCAGTGCAGACGTGTAGAAGAGAATAATTTAAAAATCAAAAGCACAACTTTTTAATATGTAAACTTTATTATTTATGTTATCAGCTACACATTCCTTTTTTTCTTTTTAATTTTCATCCACTATTGCAAAAAATCGGAATTTTGCACGATTTTTACGCTCTGGGAACTCCACTAATAGTATAAGTATTAAGTAATCTTTGCACTTTTCTAGTGCGCGCTAAGATTCGTCATTTTAAAATGAAGTACAAAATAAATTGAAATAACAATAATAAACAAAGCTAAATGCTAAGTAATGAACAATGCTTTTATAATTTAAGCTAATGGTGCTCCCACACCGCAGTTAGACAATGTTTAGTAACGTCAGTAAACATTTGTTAGCAAAAATTTAATCACAAATGTTAAAAATGTTTTCATGTTAGAAAATGTTTAGTAAACGTAAGTCAACAAATTATAGCAAAATAAATTATAACAAAATAGAACATATTGTGTAATCTTTTGTTTGTAAACCTTTTGTAAAGGACAACGGGGTATGCGCTGAGCCAATACCAGATTCAAATGTTATAAAATGTTGATAAACATTAGTAAATATTTTCTTTTTGTGTAGGAGCACTTATAACATGTAACAGTTTCTAACAAAATGTAACAATTGACAACATTTGTTAGTAAATGTTTTTATGTTCGAAAATGTTTACAAACATTTTCTAACGGCGGTGTGGGAGCACCATAAGACAAATAATATTTAACATTTATAAATAAATTTATTCGTTAGGGTGCTCCCAGATAGAAATAATGGTGCTCCCATAGCGCCGTTAGAAAATGTTTGTAAAAATTTTCTAACATAAAAACATTCACTAACAAATGTTGTCAATTGTTAGATTTTGTTAGGAACTGTTACATGTTATAAGTGCTCCTACACTAATAGAAAATGTTTACTAATGCTTACGAACATTTTATAACATTTAAGTCTGGTATTGGCTCACCGCATACCCTTATAAAAGGTTTACAAACAAAATTTAACACAATATGTTTTACTTTGTTATAATTTGTTTTGTTATAATTGGTTAACTTACGTTTACTAAACATTTTCTAACATGAAAACATTTTTAACATTTTTTAATATTTGTGACTAAATGTTTGCTAACAAATGTTTACTAACGTTACTAAACATTTTCTAACTGCGGTGTGGGAGCACCATTATATTATATAACGTTATAATATAACATTTTTGTATAATAATTTTGTAACAATTTATAACAAAATACACGTTTATTTTTTGACATGTTTTAGCGTATGTTACACGATGTTATAAAATGTTATCGTGTTACATAATGTTTTATAACGTTATATAACTTCTATCTGGGAGCACCCTTAAGGCAGGGATCAACCTCAATCCAAAACGATAACCTTGCACACAACCAAAGACCAAGTGTATACGCATCGCAATAAGATTAATTTTAGCTTAGCACAAAACTGTAGTTACTAGGGGCGGATCTTCTCTATTTTTTTTCATGTTTTTTTTAAATATCTTTGGAAATAAATATTAAGAAACAAAATTGTTCGGTTCAGGATATTTTAATATAGATTTACTAACAATTTATTCAAATAAAATGTATAATTATCCTAGTTAGTACTCATATTTCGATGAATTAGATTTTTGTCGGAGGTGAGTTTGTAAATTAATTACAGCCAAAGTATTACGTTTTATAAAAATGTTTATGGTTTAAAGTCTTTTAAATATCGTGCTTTATATCTCATATTTTTTATATTCCGTTATTATATTGGAACAAGGTAAACCGGGAGTCACGGAATAACAAATTGGGGTTTATGCCCGCCTTAAAGGAAACTTTCTTTCGTTTCGTAGCAGACGTCTACGCCTTAGCACCGTGCTACGCATTTTAACAATTTCGAAATAATATACATTGATAATTATCATTAAATGCGGTTTACTAGTAGTGTAGTAGGATAGTATATTATTGGTATATGTGTTTTAATAAGCTAAACATTTGCATGCCCAATTGGGAAATTGTGATGGTACTATTGACATACTGCATTAAATCTTTACTAACACATATTTTTCAAATAAATTGAAATACTGTTTGCTTAATATAAAAACTATTCTTAAAAATAATATATTATTTTTTTACATATCTTCGTGTTCCGGTGGCTTAGGGTCTAGCTCTCGGCTCGGAGATCGCGGATTTGTTTTAGAAATTTCAAGTTTCGAAGGGACAATGGACATGCAGGCTGACTTTACCAGTCACCAGAAGACCAGTTGCCTAGGCAATATATACAATGCGAACGTCAATATATTATGTAAGACTTGCACGTGAATTGGAATATACTTATCTCATATTTTGGTCGGATGCGGTAAATACAACAAACAATACGTGGGTTGCGGTCTCAACCTTCGGCCGCTTGTCCACGGCCACCGTCTACGGGACGTCACTGACAAAATTCAAATATTTTTTTTGTTAGTGACTACCTTTTTGCATACGGGCCACACTTTTTGCGGACTACATGTTTTGGTCTTGGTGCCGCGGGCCGCAATCAAAATTTTTTTAGGATTAAAATAATAACTTCTTCAAAATTAGCGACTAAAAGTGGAAAGATTCGCGTTTTTAAGCCCGTCACGGACCTAGCTATAGTATATATTAATATGTTTATAGCTAGGCATATTAATATATATTTTCTATACTAATTTTCGCGTGACCACACACTCAGCTATAATATATATTTCTGTGACATGTGGATTTAGGATAGAATAATATGCCTTGCTATTAATATATTAATATATATTATAGCTAAGTCTGTGACGGGCTTTACGACGATCGTATTATTTTGCCGGTGGGCGCGTGAAATTCACAATTTTTTAGCTTCACGCCAGTCACTGATAAAGTCCTGTGGCCACAGGTTGAGTTTAAGTGTATAGCTGATCTAGATTATAATAAATTGGATTCTGTTAAACGTTCGTGTTCCATCCCACATCGGACTAGTTTTGAGTAATCGGCGTTTTAAGTTTTTTTGGAATAATATTTTCTGCTTATTTTAAGCAAAAAAAAAATGTTATTGTGCCCAATTTTCGTATATGTTAGTCTATATCAGCGTCTAAACAAATGTTCCAAATTTCAAAAGTGTATGTATGTATGTATGTATGTTTTTGTGTTTATGTTCGCATATCTCTGGAACTACAGTTCCGATTTGGGTAATTCTTTTTTTTGTTGCACTAGGTATTGATCAACTTAGGGAATAGTGCAAGTTTCATCAAAATCGGTTCAGTAGTTTGGAGATAGGGAGTTTAAATTCTCAATTACGTACAATTCTGAAGTCGGTTTTATCTTTTTAAAATACAGTTATTCTACCAACATTATCTATATAGCAACCCATACCGCCGCGCCGCTGCTTTGCAGTGGCTCAGGGCAAAATGAAACCTATTTTCTAGGTCATAAAGTGTTTTTTTTTTAATTTTTGTCGATGACGTCCCGTTGCCGGCGGCAGTGAATAAACTGCCTTCCTCCGGCGCATAATAATTCGGATTGCTCGTCATTTGAATAATAAAAGGTACGGTAAGTGAATACGCTTTGTCTACATGAAAATTTATTCGTCATTTAAATACGCTGCGGTTACTTAGCCCTTATTTTATCTTAGACTCATAGGACCCGGACGTGCTTCCAATATGCTACGGCCTACGACCCTATGGGCAGGGGCCGTATAATTCCTAATGTTGATGTTTATGCCTAAATCCTAATTACGTTAATCAACACAATGAAAACCATTGATGAAAACTGTTAAAAATAATCGCGTCAGGGTCACGTGACCTATTCGAGACGGAGGGAGAGTAGACCGCCGCGCGCCGGAGGAATTGGGAGTAATATTCCTCAATCAGTGTGTCTGCTTTGCATTTTCACTTCTACCGGCACTCCCGGAGTACAAACTCTTATTTTTTATTCAATTTATTAAAATAAATAAATGTTTCTCCAGCAATTTGGACATTTCGCTTTGATAGTATTAGAGATAAACTACGATAACATCGCGCGCCCCTCCAAATTACTGTTTCAATGTGTGTAGTCACATCCTTATGAAAGAGTTTGTATGTAATAAGTATTCGTCCAATCAACCAGTACTCGTAATATTTCACTTATTAGCTTTGTCCACATTATGCCTTTTTTTGTTCAACAACGCACAACAACAACAACATGCGTTATAGCGCAGTCAACAGCGAACGTGTGGCATGCCCGTGACGCGCGTTAAAATCGTAGCACTCGCTATGATACTTTTTTTTCAACGCGTGTGGATTTTGACGCATGTAATTACTGAATATGCTAAATGAAAGTTGAATAAAAAGAATACATAGGCTGCACTAAAAATATCGGGAATGGAATACTTCCACTATTCCTGTCATATTAAAATCTTTTTAATTGAAAACTCCTTGGTTTTAAAATCGAATACCATTTATTTATTTAAAAAAAAAAAGATTCTCGGTCTTGTCACAAGGTCTTGTCAAACTTGTTTAGTCGTTGAGAAAATGGAATTGACTCGAGAAAATTCTAGAGAGATGATTTATTATGACTTTCGAAGTGGTCGATACCGCATTTGCTCTGTGAAGAGCAAAAAGCGGCTCGCGTTACTTGGTGCGTCAGAACTCTTGAAAGATTCCACGCAGGATCCTCAAATGTATACAACATCGTATCAGGTGACGAATCCTGGATATACGCGTACGAACCCGAAACTAAAAACCAGTCACGAGTTTGGGTGTTCAAAAATGAGTTAAAGCTAACAAAAATTGTTCGTTCACGGAGTGTTGCAAAAAAATGGTGGCCACGTTTGTCTCCAAAACCGGGCATATTGCGAATATTCCTCTTGAGGGACAAAGAACGGTTAATGCAGAATAGTATGCTAGCATTTGTTTGCCACAGGTCGTTTCTGAATTCTGTAAAGAGAACTGCAACCGCCGCATCATCTTCCATCACGACAATGCGAGTTCTCACACCGCGCACAGAACAAAAGAGTTTTTAGAGCAAGAAAACATAGAATTATTAGACTATCCGCCGTACAGCCCCGACTTAAGTACGTACTTTCCCTAAAATAAAGAATAAATTGCGTGGTCAGAGATTTTCATCACCTGAAGAAGCTGTGAACGCCGACAAAACGGCCATTTTGGAGACCCCAACTTCCGAATAGAATGGTTGCTTCAATGATTGGTTCCATCGTATGGAAAAATGTGTCAAATTTCACGGAGAATACTTCGAAAAGCAATAAACACATTTTTAAATAGTACTGTTGTGTCACCTCCTTGATTCCCGAAATTTTCAGTGCTGCCCTCGTATGACGAAAATTGAAGATTAAATTGCATAATGTGGACATAGCTAATGTCCCTTATTACCAAGATTTGTTGGTCAACTAATCATAACTAGCCGACTGCGCAAGACAACGCACTTCAAACGTTTTGAATTTTTGAGGGGCACGCCATGTTATCGTAGTTTATCTCTACGTCAATACGCCTCGGTTTGGCCTCGTGGTCCAGTGGCTTAGAGCGCGGCTCTTGACTCGGAGGTCGTGGGTTCGATTCCCTCGTTGGAAACATGTTATTTGCAAGTTTGGTTAGGACAATGCAGGCTGATCACCTGACTGTCTGATAAGTAAGATGATCCATGCGTCGGATGGGCATGTAAAAAGTCGGTCCTGCGCCTGATTTCTCGCCAGTCGTGTCGGTCTTCCGTCCCACTGGGTTATGAGAGTAAAGGAATAGAGAGTGCTCTTGTGGACTGCGCACACACTTGGGCACTATAAAATTACTCCGTAACTGGCCTGATTTTAACGAAACCGCGGCTACCGTCACCGAAACCGGTGTGGGAGTTATTATTATTACGTCAATAAATATATCTTGATTATCAAATTTTGTAATAAATTGTAGCTGTAATTTTAAACAAGCTTCTGAAATCTCAATTATAAAACATAGATGAATGTGGTATATAAGCAAGACAAAGTAAATTGTAACAGGAGTGGGTATAATCTGTGGTATAATCTAGGCGGACTGTCGCTTCATTTGTCTTTTGGACGTCTTTTGAACGAGAGTTTTGTTCGGGCAATTAATCAGGGAATATCAAACAATCATAATTAGTGTCAAAACAAGCCTCCCTGGAATTTAACGAGTTGTTCGGTCATTTATTTTATAGTAAAATTAGCGACCCGCCCCGGCTTCGCACGGGTATAAAATAGCCTATGTAACTCACAGAGAATATGATTAAAATCGATTCAGTAGTTTTGATTTAATCCTTCAGGCTCCGCGCGAGCACCGGTGATCGCGACAACAATAGAATACAATAGCAATTCCTGGAAATTCCGACTGAAGTATTATAATATTATTCATTACTACCCGTGGCCCGCATTGGTCGGTACCGCCGCAAAAGCTATTTTTAAATCTGTAATATCTTCGAAAATATTCATTTAAATCACATGCTGTAAGAGGCCATAATATAGATCTACATTAAATCAACAATGTAGTTTAATTGAATAAGGATTAATGCCGTATTGGTTAAAATCGCTTCTAAAATTAGTCATTATTTGTCGTAAAAAGTAAATAACAGAAAATTATATTGTGGGATATCCATAAGAGATAGACAGACATATTATACCATCGCGAAGTTTTCTGTAGACCTTTTCAATGCATACAATACTTGGTACATTCTTTTGATAAATCTCGTAGGGTTCAGCCTGCGTTTGCGATGTAAGCGGAAAAAAATGAAATTATTTCCGACATCACATTAGAAACCGCAACAATAACAGTATTTCTCCACTATTTAATGAATGTTATGATACTTATTAACCTTTCTCTTAAATCACTCTATCTACTAAAGAAAACCGCATCAAAATCCGTTGCGTAGTTTTGAAGATTAAAGCGAACAAAGGGACATGAGGGAAAAAAAGCGACTTCGTTTTATAATATGTAGTAAAGCTGATAAGTGTCCCTTATAACAGGTAGAATGTAAATTGTAAAGTATAGTAAACGCTACTATAATAAACAAAAGTAATTTAAATTACTTTACTAAAACACCAAAATGAAAGGAAACTAATCAAGTTATAATAATTATCAAACAGCGGGAGTTATCACTCATCACTGTCTGTCTTTCCTCACCTTTGTATGGCTATCCTATAAAGTGGGAATCGTTATTTTAGTCAGTGGTTATAAGACAAGAAGATTAAGGCCGGTATAAATAGTCAGTACTCAAGAGGCATCTAGGTCTCGAGACACGGTTGAGGCTCTGTGATTGGTTGGCTGTCAAAATTTGGACCAATCATAGAGCCGAATTGCGTCTTGAGACCGAGATGCATCTTGAGTACTGACTATTTATATCGGCGTAAGAGAGTGACGTTAAGATGATAATATTACGTGATCATAACCGAAGGTGTTAATTTTATTAAAGCCGTTATAAAGCTACTTTACAGCTTCCGGCTACGGCGGGTTAATAGCTTCATTTCACACTCGATTAAAAATGACCAACTTTTACATTTGATTGAAAAAGTTCTTCGTTACCGGATTTCCGGTCGGGAATTTTATCGTTATTTTATACGGGTCATATTCTGTTTCGACTTTCGGGTCATATTCACACTTTCATCTTTATTATTCTGTATGTATGGTTATTGGAGCGAGTTTTTCAGGAGTGCATGAAAAAATACTTTTAAGATTGTTACGATTTAAAAACATAATAGTGTATGTCACAGGCTACACGGTCAAATTCTCATCAATCTGATCCATCAATCTGATTGACAGACTATTGATGGTTATAAAAAGTTCATATTAAAAATACGATCAATCCATCAATCCGAGTCGTACACGATCATATTTTCGTCAATCCGTACCGGATTGATGGATCAGATTGATGAAAAATTGACCGCGTAGCCGGTGACTATCGTACATGGGAAAATAGGATGCCCGCAAATCCGTTGCGACAAAATTTGTTTTTCGCCCGAGAACCGTACATTTTTCGGTGATAATAAGTATCCTATGTCCTTTCCCGAGACTCAAGTTACAGACAGACTTTCGAATTTATAATATTAGTATGGATGTTCCATGCGAAGTAACCAGTCTATAAAATAGAATTTCTACTTTGATGTTAGGTGTTATTTAAAGTGACTTATTCTTTAAGTATAGCGTGTTTTACAGCAATAAGTATTCGCGGAAATATTTGGTCCGAGCATTCCTCGTCAACAATTTGCGGTAGACCAGCGTGGCGCAATCACAAAGCGAATTTTAACACAAACCAAAATCGACGCACAGACCGCTACTATTTTGTTAATGTGCAAAGATATGCAGTATGCTTCTGTGGACATTTCGTAAATAATCTGATTTGTTTTTAAGTAGGTTTTTAATTTTAAATACTATATAATTATAGTGTGACGACCTCTGTGGCTCAGTGGGTGGGCTGTCGGTAGGTCAGGCCGGGGGTCGCGGGCTCGTATCCCGCCGACGAAACAAAATCTTTTCAAAGTTGCTGGGTCATGGATGTGTATTAAATATGTGTATCATATAATAAAAAGCTTAAATATATGTATAGTATAAAAGTATTAAATATATTAATCCGTTGTCTGGTCCCGTAACACAAATCCTTCAGGTACTTACACGGGGCCAAACTGACGCGGTGTGAAGCGTCCATAGATATTATTATATTATTATTATTATTATTATTATTATTATTATTATTATTATTATTATTATTATTATTATTATTATTATTATTAGTGTACAAGATATAAAGATATCGCACTCTACCATACCTATAGTAGGATTGTAATTTTTAATCGAAGGATTAAAAAACACATATTATATTTTTACTATGTTTTATGCTTTGATCCCACCACTTTCTGATTATTACTTAAGGGGCCGGGCTACCCTCGAAATTATCATACATACGTAATATCAAAATCATTTTCTCATACGAAAATTTTTAACATGTTTGAGTTAAATATATTAACAAATAGTAAATTTACTACAAAATTTTTTAATTCTAAAAAATATTTTTTAGAATTTAAAAATTTAGATTACTATTTTGAGCTTTGAAAAATTACTATTTTAAGCTGAAAAATGACTCAAACATGTTAAATATTTTCTTATGACAAAATGATTTTGGTATTACGAATGTATGAGAATACAACCTATAAATCATAATACAGCCTATAAATCATAATATTAATATTAACGCGAGCGAAAAACTTTGTAACCCTTTTTACGAAAAATGGGTAAACGTAGGTGCATGAAATTTCACACAGTTGTAGTTTATACAGGTGAAGGAGTGCATCGAGCTAATATTATTTTGAAATTATGCTTTTATCATACATTTTTTTAACAAATAAAAAATTACACACACTACAACACACACACTAGGGTTTTTTTTCTGAGGTCGAATTTCGACCATTGGGCGATCTCTAGTAAAAATAAATTGCAACCTATAAAAATCTTAAATATCCTAGATCTTTTGAAATATAAACTGTTTTCTAAAGCAAACAAAGTTTCTTTGACAAAAATATTCATTTCGCTGATCGTATTTCCAGCGACTGGCTTCATACATATCTTTATTGGTTGTTTTCTGTGCAGGAATAAGCATGGAACTAGACTAGAACGTGGCTGATAAAAGCCGATACACATTATCTTGCGTCATGAATTTATTCATACCTCAATTGAATTGAAATAGTTAAAATAATTATCTTAGATACAAAATTCTCGTGTTACAATGTTAGTTACCGTACTCCTTCGAAACGGCTTTACTGATTTTTTCAAAATTTATTTTTTTTCAAATTTTTTTAACTTTCATATTGAAATCAACTAAAATATAAAAATAAATCAAAAACCTTTTAATTTTATAGAAATAAGCCTTATTGCTGCTGCGGAACCCTTCATGGGCGAGTCCAACTCGCACTTGGCCGGTTTTTTAATTTCTATGGCCTCGCGTATCATTCTTGGGCGGTATCGTGCTTCTTTTGCCAGTACTTGTGGCTTATCAAATCTTATGTATCCAGTGTGTTGATCCAGTGTGTGTTCACAAATTGCGGACTTGGTGTTCCTACGGTGTTTGACATCTGCAATATGTTCCTTGATACGGGTTTTGATGGCCCTTTTGGTTTGCCCTATATAAGAGAGGCCACAGTCGAGTTTGTAGATTCCTGCATCTTGAAGGGGTAAGTTGCATTTCACTGATGGTAAACATTGCCTGATCTTTTTGGGCGGCTTAAAGTATGTTTTTATTGAAGCTTTCCTTAGAATGTAGCTCACTTTATCAGTGACTCCCTTTATAAATGGTAACACTGCAGGTAATCTTTCGATTGTTGCCGGCTTCACTCGGTTGCTGCTCTGTTTGCGTGGTACCCGAAGCTTATTGTCGCGTAAAACTTGTGCAACATGATGAAGTTCGGTATCCACATGCTGTTCATCGCAGATTCCTCGCGCTCTTTTAAATAAAGATTTTCCAACAGTACTTAACTGTGCTGGGTGATGATGGGAATCACCATTTAAATATCTGTTTGTGTGTGTAGGTTTGCGATACACCGTATGACCTAATGTGCCATCAGGATTCCTTATTAGTTATTACTAATACGTCCAAGAAAGCTAAGGAATTATCTCTCTCAACTCCATTGTGAACTGTATTTTGGAGTTGAGGCTGTTCAGGTTCTCAAGGAACATGGATACTTTGTCTGATGGTAATATTGTGAAAGTATCATCTACATACCGCTTGTAGAAGGTGGGTTGTACAGGTCAGGACTCAAGGGCTAACTTCTCGAAGTCTTCCATAAAAATATCAGCCACAACGGGTGAAACAGGTGAGCCCATCGCAACACCATCTACTTGCCTGTAAAAGTCATAATTCCACAACATATAGCCAGATGTAAGGCAGTGTTCTAACAAGTCCGCATATTCAACCGGTAAGTCATTCTCTCTCAGCCTTCTTGTAACAATTTTGATACACTGCTGTATTAGTAGGCAAGTGAACAGGGACTGTATATCAAAGCTGACCAGTTGTTCATTGTCTCTGAGGCGTAGATGTTTAATCTCATCGACAAAGTGGTAGGAATCATGGGCATTGGTCTGTCCGCGTAGAGGCGAGAGTACATTAGCCACCAGCTGAGCCAATTTGTAGGTTGGTGATTCAATTTGGCTTACAATTGGTCGAAGAGGAGCATTGGCTTTGTGTATCTTTGGCAAACCATACAACTTTGGAGGTTTAGGGCATGAAGGCAACAAGAATTTGGGATCCAGATTCAGTGAGTCGGAGTACTTCTTTATAAGGTTTTGAGTTGTCTTCGAAACTTTGTTGGTAGGGTCCGTTTTGACTTTTTTATACGTGTTCGACTTGTTGACTGCAACATTCAACACTACAGCTAGACGACATTTAGCTTACTGAATAAATGGCAAATTAACTAAGCTGACCATTAGTTTAGTTTTATTATTACACAAGCGCAATGATAATAAGCAGAATAAATTGTATTCCGACTCATTTTGAACACAATTGCAATTAATATCCTTCGTGATGCATTTCATAAGCCCGTAATTTTTCCTCGAAATTCGAATATTTGTTTAAATTTTGATTCACTCGAATGTGCCCAATGTGTCAAAGGGCTAGCTGTTTGATTGAACGGCTATTTTAACCAGTTGGCTGCGACATATATACCGTGCTCAGAAAACTTCGATAGCGCGATGCAGGAATGTTAGGCGAATTGTGGGTACCGCCACAACTTTATATGGCAAAACAACGTTTGCCGGGACAGCTAGTTTCGATATAAAACTAGATCACAATATTATACAGATAACATATTTATTAATTATTAGCATGTGTATCAAACATTCAAATCTGCTACAAGGATTTTAGAGCTTCTAGCAGCTATAGTGCTCTCAGCCTATCTTGTCTCTAGCGTTTATTCACCCTACCGCTACCATGTTTCAAAAAACCTTGACGTAATTTATCATTTTCTATCAAATCGGGACAGAAAACGAAGCGACAGAAGTTTCATAATACCTCATCCAAATACGTAGTGTCGTAACTGAGAAATTAGGAATTTTTGAAGTTGGATTTCCTTACTTACGATATTGTCAGCAAATTCATGTTATTTTTATCACAATTATGATAAGAATTGATATTTTTCTGAAAAAATCGGTCTCCAATTTTTTTTTATAAATATTAGGTTTCTCTTAGTTTTGTGCGTGTTAAATAAACAGTTTGCAAATAATATCATCAGATAAAAGTGAATCATTATTTTTTACGAAAACTAAGCAAAAATATCAAGAAAATAAAAAAATATATTTTTCACCAGCTGTCATTTACATAAATCCAAAAATTTAAGTTACTCCTGTTTTGTCACAAGTATCTTTAACTTACCTTTCACAACAGGGGTACATAATTTTTGATCACCTTTTTTATATTTGCATTTGAGCTCGGAATCTCCTTATGCTCGCTATAGAAATTACTTATATAATACACAAAATGTTTTATAAAATAAATCGATTCTTCAGTAAAAGCTGAACGATTCCATTTCATCTTTCGAGCGACAAAACGAAACGATTGTCTAAGTTATAATAAACGTGGTCGGTACTAATTTGCAGGCTCAGACCAATAAATAAAGATGAGTTTGCAGGTTAGTAGGTACTTGGTACTAAAATGCCATGATAAGCCAAAATACGTTCCTATTAATTTAGGTAGGATAAAATAGGTAAACTTATTGTGGTTTTAATTTAAAAATATCCCTATACTTAATTATAGCCAAAAAAAATGAATGTGGTATACAATAATATATGTAAGAAGTGAAAATTCATTATGACATTTTATTTTTATATTATTATATTTACAACTTCAATGAAATTAGGTAGCCAAGGCATAAAGAAAAAAAATTGTTACGAAATCTTTATTGGACTGTTCCTATATTTTGTTCTAGAACATTCTACAGATCAAGATTCAAGTTGGCAGAAGATTTCACGAATACGCGTAGGCCATAATAATTATTTTCACGAACTTCAGAGGAGTACTTAAACGAGATGGTGATATTTTGCACAAAAAACAAGATACTTAGTGTAAACAAAAAACGTCACGTTTTTCACATTGCTTCGAAATTTCTCTCATATATCAATAGAATATAAAAAGCTCTACTTCATTAGGTATTTTCTCTTCCCCTCTCGAATGAAGATCAGTTTTATATAATAGCCTCTAAACAGGCAAAGGTAATCTTTTCACCGATTTCATATACCTACTTACATTTTGATATCTACTTAATTACAATTAATTAATACAAAATGTGTTTTACCTATCGAGTACCAAAATCTTGTTGTGTCACAAAAAACGTCTTCGCTGACTTTTTATTTCACTGTATACTTTTAGTTATTTATAAATTAGAAAGTAGGAGTAGATGAAACCTAGGATTTATTCAAATCATTAGCTGGGGAATTATAAAATAATAGTAATAATAGAAATATATTAGTTTCCCAATGAACCTATAAAGTGATAACTGATAACCCAGAACATTTCATACTCCACACAAAATAAAAAACAATGTTTTATATTATGTAGTTTAGGTCTCCATCATTTTATTAAAACCGACTTCCAAGGTAAAAACAATATTAATACCATCCTTATAATATGAACTAAAAACTAAAAAGTATTAAATAATTTTTCCTATCTAATATGTAGTGCGTTTTCCCGAATTCGGCTAAACCTCAACTATTTCTGCCCCCCTACCATGACATCTTATAGCAGTATTACTTTAATATTACTTTCAGATTCCGCACAAACAAAAAACATAGCTATGTTAATATAAATAGAGATCATGTTTGTTTATGCGAAATTCTAAAGTAATATTAAAGTAATACTGCTATAAGAGCTCATGGTAGGGCCCCTGTACTCAATCTTCATTTTTGAAGTCGGTACCAGATATAGCTGAGTCTTTATTTCTCTGACAGAAAATTTGAAACTTTTGGAACTGGCACCGACTTCAAAATTATGAAGATTGAGTACAGAAATAGTTGAGGTTTAGCCGAATTCGGGAAATAGCACTACATATTAGATAGGAAAAATTATTTATAAGGATGCTATTAATATTGTTTTTACCTTGGAAGTCGGTTTTAATTTTTTGTTAAAAATAATAATTTCACTCTTTTTAGTTACCTAGTAGGTAAACAGCTGTTAGTGCCAATTCAAGTTGTATAAAAAAATAGTTTCGTATTGTCTTCACTAGATGTCACTAAGGCGCTCCTGTGTCGCGCTATCGCTTGTACGTAGAAGTTTTATATAGGTAGTTGTAACTAATAACAGACTTCTATAGTGATGCAAAGAGGATGTAAACTGTATACTACGTAATGTTGTGTTGCTGAAAGTTTCTAAGCAACTGACAACTCAACAGTGAGCTTGGTGTGAGCAGTGAGCATTGAATTGACAACATAAATCATAATATTGAGTGGTAATTGATCTCGTATAATTGTTATTAAGTTGACCTTCGTCATAGTCCGCGAATTTATAAGTGGTCGTCGGTGGTACTGCGTATATTCTACGTATCTTATTACAATTTGTTAAGACTGTTAAGAGTCATACGGCATACCCCAAGGCCCAAATATCAGGTAGATAGATAAATTTAAACAATACATTTAAAAAATCTAAGTGAACACGTGCTGCAAATTTTGCAGTGCAAAAAGCTCGCAGCGCGGCATGCCGCATGCCCTGACATTCCGGTTAGAACTTGAATACGATGTTTACGCACGCGCCGCGCGGCGACGCCGTTACCTCTGCGGCGCCGACCGCCGTGTATATTAAACAGCCTCTAATAATTGTTGTTATGTACATAAATATAATATTGTATCCATACTTATGCCTTGTATCTATTTTGTGCCATGAGACATTGGTGACCTTAACACGACGTGCTAATATTAGATGATGATGACGATGATGATGATGATGAATTTGAATTGCATGGTAGCATATGCTTTCTGTTCTTAAAACAACGCCGAAACTCCCAAACGTGTATCTATAAAGAGTCGGGAGTTCTCTCAGCATCTTCGAAACCATGGTATACCTTGACCCAATATTTGACTTTTTGGTAGCATATTCTTAGTATACTTCACATAATAAATTTCGAGGAGTTCCCTCGATTACTCCTGGATCCCATCATCAGGTCACCACTTTTGTGAACATGGTACCAAATTGGAGTGAAACCTAATACAACAAAACAAAAATTTCGAAAATCGGTTCACAAACGCCGGAGTAATCGTTGAACATACAAAAAAAAAATCCACAGCCGAACATATAACCTCCTCGTTTTTTGGAAGTCGGTTAAAAAATATAAAATGGCCCCTACAAAAATAACCATTGTAAATGTAAATTATGCTTCGTCGTGGGGTAAATGTCTTATATTTCTATGTAAGTGTTATACCTCATCCGTTAGTCTACAATATTATATACTAGTAATCTGTGTCCGTTAGTTCATAATATTTAATAGCTCATGCTCGTATCGTTCTAAATTTTTTTGCAATTTTGACAACCGTTGTTTAAGGTCTACCTTCCGTGAATCAATATCTATATTGATTCATGTATAAACTTAGTTTAAACAAGCGACATTCTGCAGTCACCAAATAAGAAACTGACATAGAATATAATATAATAATAATATGTTATTTTTTACTCTAAAACATGAGTTGCTTATAGCATGATTTAATAGATAACAATTAAAAAAAATAACAAAATAAGTAATTTAAAATAAATATTATTATAATATTAGTAGCTTCATAATTTCTCCGAAAAAAAATCGGTTGTCTGTAAAGTCGGTTTACTGACGATAGTTGAACGTGACAACAGCTACCTTTGTTGAGATTTGTAAACTTCATAATATTTTATAAGTAAATTTAGTTCCGCGATTTGATAACAGATGTCGCTGTTAGGCCTCTAGATCGCGCTATCGCTTACCCGACTACATTTGGTATATGTAATTCAATGGAATAAATTTTCGCGTTTCGCTGACACTCACTGGTTGTCTTACTTATTATTACGTCAGAGGGATTTGCGTCCCAGGGTAGTTAGTCCATTGAAATGTTACAAGTTTAGGACCGTATATTGCATTTATTAGAGGACGCAATTTTATTTTCGGAATATGTTGTGGGGCTCAATAGAAGCTTAACCTCAAGTTTGTGGGGTCGCCGCCTTTGTCCCCGGCCGCCATCTTGAAAAAAGGGGTGACAACACTATTTTCGTGATATTTCGGAAACTATACGTCTTACAGAAAATTTTTAAGAACATAATTTGTTGCAAATTATTTTGCCTACAAATATGTTTACATAATTTTTTACCCTAAATTAAAAATTTAAAAAGTTATAAGCAAAAAAGTGATAATTTTTTTTAAAGGTTTATTATCGCTCTTTAACTTTGTTTAATACATTTTACATAAAAAATACTTTAGAACAACCTTGTTAATGATCTTTTGAGAAAAAGATCATTAACAATCCCCTCGATCTCATGAAATTAATTTTCTGCAGATGCAAAGGAAACTGTGAAGGCATACGTGCCTGCAGAAAAGCAGACCTAAAATGCTCTACAGTATGCCTACTATTCTGTAAAGCTTTTCAGACCTGTTTTTCTGCAGCCACAGTCTGCAGTATGCCTACTACACTACATAAATATATGCAAATTACAAACTATATCATAGTATGCCTACTATACTAGTCTGCACATACCTACTATACCATAAAGCATTTCAGGCCTGCTTTTCTGCAGCCACACATGGTTTCACAGTTTCCTTTGTTTCTGCAGAAAATTAATTTCATGGGACCGGGGGAACTTTTTCTCAAAAGATCATCTACAAGGTTGGTCTAAGGTATTTTTTTTTTAAATGTGTTAAACAAAGTTAAAAAGTGATAATAAACCTTCTAAAAAAATCACTTTTTTGCTTATAACTTTTTAAATTTTTAATTTAGGGTAAAAAGTTATATAAACATATTTGTAGGCAAAATAATTTGCAACAAATTATGTTCTTACAAATTTTTTGTAAGACGTATAGATTCTGAGATATCACGAAAATAGTGTTGTCACCCCTTTTTTCAAGATGGCGGCTGGGGGACAAGAGTGGCAACCCCACAAACTTGAGGTTAAGCTTCTATTGAGCCTCCCAACATATTCCAAAAATAAAATTGCGTCCTCTAATAAATGCAAAACAAATGTAACATTTCAATGGATTAAGTGGTGGGTCGTCGACGCTTTTTCGATCAACGAAACGAGACCGTTTATCGTTCATCGTAAACTAGTTGAAAAAACAGTTTATTTTTCGACTAGTTTACGTCTTCGACGAATAGTGTGGTGGGTCGTCGACGCTTTTTCGGTCAATGAAACGAGACCGTTTATCGTTCATCGTAAACTAGTCAATGACAAAACAGTTTTTTTTTTCAACTAGTTTTCGTCTTCGACGAACACTGAACTAAACAATAAACTATGACAAAGTAGTTTTTTTGACTAAACGATTTTCAGCATTAACTGTTTTGACAAACTTATTGTCGTTTTGCACTTCGACGCGACGAGTGATGACGACGAACGACGAGACGGTTTAATCTGTGAGCGGTGGAAATGCACTTCCCTACATAGTACGTACTTTTTTCCAGGCTTAGGACTGGCAGGCAGGCAGATTAATTACTAAAATTTTACATTTACTTAATTAAGAGCCCGTACTCTCTTTTCTACTGCTCTCTTCACACTCACGCCCGTCTTTCATATGGTGAAAAAGGACGATCGCCAAGTTAGCGGGCAGATAGAGGTTTTCTGTTTTTTAAAGGGTTTTTTTTATATTAAAGTGGTAAAAAGTAATTCAAACATTGTATAGACGACTTTCTCAACAGTACATTGTATTTTTTTCATACCATTAAGACGTCAATACAATCCATAAAAAGGTGATATTCTAAACCTTTTACAGCAAAAATCACAAAACTGTCGCGGGTTTGAGTTGGATTATTTAAAGATACTTAAAAAAAATAAAAAATCTAGCTCCAACATTAGATTATAATTGAAATGATCTTACATGTTGGGCATTAAAACTTATAGAAATGCTGTATTTTAACTGTTAAATCACGTCTGTTAAATGAGCGAAATCGGCAAAATGGAACGCCTCATAACGCCGTATGAACTGTCATGTTTTTTGTGCGCGCAGCCCATATCGAATTATAAGACGTTGTCGTAATATTTCGTTGTGTAAATATTTCGTAAGAAAAAAAGTTCGTGATACATGGCGGGGTCACGCTTCCTCCTACTTGCTCTACCACGAAAATCGCGGTCATTTGAATTTAGAAACTTTTTGACAATTATGTCATACAAACGATGCGATAGATATCGCTACATCTGTAAAATTTGAATACAATGGTAGACGAGATGCCGATAACCGCTAGAGACAGGACTGAGCGTTTGAACCATAGCTCATAATTGCTAGTGAAACGACCAAACCGCTCGGATGCCCGGATGGTTGCGCGGACGTATACATAAATCAAGCCTAGATATCAGAGTATGACATTCGTACTTTAAAGTACTCTGATGCGCAAGAGCGCGATTACACTAACACTGGATAATCATAATTAAACTGGGAAACAAAAATAATTGGGTAAAATTGATGAAACCAACACGTACCCAAAACATATCCGTAAGCAGAACACGCGTATTCAAATTATAATGATACAGACGCGTTTAATGAAGGCGTCAAAATTCCCGACTAATGCTGACTTACTCTCCTGCTGTTGGCGTCTTAATTATGTATGAGAAATGATTACTCGGTCCAATTTAATTAACATCATTCATCCACGACATGGAGCTTTATTTATGTGATTAAGGAGCTGTTTCACTACTTCCTGATAAAGTGCCGGATAAGCTATCCACAAATTATTTGACAGATTCTCCATACTCCATCTGTCCGATAAGGGCTCCCACACAAAACTGCGAATTCGAATCGCATCGCAAATATGTGCGACAAAACTCATAATAAAAATCGACCAAGTGCGAGTCGAACTCACGCACGAAGGGTTCGGTACCGTTATTGATCAAAAATAGCCCAAAAATTGTGTTTTTTGTATGGCAGCCCCCTTTAATTATTAAGTTTCATTTAATTTTATAATTAATATTAGTATGAAAGTATTAGTACAACTGAGTATTTTGTGAACATTTCAAGTGCCTGGCTTTGGTCATATCGAGCAAAAAACAGCAAAAAAAAATCACGTTTGTTATATGGGAGCCCCCCTTTAAATATTTAATATTTTTATTTTTATTTTCACAATCTGTGAAAATTTCAGAAGTCTAGCTATAGTGGTTGAGTAGCTTGAGACACAGCCTGGAGACAGGCAGACAGACGGACAGACATCGAAGTCTTATTATTAGGGTCCCGTTTTTACCCTTTGAGTATGGAACCCAAAAAATGACATTGCGATGCGAATTCGCACGAATTCGTCGTTATGTATGGGGGCCCTAAGTTGTGGATAGTCTATTCGGCACTTATCAGAAAGTCGTGATACAGACCTTTAGTCAAATAATTGTACTAGATAATTTTATGTATAGTTTGTATAGTTTATGTATAGTGAATTGGTGCGTTTGCAATGCCAGTTGTTGCAACGTCGAACTAAATATTAATCACTGACTTTTTTTATGCAATTTCAAGTAGTTTAATAATAAATACAGTGTCAATAATTGTGCTTTACAGGTAGGCAAAAAAGAGACTGGCGTGGTGACATCTGAAACTAAAAGTTTTTATTTATGGCAATATTACAGTACTTGTCAACTCTTGTAAATGTCAAAAGTGCGTTCAAGCGTAGCGCATGGGACTAGTCTTGCCTACTCGTACATGATAGAAGAAAAGCGCGCTCATTTAAAACGCTTTCTTTTTTGCCAAGCTGTAGTCAACCATCCGACAGATACAAGTTTTTGCTGGCAACATTTCCATACAGAACTATAACACATTAATTCGGTTGAGACATTCAAAATGTTGTAACTCCCTGTTCTTGCTCCAAAACTTATGTCGGTGGCGTGTGAGCGCAGTTCTCATTAGTTACGATGCATTAACTGGTTAAATTCTCAAAAGTAACAAATAATGTTGACGGTTTTATTTAGGAAAATTATTCCTTGAATGCACTGAATAAACTTTCTTTGCTATTCAGTGTAGAGAAAAGATCTTGTATGTATAGCTTTCCGTTTTCATTCATTTGGATCTAAACAAAATTATTACGAGAAATATAAATGTCAAGTATTATTATCGGCCAAAAAATAAAATGATGTGCGGTGTAAAAAAATAAAGTGGCTATATGTTGGGTTTCCATTTTATTATACTTCCATAAAAAATTTAGACGACTTTTCATCACTCTGACAACTTTTTAAGCAATACATTAAAATATCTCCTTAGTGTAATGCGAATATTCATAAGTCATAACATTTCAAACACTTTAAATGGACTTATTTTGCATAGATCAGAACACAAACTATAACATATGGTAGTCCTCAGTCCACTCATGAGTCGTGAGTCGTGACCTTGCTAGAAAGAAGACGAAACGTCGAGTATAACGTGGTCCGCGAAAAGATCCGTAAGTTTTTTAGGCCCGTATAAATAGTCAGTACTCAAGATGCATCTCAGTGTAAACTCTAAATACACAGTTTAGGCTCTGTGATTGGTTGGCTATTTATACGGGGCACCTGTTCAATTCTAGTTAATCTAAATATTATATTATATTATCTTTTTTTTTAATGAAAGAAGGGGGCAAACGAGCAAACGGGTCACCTGATGGAAAGCAACTTCCTTCGCCCATGGACACTCGCAGCATCAGAAGAGCTGCAGGTGCGTTGCCAGCCTTTTAAGAGAGAATAGGGTAGTAGGGGAGGGTAGGGATGGGAATAGGGTAGGAGATTGGGCCTCCGGTAAACTCACTCACTCGGCGAAACACAGCCCAAGCGCTGTTTCACGCCGGTTTTCTGCGAGACGGTATTTCTCCGGTCGAGCCGGCCCATTCGTGCCGAAGCATGGCTCTCCCACATCTCTGGAAAGTGTTACAATTTCTTGTTACATTTAACACGAAACTTAATGTTAATGCCATGTCATATGTTTGGTTCAATAGATAGTTCAGTTTCATAAGAAATATTAAACTTGATAACGTTTTAAAACGATTTGGTTCTTATGAACGCCCCGAAACCAATAATAAAGGAAAAAGGAATTTACTAATAGAAATATTCACATGTCTGTTAGTTACCTTTTTTTTTCACGCAGAGAAATGCATTACGCATTCGACGCAGGGGATGGGGACTCCAGCTGCGGATATGTGGGGCTCATCGCGGCGAAGATAGTATGTGCCGCGATCCTACCCACTAAAACTCTGCGACGCTCCTCTCGCCAAGCAAGACGAGGCCACGGGCACGACACACCCACCGCAACTCCGTCAGTGGCCGTCCGACCTTTGTCAGACCACACTCATTTGGGGGCGCTTCTCGCCCCGCAGGCCGACAGAGGCCCCACTTGGGGCTTGCTTGGGCCCGCCTTCTCTGGTGTCACGATGCACGGAGCGTTTGGTGCATCGTGACTCACTCTGGGACTCGAATTTGATGACGGCGTCCCCACGCCGCCACCACCAGTACCCCGGCTAGGGTGGATCATCATCAGAGCCGACGGAAATGCTCCCCGAAAATCCAACGCCCGTCCAATACAAGGCTCAGGTACGTCATCGACGGCGATATGGCAATCCTCGTTCCGCCCACGACAATCTCCAAGCCCAGTGGTGGCGCATTTCTGGGCCCATATAACATAACGGCCTCGGTTTTGTTCGATGCAACTGTGAGGCCCAACGCTCTAATTCGGTGAACTGTCTGTGAGATAGCTGATGTCGCCCGAATAACCGCCTCTCTATGCGTTCGTGCGCGAACAACCACACATGTATCGTCTGCGTAACAAACCAACTCAGCTCCAAGTATGAGTACAACACGGAGAACCCAAACGTATCCGATGTCCCACAGGGTCGGTCCCAGGGCCGATCCTTGTGGGACACCGCAATCGACTTCCAGCTCCTCCCATCCGTCCTGCGTCGGGTATTGAACCGATCTTTCGGAGAGGTAATTTTTGATGGTCCGGCGTAAATAACGCGGCACCCTGTGGTACTCTAATCCGGCTTCGATGACGCTCCAGGGCATGGAGTTAAATGCGTTGGAGATGTCTAAGGACACTGCCAACACAACTCCACCCCGGGACGTCTCCTCCTCAACCAAGTCACGCAGACGAGCCACTGCGTCAATTGTGGACCGGCCGCTCCTGAACCCGTACTGGGCAGGACTAAGGTTTGGCCCGGGGCACTCCAAATGGCGATTAATTCGCGCCACAATTACCCTCTCCGTGTCTGTTAGGTACCTACTATCTTTTTAAATTTTCTTTTTCATGAAAGCTATCAGTTTATTTTTTAATAACATTAAAATGTACTTATTCTGTTAATTAATTGGTGTGCATTATGTATTACATTTATTATTTTTGAAAATGCTAACTATCGCTGGCATATATTTTTGTTTCCAAAAAACCTACCTATATGCATTAGTAAATGAAAAGGCAATGGTGATCGTGTAGCAGATGTGTCCCACGGCGAGAAGGTCGCTCTACTTCATTATTTGCGATTATTAAATGGCCACGACTTTTTATGTGCATACCCCATTCCCAAATACATAGAAAATTCATGTATGAATTTGAAATCAATAGTACATTACGCACCTAGGGCAAGAAAATAAGATCTGAGGCTTTCTTATTTACTGCCCGTGGTGCGTATACTATGGGTCTACCAGAATCTGATGGCAATTTTTGACAGCAAATTTTCAAAAAATATCCTAAATCATTGGATAAATTTTTATATTTGCATGTTTAATACACAGATTAGCTGCTAAAAGAAAAGGATCAAAATGTTTTATTTCAATTACCCCGGTATTGCTAGAGACTAGAGTCAATTTATTTTCTCACTTTTTGCCATCAGATTCTGGTACACCTATACCAGTTTCCAAGTTCAAATTTAGAAGTATTATGGATCAGGCTGTTGATGAAGATGATTATGATCGGTCAAGTGCATCTGAACTTGGCATTGGATTAGATTTCAACTCTTTTTTAGGCCAAAAATTAGCCTATTGGAAGTAGGCCCTATTTTAACAGGTATGTTTTTGGTGGGATTTCAATACTTTTTTTCAAGAAGATATCAAACCGATGTTTTCTTTTTGTGCCACGCCCGATATAAACAATAGTTTCGATAGATGCCGCTAGTGGTATTTGTTAAACTATCAATAGAAGCCAAATTTTAAGTAAACAGTATTTATTTATTAAGCTATATAGTGTGCATTTATACATGACAATATTTTATACCCCCCCTCCTCCTCCCACCCTCCTTATCGTATTCTCATTGTATCACTACATAAGAATTTTTATCTCAAGTTCGTAGATGAACCGACTCACGCTTGACCGATTTTTTAAATTTCTTAATTTTTTGTTAATATACATATAACACACGACCTGTGTGTCAAATTACATAACGCTAGGATATTTGGAATCGCCTCTTAAGTTCGTAGCTGAGCAGACTCACGCTTGACTGATTTCTAAAATTTCTTAATTTTTGTTAATTTACATATAACACACGACCTGTGTGCCATATTTCATAACACTAGAACAATTGGAGGGGCCTCTAAAGTTCGTAGATGAGCCGACTCACGCTTGACCGATTTCTAAAATTTCTTATTTTTTTATTAATCTACATAATTATTATAACACACGACCTGTGTGCCAAATTTCATAACGCTAGGACATTAGAAAGTAGCCTCTAAAGTTCGTAGATGAGCCGACTCACGCTTGACCGATTTCTAAAATTTCTTAATTTTTTGATAATCTACGTAATATTAACACACGACCTGTGTGCTAAATTTCATAACGCTAGGACATTTGGAAGTAGCCTCTAAAATTTGTAGATGTGCTGACTCACGCTTGACCGATTTCTACAATTTCTTAATTTTTGTTAATCTACATAAAACACATGACCTGTGTGCCAAATTTCATAACGCTAGGACAATTGGAAGTGGCCTAGAGGTTTTGATTACCGGTCAGTGAGTGAGTGAGTGAGTGAGTGCCAAAATTAGCTATTTTTAACCGACTTCCAAAAAACGAGGAGGTTATATGTTCGGCTGTGGATATTTTTTTTTTTTTTTTTTTATTTTTTTTTTTTTTGTATGTTCAACGATTACTCCGCCGTTTGTGAACCGATTTTCGAAATTTTTGTTTTGTTGTATTAGGTTTCACTCCAATTTGGTACCATGTTCACAAAAGTGGTGACCTGATGATGGGATCCATGAGTAATCGAGGGAACTCCTCGAAATTTATATGGAAACATATGGTGATTTTGGTTTTATGTGAAGTGTACTAAGAATATGCTACCAAAAAGTCAAATATTGGGTCAAAGTATACCATGGTTTCGAAGATGCTGAGAGAACTCCTGACTCCTTATAGATACACGTTCGGGAGTTTCGGCGTTGTTTTAAGAACAGAAAGCATATGCTACTATGCAATTCATATTCATCATCATAATCATCATCATCATCATCATCGTCATCATCATCATTAAGGTCACCAATGTCTCATGGCACAGAATTAATAATAGTACAAGGCATAGGTATGGATATACTAATAATAATAATTATGTACTGTATAACAACACCTGTTTGTTTAATACATGGCGGTCGGCGCCGCAGAGGCGACGGCGTCGCCGCGCCGCCGCGCCGCGTGGCGCGTGGCGCGTGGCGGCAGACAACAGATCGAATACTTTACTAATTACTTTATAAAATTTAAATAGACAAATAGAATTAAAATAAAGTTATTTTAAAAAGAGCATTTACACAAAACAAAGTCAATGTCATTAAGTGTCTTTTTAATCAGTTATACTTATTAATCGATAGATGGCGCACTAAGTATCGATTTGAATTCTTGATTAAGCGCTTATTCCACTTATCCTAGCTAGGAAGTCCTAGCTAGGGTCCTAAAAAATTTAGTCAAGTGGAATAACATTTAGAAGCTAGGATCCTAGCTAGGATCCTAAATCGGAAAAAATTTAGTCAAGTGGAATAACATTTAGAAAGCTAGGATCCTAGCTAGGACTTCCTAGCTAGGATAAGTGGAATAAGCGCTTTACAAGAACAGAGCTGTCAATAATTATGATAATATTAAATATTATGAGTAGCTACGCTACATCCTATGCAAGTTTATACAATTTTTTATCTGATAGATCCTTCGATCGTGGAAAAACGAGACACAATAGCCTTTCTATTGTTATCTCAATCGCCGGTGACCGCTTGGGGCTTGAAGCATTAAAATTGTTAAATTACTTAGCACAATATGTTCACTTCACTGATAATATATGATTTTGTGAGTGTGAGTTGTGACTCTTGACAAATTGTAATAAGATACGTAAAATATACGCGAAGGTTTACCTACTAGTGTAACTAAAAAGAGTGAAATTATTATTATTTTTAACAAAAAATTAAAACCGACTTCCAAGGTAAAAACAATAATAACATTAATATGAACTAAAAAGTATTAAATAATTTTTACTATCTAATGGTGCCTTTTTCCGAATTCGACTAAACCTCAACTATTTCTGTATTCAATCTTCATAATTTTGAAGTCGGTGCCAGTTCCAAAAGTTTCAAATATTCTGTCAGAGGACTGAAGATTCAGCTATCTGGTACCGACTTCAAAATAATGAAGATTGAATACAGAAATAGTTGAGGTTTAGTCGAATTCGGAAAAAGGCACCATTAGATAGTAAAAATTATTTAATACTTTTTAGTTCATATTAATGTTATTATTGTTTTTACCTTGGAAGTCGGTTTTAATTTTTTGTTAAAAATAATAATTACAGGGACATATTTCAGGATCTACCAAAGCTATATCTATGAAATTTGGTATACTGCGTAAGTACCAGTATATAATTACATAGGTATAATTTTATCTTTGCACTTGCAATAGACACTCAGCTACAGGGGGGTCAAAAGTGCGTCGAAACGGTTCGTGTAAATAGTGCACGGCATGCGCGCGGCCTGCTGGAACTAGGCCTGTGCACTTCCATGCGCTTTGATTTTTCTCATCGACGGAGGTGGAAAATAGCAACATCGGTAAGCGCAGCGGGAAGAAATTTGACGTTTTCCGCCCGGAGGTGAGAAAAATATATTTTGATTTTCGAATATGGATCTGAAATATTAAAACAGATAACTAACAATAATTTAAAGGCACACTTGCAATTTACTAGTTTAAAAATCTAGAAAAGATGTATTGAAACACGCCACTGCACCACCCGGGATCGTAGCGGGACCCTCCCGAGCATGATATCAATTTTATAATAGTGTATTACGTACATACTTGGGCACTATAAAATAACTCCTGCGTAACTGGCCTGGTTTCATTGAAACCAGAGTGTTTTTGTGTATTGCGCACACACTTGGGCACTATAAAATAACTCCTGCGTAACTGGCCTGGTTTCATTGAAACCAGAGTGCTCTTGACAGAGAGTCACGGCTTTTCTCGATTACCAGAACGCGTCGTGGCCGTTTCACTATGACCACAACGCGTTGTGAGCTACTTTTTCGCTCACTGAGCGTTTTTGGTCTTTGAGCGTAACATATACATTATAATATGAAACAGTGCTGAGCAGTTTGCATTCTGCATATCAGAGTTAGGGTTTTACATGGTTACTTCTACGAGGTGTTACGATGCATTTATAAATGAGCTAATCAAAATTGGAATAGCAATCCAAGCAATATGAACGACCTTTAAGACCCTCTACAGACTACAAACTTTTAGCCGGCCGATAGTTTGGTCGAACGTATAAGCAATATAAAGATATATGGAGGTACGCACAACAAACTATTCGTTTCGGCCAACTGAAACCCTAATTTGGTCAAATTGTAGGCCGACTAAAAATCTAGTCTGTGGGGGCTCTAACAGTACCGGTAAAGCTGTATGTGAGGAATGTGTGAAGGCGGATGGCTGAGGCCTCCATCAGCTCGGGCTAATAGGCTGCTAAGTAATCTCCGGCAGCGGTTGGCGGCCGCTCAGGGAATTACATCAATTTGAACATCCTACGTAGAGCACACTGATTCGTAAGTGCTGTGGCATCGTAAGAGTTTCTTACGACATTTCGTAAATAAATAAAGAAACATATTAATCGCTGGCCCCGGGCAATAAAGGCATAATATCAAAAATTGTTTTATTCAGGAGAGACAAAATAAGCTACTTTGTATATATATATATATAGTGAAGCGTACAGTGGTCCAAAACAAAAGTTTGAAGTGTCATATGAAAGTTAATTTTTTTACCTATTTAACCATATCAAAATAATTTTATTTGTGTAAAAAATTGTTGAAATAATTGAAAAAATGTATAATACAACTAATAAGCGATATTGTTTCAATTGTAACATTATTTATTGACTTTATAAAATCACCAAACCGCTTGAGATTTAAGGCTGTAAGAACATAATACGACGTATTTTTCGCTTTAGATTACGAGCGTGCCAGCCGATTACTCCCTTCTTCTGGGGAATCTTACAGCGAAAGCTTAGCTGTATCGTATCTTCACCGGTTTTTTTAGTTATGTTTCATAGAGTAATGCAAGAGTACAGTTTTAGTCCTAAGAGAATTTTTCATTCAATAAAGCTTTTGTCATTTATTATTCCCAAAATCTCATTTTAAAAATATGAAATAAATAGGGGTGATAGACTAATACTCAGAGAAGCCAAAAATCAAATAACATTAAAAAGGGCGTAACCGGCGTTTACAACTTTGTTGCCCGGGGCCAGCGATTTTACAAAACGGCTGCACGAAGTAGAAACGTTTATTTCCAGATGATATTCGTATCATAAAATATTAATTCTTAGTTCCCGAAATGGTAGTACGCGTAGGCGTCCTTTTAACTTTTAAGTATCAAGTCTAAATCAGAAGTATATTTTTAATATTATTTACGTCAAATTTTTTGTACGTTAAATGTACGATCATACCATTTTAGTACAACTTTGCAACTTTTGAACTTAAGCATTTGGCATAAACATAATTTATTTCTAAGGTTCGGGGCCTAGTTCATAATAAAATCAATCTAAATTCTAAATATAATATTCAAAATTATTCAAGAGCCTAATATTATATATTCAATTAATATTATACGCAAATAGAAACCAATATCGGGCTGGCAAATATATCACTCTGTTTATCTGATACACGTAGTAATTTTGTATGTAATTATATACTGGCACGCGGTGCATCCAGATTATCAATAGATCATTGATTACTATAATAATAGGATTAGTTCGCTTCGAGCATAGGCTTTTAGTTAAATGGAGCTTACGTTCTATCATCAGGTATTAACCTTTACAGGCTTCTCTTTAGCTACAAGCGTTTATACTGCCTTTCACATTACAATATGACAAGGCAATAAGCATTGCATGTTTAAGAGAGGCATTCAAAATTGAATATGCCTAAAACTACGGGCGACAAGATATTCAATTTTTCAATTTGTGTATTTTTTCGTGTTGTATAAATTAATATTCCTCATTTAATATCCGCCTATAGCCCGCCACGTTGCAATGATATCCTTGTTGTTATTGTCACTCTGTATAAAATAAGGCCCGCGCCACACCGGAATGGCAGCGGCGCGGCGAGCACTTTCAGTGTCATATGATTTTAAGGCGCTATTTTGAAAGTAATTTAACCGCAAGGGCAGTTTTATACTTAATTTGCACGACTATAAAGTCGTGAATACGCTGCGGCCAGAGGCTATCGGCTCGCTCGGAAAACGTGCGAAAAAACGTAATTATAATCATTTAAAAAATAACTAGGAGCATTTAAGCAAAATGCTTCTGTACGATTTTGAGTTGCAAAGGTGTTTATCGATTGGACTAATTTCCTACAATACATCTATTTTCGTTTAAAAATAATCTTCAAATTTCGTATTTTTAAGAGGTCATTTCGAAAATTAAATGTATCGAGGCAAAATACATTAATCGTGTTTCTAGTTCTTCTCAAACCTAGATAAGGCTATGAAGATATGTATATCTCATTATCAGATTTGTAACATTTCTGAGGGTCCTATAGTATTACGTCAAAAAGGACAGTTTTTTCAATATAGCGCCCTAAGGCAGAGATCAATCTCAATCCAAAACGATAACCTTGCACACAACCAAAGACCAAGCGTATATGCATCGCAATAAGATTCATTTTAGCTTAGCATAAAACTGTAGTTACTAGGGGCGGATCTTCTCTATTTTTCATGTTTTTAAAAATATCTTTGGAAATAAATATTAAGAAACAAAATTGTTCGGTTAAGGATATTTTAACATAGATTTACTAACAATTTATTCAAATAAAATGTATAATTATCCTAGTTAATACTTATATTTCGATGAATTAGATTTTTGTCGGAGGTGAGTTTGTAAATTAATTACAGCCAAAGTATTACGTTTTATAAAAATGTTTATGGTTTAAAGTCTTTTAAATATTGTGCTTTATATCTCGTATTTTTTACATTTCGTTATTATATTGGAACAAGGTAAACCGGGAGTCACGGAATAACAAATTGGGGTTTATGCCCGCCTTAAACACTGAAAGTGCTCGCCGTGCCGCTGCCATTCCGGTGTGGTGTGGTCCTAAGTAGGCACATCAATTAAAACAAACTAGGTACTTATCGTTCTTGCTTTGCGGATACAAAAAAAAACATAATGTTTTTTTTTGAAGTGAAAACTTCTTTAGCGGCGTTGAGCACTTTTGTGGGATGGGTAAAAACTGTGAAACTGGCGTCAGATTCTCGTGCTGATCGAAAAACCTTGGAAAAACCGTAAGACGATTGGAGAGTACTGTTTTGTGTCGAACTCGAACTCGAACTCGAACTCGAATTGATTGTAAGGGTTTCGATTAATTAAAAAAAATAGATTTTTAAAAAACGATTTTCATAAAAAATGGGTAAAAAAAATGCACAACGTTAATAATCAAGTTTTCACTTCTGCCGGCACTCCCGGAGTGCAACCCGTCTTTTTTTTATTAAATAAGGGGGCAAACGATCAAACGGGTCACCTGATGGTAAGCAACTACCGTCGCCCATGGACACTCGCAACGTCGGAAGAGCTGCAGGTGCGTTGCCGGCCTTTTAAGAGGGAATACGCTCTTTTCTTGAAGGTTTGCAGGTCGTATAGGTCCGGAAATACTGCTGGTGACAGTTCGTTCCAGAGTTTTACAGTGCGCGGCATAAAGCATGTTTTATATGAAAAGCTGATTTCTCACAAAATTACTGCGAATCTCTCGTCAAACCTTATAAATATAAGCGGCTTTTTATAGAAGATAAACGTAAATGAGAAAATCGGAAAACATGCCCGGGTCGGTCTCGGCCGTGAACGTGGCTAATCTCTAATCTTGGGCCCTAATTTTCTTTTTAATCGGTCAATTGATGATAAAGACGATGATATTGTTCTGCCATTAAGTTGGCTTTAAAATTAACTATCTGTATGTTGTAATGACCATCGGTGTAAATCAATGATATTCTAGTACTTATACAGATCTGTTACGTTCATACTATTTTCCGGCTTAAATCTCTTCTGGACAATTTTCAAATTCAAAATTAAACTTTGACAGATAAGTGAAACAAAAGATACGAAATGCCAATTACGAAAATGAATTACGAAATCTTACTTTTTGGTAGCATTTACCTCGAATGCTTCAGAAAAAATCAAAATCACTATATATTTCCATACAAATTCCAAGGAGTCCCCTCGATTCCTCAAGGATCCCATCATCAGATCACCACTTTTGTGAACATGGTACCAAATTCGAGATGAACCCTATACAACACAAAAATAATTTTGAAAATCGGACGACAAACGGCTGAGTGATCGGTGAACATACATAAAAAAAATACATACAGCCGAACGTATTACCTCCTCCTTTTTGGAAGTCGGTCAAAAATAGCTGTAGCCAAATATAATAAAACCTGCAACTTTTTAGATATCAGTAATTAAAAAAATGAAACGATCAAGAATAATAACATTACCGGTTTTACACTTTTTATATAAAAGCCTTAGATAAAAGACAAAATGCTTAATAAGGCAGTCTTGTATGAGAGATGTAGTATTTTACGATGACATTTACTTTTATAGTAATTGAAGTAGAATTGAAGAGACGCACAGTGTACGGAGGAGACGAAAAATCGGAAATTTTCTATTTTCCTTAATTTTGAATAGGCATTAGTATAAAGAATGCGATAGTAGAACACCCGTGTGTCAATTCGCAATAGTTTTGATGCTACGAGCTACCAAAGTTTAGCGATTTTTTGCGTCCCGGAAGCGAAAAATCCATATTTCTCAAAAATTTTTGCGTAATAAATAAAATTTTGTATTCCACCTGAAAGCCTGTTAAATAAGGTATATTTCAAGCTTTTTTCCTGATCCGCCGAGTCGATATTTTACCTACAATAAAATAATTTTCATTTTTAGGTTTTTATTTTTTTTATCCAAAACCAAATAAAACGCGCAATCGAAAATATCGACAAATTAAAGGTATACAAGCATTCTATATGCACAAAAAGTCAATCATCAGATCCGTTTACTATTGGAGATATTTAAATGTGAAATCCTACGCTAGGGCTGCCACCATACGTCTTTCATTGGATGGCTGTCAATAATGCAATAGAAATATTTACCTAATACATTAACATTCATAGTATGAAAGTTATAAACGCTTTTAATGAGTATAATTAAAAATTATAAAAAAAGTCTTAGGAAAAACATATAACCTTCTCTTTTTTTAAGAAGTCGGTAAAAAAATCGGATGTCAGTTCGTAATACTTCAAACAATTAATATTGTTTCTAGTATTTATTAAAAAAATCAAGGTAAGTGATGGTCACGCGAAAACGAAAAGACTACAAATAATACAGCGTTGCGTCGTTTGATAACCCTGTTGACAATTTAGTTTGTAAATTGAATAAATTAATTTAGAATTGTTAGTAAACGGATCTCACGGGTGATTTTTTTTGTGTGTATAGAATACTTGTATACCTTTAATTAGTCGATATTTTAGTTTGCGCATTTTGTTTGGTTTTGGATTAAAAAAAATAAAAACTTAAAAATGAAAATTATTTTATTGTAGCTAAAATATCGACACAGCGGATCGGGAAAAAAGCTTGAAATATACCTTATTTAATAGGTTTTCAGGTGGAATACAAAATTTTATTTACTATATAAAAGTTTTGGAGAAATATGGATTTTTTTCCTTCCGGGCCGCAAAAAAACGCAAAATGTTGGTAGCTCGTAGCATCAAAACTATTGCGAATTAACACAGGTGTTCTACTCTCGCACTCATTATACTAATACCTAATCAAAATTGAAGAAAATAGAAAATTTCCGATTTTTCGTCTCCTCCGTAGGTACACTGTGGGACGTCTTCTCAACTTGGCCTAAGGCTTTGTTACTATTGGCTAAATCCAATCATTACTTTAATTAGTCCTAGAAATTCGATGAAAGAAATTCAATTCAAAAACAAAAATATAAAAATATCCAGATTATTTATACTTACAAAAGTTCTGAAATATTCTTCTCTGATAGGCTTGAAAGTGAATCGACAGACAGGAACAAAACATTAAGCAACTGTACAGCCCCCCTAGACAAGTGGCAAGCGATTGTCGTAAACGCTAACAAAAAAAACAATTTGACATAAGTCATCGCTTTGCTATCGAATACTGATGTCAAATCCCGTTCATTTTGTGGCGTTAGCGTAGCGTTTACGATAATCGCTTGCCGCTTGTCTAGGGGGGCAGGTTGTAACAAGACAATGTGGTAATACTTAGGGGTGTATAATGTATATAAGTCCCCTGCACAGAGTTTACTGCGAAAGTAGCAGCTCTGAAAGAGTGTCTTCTTAAAAACTTTTGTAATGTTAATTTTGGAAATGCGTCGCATCGCCACGCCACACTGCAAATTTTGATAGAATTGACACTAAGGGCCGGGACACAAAAACACGACACGACATCGTGTCGTACCACGACACGACATCGTGTCGTACCACGACACGACATCGTGTCGTACCACGACGCGACGTCGTGTCGTGGGAATCTACGACGCGCGTCTTAAAAACAACGACACGACATCGTACGACGTCGCGTCTAGAAACTCACGTAGAAATTCAAAGATGAGTTTCTACGACGCGACGTCGTACGATGTCGTAACGTAGTTTTTTACGACGCTCGTCGTGGATTCCCACGACGCGACGTCGCATCGTGAAAAGACGTCGCGTACGCGTCGTGGGAGTATCGTGTTTTTGTGTCCCGGCCCTAACGCGCGAGCGGAAATATTAAGCTCGTAAATTCAGAACGCAATTTTTAGATAAAACTTCGACACGCGCGTATAAATAATGTACTTTCTGAATGGGCTCTTACTCCGTCAAGATAAGCTAAATCTTAAAACTTTTAAAGATTTTGTCCTACGCTGATATTTTTCTTTAATACCCATATATCGCGTGTTTGAAGCGGGTCCGACGTGTCGTGGTCGGATTTACCCGGGCCGGGGGCGGAGCCCGGGGCTCTGTCAACTGTATTACGCTAAGTTAATATCGCGAGGATACAGTTTGTGGAAATATCATTTATCGACACGAGAAAAATGTTGAAGAATTTCACACTACAGTGTCTTCGTTAGTTTATATGATACAAAAATGTATGCTTCTCTTATGAGTAAAAAAAGAAAAAAATATATAGGGGGTTTTCTTGCTTTATGCCAGAGAGTAAGAAAATGCCTAGAGTCTCCTATAGAGTCTCTGGCTTAGAGTGTATCTATAAGTTCCATGCCAGAGACTCTATAGGTCAGTCTTATAACATTAATTGTTAACATAATAACTTATAATAGGTAATAATATTCTCTGCTTTGTTAATATGTACTAGCACGTAAATCTTGTGTTTGTACTACTAATTATATCATTCCCATTCTGCGTGGCTCTACAAAATAAAAATAAAGAATGTTCATGTTTTACACATTTTAAAACGCGGACATATTTTTAAATTTTGTGCTAATGAAATCTGAAAAATAATAGCTTTGTGCTTTTCATTAGTATAGGCTTATTTACTTCATTATAAGTGGTTCTGTATCGTTACTATGTAATTTAAAATAAAGTAAATAACTGTATTTTAAAAAGATAAAACCGACTTCAAAATTGTACGTAAAATTGTGAATTAAAACTCCCTATCTCCAAAACTACTGAACTGATTTTAATGAAACTTGTACTATTCCCTAAGTTGAACAATACCTAGTAAAACAAAGAAAGAATTACTGAAATCGGTAGGGTAGTTACAGAGATATGCGAACACAAACATAAAAACATACATTTATACATACACACACTTTTGAAATTTGGCTCATTTGTTCAGACTCTGAAAATTGATTAGTTCTGGAAATATTACACACATACGCGTCGAATTGAATAACCTCTTTTTATCCTCCTAATTATACTGACTTACTTCATTATAGTTCTGTAACGACATTATTCTATGTAATATAAAATATTACTGTACCTAAAAGCTTTAGAATTTTGTGACATAATTCCTGTGAAGCTAACTTAGGTCATTTTAATCAGCTGATTAGTTTGAAATAGTTCACGACTTGACACCGCCGGAATATGATTAAAGCTAGAACTAATAGTTATCCTGGGGTAACTGACGATTTGGGGTTAGAATTCTATTTATTGTTTTAAAATGTTATTTTAATTTATTAGTGCATTTTTAGGGTTCCGTACCCAAAGGTTAAAAACGAGACCCTATTACTAAGACTTCGTTGTCTGTCCGTTTGTCCGTCTGTCCGTCCGTCCGTCCGTCTGAGTGTCTCCAAGCTGTATCTCAAGAATTGGTAAAGCTAGACTTCTGAAATTTTCACAGATTGTGTATTACACAATCTGTGTTGTTACAGCGGCAATAGATATACACAATGCCGCTATTGCCGCTGTAACAACAAAATAAAATTAATATCTAACCCATACAACAAACGTAATTTTTTTGTTTTTTTTTTTTGCTCGTTATCAATAATGGAAACAGGTAGGCACTGAAAATATTCAAAAATGATTTATTTATATGCGTACTTTAATAATTAATAATAATAAAAAAATAAAATAAAAATTAAGGGGGGCTCCCATACAAAAAACACAATTTTTGGCCTATTTTTGCTCTATAACAGTACGGAACCCTTCGTGCGCGAGTCCGACTCGCACTTGACCGATTTTTGTGAATTGAGCTAGAGTTCTATGTGTTGTTCAATATAATATGATTATGATAATATTTGCTACGCATAATGTAAAGTAAAAAATTCTTTATAATACAATGTTACCTATAGACATCATAGCTATTACTAGTAAGTTGCAAGCTACTGGCAATTCTGAACTATTTTAATGTTTCATCTACACAAACATATTATGCTATATTATTATCATAATATATCTGTTGCCGTTAGAATGCAGAATACGTTAACGTGCACATTATCAAGGTAATCTGCAGATTCCCTGATACTATCCCGTTAAAGTGTGAAATTTAAATGAATAAAGCTTATATTTGCTCTTTACCTAGTTAGTTTGCTGACTGTTTGCATACTTTTCCTTCGTCCTAGTCCTAAAAACTTTGACTTAAATTTGTCAACCTAAGATCAATGTTATCGTTTTGATTATATTTTTTTTTCTAGTTCATACGATGTATTATATTTTATTAGTGGAGTAAAATTTTACGTAAAATTCAATAATTTATCTCTTTGTTAATGTCCAGAAAATTATATTAAATAATTCTCTACGACTAAATAACATGTTTTATTGAAACAAGAACCTGTTTTATGTAATTTAATGAGAATAGAATAAACTTTTTGCACTTTAACTAACATACCCAGGTAATCTGCAGAATACGTTGTTAATCTGCAGTCTACCTGGTTTACGCACATTAGCTGTAACACATCTATGCAGAACGTCAGGCGTAAACCTCGACGACATATTTACATCCATATCAATATTGATTTATCCAGTTTATAATATATGCAACAAACTTAACGAATAAAACTTTTTTACGTGAAAATGTATGAGTTTTACGTAAAGGTAGAAAAGACATATAAACCTTTATAAGCGCCATAATCAAGTTTATCCTCGAAAATCATAGAATTAAAGGGGATTTGATATTTTTCATCGCCAAAAAAGTGGAGTTCAAAATTCATCGGCAACGGTCAACGGAAGCGTAAGTCATTGTTTTATTGTTGATCGAGCCATCCGTAATTAATGTTCTAGCGGAAACTTTGCGAGCAATAATGAAATCATTATCACTATCGCCTGCTTTTATTGTTTCTTATCACTTCCTTTTTATCGCTTTTGCAGCACCTGCCAAAACGATTCTGCTCCTGTTCAAAACACATTTACCTGCACTCTGCAGCCGCAGCTGGACTCCTTAAACATTCAACACCTTTCAGCCTTCTAATTTTTTGTCTGATAGGATTTATGTTTTTCGCCTTTTAGTTTTATTCTCTAGTTTCTTTTTATACTTTGGTGGTGAAGTTATTATTTCTACAGTAATTATTGTAGTTAATCTAGTAATTCTTGCTCGATGCTCATAAAACTTGCGAGAAAAAATAAATCTATTTTATAAAAGTAATTTGAAGCCTTCCCTCTACCTACGCGAAAACCGAAGTAAATAATCATAGGAGGATACACCAAATAACAAACATGCACTTTTAATCTCTGAGTGCATGATAAGTAGGTTCGGAGTCATACAAAATTGTTTGTTTGTATGAAACAAACAATTGAAGTATGTAAACAAAGGCACATGACTTGATCACAAGCGAATCGGGTTATATAATGATAATATTATTGTGATGGTTTAATTATTTGATTTCATAATAAATATTTACACTAGATAGCCAAATATGTTTGACGAGGAAAATGTTGTGTAGGCCTAGTACTGTTTATATGTATATGGGTATGGGAAAATTTAGCTTGGCAGTGAAATATGAATATAACTGCCAAATGCCAATAGATCATATTATTATTAATTTATAATCTAGGGCCCATAGTTTTTTCAGCACTAAATTAATTTTTCTTTTTAGTAAGTAAGTACTTATTAGTCTATAATCGAATACGTAAGTAAGTGTAGTAGAGCTTAAAAAGAAAGAAATAGAGCATTCAGTTTGTTTTCCTCTATGTAACTTGTTGAATTGATACCGAAATTCAATTCAAAAAATGCGCACGTAAAACTGTTTTCACATTCCGGAACTGCTTTTACATCGGACATCCATCCATTCATTTACGACGGGTCAAAGTTAACATGATCATGAAACATTCATATTTGCCTCTGATCGCCATATCAAAAGCCGCAGCGAATAATACAGTTAGAATTCACAAAAGGAATCCCTGGGGCGGCGGAGCTGGCGGGAAACTCTTTTTTTTCGTGAAACTATTCAGGCAAAGGTAACTTATAAATAGAGATCTTTTCTTACGCTTAAGCAAAATTTTGCGCCTAGACGACCCATATTATGCCGTTTGAAATGAAATTCCTTTGTAAATGTTTCGAGTTAAAATGAAGATACTTTTTAAATTAAACCGCGTTATTATCATATTATTCAGAGGAATGTAGTGCATTATTTTTTAACATAGTAACATTATATTATTATTTAAAAGTTTTTTCTGTGTCCATATTAGATTTAACAAATGGAAAACGTGTGAGTATTTTTAAAGATGTTTTGCTACGAGTACTACACACTCACACAGCTACGTACGGTAAACAGCTGATAATTGGCACACTAACTAGCTAGTAGCTAATCTTTATCCATGCTACGCACAATAACTTTGAAAGTAGCTTATTTTAATATATTATTTATTTTAAAAAGTAGATTATCCAAAATAAATAAGTATATTCTAAGTTTGTATATTATGTTTGTATATTTTATTTTAGTTTGTATTTTTAGTAAGTATGTACAAATAAATAATAATATATTAAATAAGCTACTCTTAAAAAGCTAAATAACATTTAGTAAGTTGAGTCATCCTTTCACCGCATGCGCTGTGCGGTAGAAATGTTTAGATGGTAATACCACGGTCGATAAACAAATATCCCTTATCACGATTTTATTTACAATTCAATATCAAAAACCAATCGTCATACTCAAATAAGTTCATAGTTATAAATGGCAGGTAGCGTGGAGGTGTGAGTAGTGCGCAAACGCAGCGCCTCCGTCACACTACTTACTAATTTAGTAATCACTAATTACTTAAACAAAATGGCACCCGGCGTCGCGCAGGGCACTAGTCTGGTCAAAAATGTCCCGCAGTGTCCCATTGACCATTTCAATATGGACGGACCGGGCAAGGAGATAGAGTTTATGAAATTCGAGAAGAAACAAACGCGGAACGTGATCAAGCCCAAAGTGCTGAAGAACTGGGAGTCCAGTGTGCATCTTTACGATCGGCTATACGACGACACCTGCCCCAGAGTGGTATGTGCTTGAAAAGATATTACAAGAATTCATATTTTAGCTTAGTACGAAGGTCTAGACATATTAAGTATATTTCGAATATAAGTAAGTAAATCAATCGATGTCGAACGCGGCGGTCAGTTCAGTTAAATATTATTTGAAGTTCTGCCTATCAAATTAGTTGGAAGCGTAGCGTACTGAAATGTTTACACATATTTTTTAATTATTAAATAAAAAGCACACAGAAACATTGGACGAATTGATTTATAGCTACGAAAACAAAACAACAACGCCACTATAATTGTCAATTTAATAAGAATGTGTGGTTCATTAATAATTACCAATGATGAAAGTTATCTGAGTGAAACCCCTGTCAGAGTCGAAAAAGTTTTTAATCCGTTGTACAATTCGTGTAAAATGCCGACGGAAATGTAAAAAAAATGTAACGAAATTTCATCGTAAATTTTTAGTTCTCATTGTCTATTACAATTAATTTAAAATATATGGCCTAGTGATGAGAATTATCCCGAATAGATAACTGATATTTTGGTACGTTTACTACTGCAAAGTCTCTAAAAAGTGAAATATACTACGATATTTTGCAGTAAAGCATGCTAACTATACACTTCAAAAACCCCATCTTCTGGACAGCATAATAACAAGGTACAACTGAACGGGCAATATCTACGGACAAAACCTAAAAATGTGCGAAAAACAACGAATAATGCTACGGAACAGTCAGTTTAAAAACGTTTCCACTGATTGCACACCTAGGCTTACATTACGTAAAGCATTCGCAGTATGTTGTCTAACTCGGGTTAAGTGTATGAGAGTTACCGATAAATACTGTATTCTATTGTCGAAAAACAAGGATGTATGAAGCTCAGGGCCCGCCATTTTATTGAATTACAAATTGATGCTGTTATTTATCCCCAGAGCACGGTTTATCATTTTATGGAGATACGCTATTATGTACCATTATCCTTTTAAAACTCATGCTAGGTTGAACTTTTTATTTATTTATTTATGCTAGCGCCACTTTACACGTTCGTAAACCAATTTAACAAACTTAAGTAATTGCTTTCTAGGTTAAACTTGGGTTAAATATGTCTTACATGAAGACGAAACTGATATCATGCTATTTAACTTAAGGGGCCGGGTTACCCTCGAAATTCTCATACATACGTAATACCAAAATCATTTTCTCATACGAAAATATTTAAAATGTTTGAGTTATTTTTCAGCTTAAAATAGTAATTACCTAGGTTCCTATACAAAAATTAACTTCTAAATATTTAAACACTAAAAAAAAAATTTGTGTATAAATTTTTTTCACTAAATTTTCTACTAAATATTTAAACACTAAAAATAGAGTAAAACACAAAAAAATATATAAATAAATAGTAAATTTACTACAAAATATTTAAATACTAAAAAATATTTTTTAGAGTTGATGGCAAGTGGGCCTAAAAAAATTTTGAGTTTTTTATTTTCACTACTCAAAGGGGGTGTTTTTTTATATTAAATAAGTAGTTATTTATTAAAATCAAGAAAAAATTGGATCTGGACTCGTTCCTCCGATTATATATTTAACCTAAATATCCATACTATTAAGTAGTAATATAATATTATTATAAATACGAAAGTGTCTGTCTGTCTGTCTGTCTGTTACCTCGACTTCAAGCCCAAACCGCTGAATCAATTTTGATGAAATTTGGTATGAAGATACTTTGAGTTTCGGGACAGGACATACGATACTTTTTATCCCGAAAAAAATGCACGGTTCCCGCGTGATAAACGAATTTTGGCGCAACGGAGTGCGGGCGTCATCTAGTTATATTATATTTAACCTAAATACCAATTAAAATTGTAGAATATTGCTTTGTACTAGGTACTATAATATTCTTGTGGACTGTACCGTAAGCGATAAGATTTAGTATAATTTTATTGTTGGCGGTCCGTCGCGTCTCGCGCATTAGCGTAAAACAAAGCACGGTAAACAGTATCGGTTTTAAATACACTTTATTGACATGTTTGTTTGTCTGTAGAAGAATTTATAGTAAAAGAAAATAAAAATGTAAAAAACAGTATAATAATATAATTATGATGTTATATCTTAATGTCCATAAGGCACAAAATATTTTCTAGCTCTGCGAAATAGTTGTTGCCTCATTTTTTTTAATCCTACAGTATACTGTATAAGGGGGGGTATTACATTATCATTTATATTGGATCATTTATAGGATCATATATTATAGGATCCAATCAAAAATGATTATTTGATCAAATCATAATTATGTATAAACATTCGTACAGAACAAATCAGACACGATTAATTTGACTCAAAATTCAAAATAATAATTAGGTATATGAGTTACTTAATTTTATTACAAAATATATTTGGAATCTTAAAATGCACATTCAAATGTTCATAACAAAAGTATTATGAAAATTCCAGGACCTTGAATTATAGGGTACGTGCGACTTTCACCGTGATATATTCGGTTCGTGGAAGCATCTTTATTTTATAACGACACTTTTAAAAGTTAATAATTTATATAGAGGCTCATACTCTGAGTACCTAAAAATATTATTACATTCATATAATATTACATTCATACTAGCTGTCCCGGCAAACGTTTCTTTGCCATATAAAGTATTTCGCCCATATTACTTTATTGAAGTGACTAAATAAGTATGTCACCATGGCAACGTCCATCGCTATTCCGTAGTATGTAAACAATGGTCACCGTCAGTCTCAGGTTGTAATAATTTACTATTATTTAATCAACAAATGCACTTATCAATATATAAAGTACCCAGTAGCCGATTCTCAGACCTACTGAATATGCATATAAAATTTGGAAAAATCAGTAAAGCCGTTTCGGAGGAGTTCGTGGACTAACATTGTGACACGAGAATTTTATATATAAGACTAGCTGTCCCGGTAAACGTTGCTTTGCCATAATAATATAAAGTATTTCGCCCATATTATATTTTTATTGAAGTGACTAAATAAACGTATGTCGTCATGGCAACGTCGATCGCTATCTCGTCGCACCAACAATGGTCGCCGTCAGTCTCAGGTTGTAATAATTTACTATTATTTATTCAACAAATGCACTTATCAATATATATAAAGTACCCAGTAGCTGATTCTCAGACCTACTGAATAGGCATATAAAATTTGGTAAAAATCAGTAAAGCCGTTTCGGAGGAGTTCGTGGACTAACATTGTGACACGAGAATTTTATATATAAGATTACATAGACCCCATTCATTTCTTTATTCTGAACAATGATCTTCACGTTTAAAAATTCGTCGAGTTATTTCATAAAGTTAAAACTAAAATCAAGGAGTTGCACTCACGGGCAGATAGATATAGTTACCTATCACAATAATTATCTATGGCGACTGAGGAGTAAGGACACGATTTGCCGGATGTATCCTTTTTTATTAATTTTAATCTAAATTTAAACATATCCTATAATGCCGCTTATAGTAGAGGAGGGGAAGAGGGGATTTTGGGAGTAGCTCGAGCGTGTCAGATTAAGCTTGTATAGGCTTCCGACATGTGTCTCGTTATCATGATATAGAAATCAGATTTCTCACGTGGTGGGTTAAAAAAAATTTTTTTGAATATTGAAATGTCATCCGATCTGTCAGATTAAGATAGGGGATGCTTAGTATACCCCAAAGAAGCTTCCATAAAAAGCACTGACGATTCAAAGATAAAGTAAGCCTGTAGGAACATTTTAAAATATAAAAAAATAAACCTTCATATTTTCCTAACTAAACTTCGCAGATATTTTATTTTGCACTAAACTAAATGATTTAGTCCTTGTTGTCTAAAATATAATAATAGCTGACCGAAATAAGCAATTTTCTGAATAAATTTTCTTTTTCAAAACTTTAAAATGGCCGCAGTTTCTGAACCCACCACTAAAATAAAAAACGCTCTTATTATTTTTTTATCAGTTTTACCTAATGTAAAAAACCTACTAGGTCTCCATGACGCTCGAGTGACTACAAAATTAGCACCTTCCAATTAGGGGTCTTACCGCGCAACAAAGAATTTGCTCGAGATGCATTTTTGTTTACATAAACATGTGCAATAAATCTCCAGAATGGCCAAGTACGATTTGTAAAAAAGAGAAGAATATTAGCACTCACTGCAGCTTATATATTATTAATTTATTAATATTATAGTATCGTAAAACGGACGAGCTCATTTTCCACCAGTGAAATTTCACAGTTAACGCGTTTTATTTCTCGCGCCGAAATCCAACCGGCACTTTATATTTTATTTTAATTTTTTATATCGCACTTTAAATATTATGAATGCATCCAAAATTAATTTGCCGGAAAATTGGATTCAGTTTTCATTATACTTTTTTTAATAGTTTAAATGGACGAATGCGTTGTATTTCCTACCGTATGCAAAAGTATATTAAAAGGTTTGATCGAATCCTTTTGGAAATTTGGGGTATATCCTAAGTATGTAACATATTACTATTAGAATGAACTACTTATGTCAAGGTACATCGGATGAATCGTTATAATGGGAGAGTTTGCTTTTGTTTATAAAATGAAGGGGCTTCACCGCTTCCTGACAGGTGCCGGATAGGCTATCCACAACTTAATTTGACAGATAGTGTAGATAATCTATCAGATAAGTTGAGGATAGCCTATCCGGCACTTATCAGGAAGTGGTGAAACAGATCCTAAGTTTTTTTTCAAGAAGGACATTAATTTTTCCAGATGACTAAGTAGCAGACTTTATTATGCTCATAACATTCCTAATTCAATTTTGCCTTGTATAAAATATTATAACGAAACTTATCATTCTATTAATAAATAGAATAATAAGTTTTGTTGGTTCATTTACTACTTATATAATACAAAATATTGCTGGAGCTATAGCACAGATCAAATTCTGTGTCAATAGACTTCCCCTGCGATACATATTAAATAACAGTGGAAACGTTCACTATTTAGCCTTTTATCCTAATCTTATTTCGCATGTGATAAGTTTGTTATTGAGTTTCCAGTTTGCGCAGATTACATTTGCGAGGTAGCTGTAAGAATGGTTTAAATCTTACTTTTGTGGAGCTTAGTTCATTATGAATGTAAGAGGCGCTTTGTGTAATTCCGCATTGTTTTAGTTTCCTGTTTACTTTTACCAGTTTGCGGTATTTCATTTAACAACAACTACAACTTTAATAATTTTATGAAACAAGAAATGTTGCTTACTCCACTGGTCTTAGAAGTATTTCTTTTAATATTGACTGTATTATAATAAACTTTTTGATAAAATATAAATACTTAGTAATTATTTTACCCCTAAAATAAATATTTAATTCTAGCAAATATTACTCCTATATAATATAACTTCAAGGATATAACTCTGAACGGATTGTAGAGTCAATCATAGAGTTCTGATATCACCTAGTACCTACAGATTACTCGTAACGAAAATTAAAATACTTTTCATTGTACTATTTAACTCTTACAACTCTCGAGCACCAGTGGTTAAGGTATTAGCGGTTGCTGATAATGATGTTCTTGATAATGATAATGATGATGCCGATTATGGAAATAATGATGATGTTGTTGATCGGTGAAACTGGTGTTCTTGATCATGATGATAATAATAACGACGGTGTTCTTGTCGATACTTGGAATACTTCCACTATTCCTGTCATATCAAAATCTTTTTAATTGAAAACTCCTTGGTTTTAAAAATCGAATACCATTTATTTATTTAAAAAAAGATTCTCGGTCTTGTCACAAGGTCTTGTAAAACTTGTTTAGTCGTTGAGAAAATGGAATTGACTCGAGAAAATTCTAGAGCGATGATTTATTATGACTTTCGAAGTGATTTAACACAAAAACAGTGTGTTGATCGGATAATTTCTGCATTTGGTGATGAAGCCCCATCCAAAACCACAATTTATCGCTGGTTTGCTTAATTTCAACGTGGACGTGTCAGGCTCAGTGATGATCCCCGTCAAGGTCGTCCAAAAACTGCAGTCACCCAAGAAAACGTTGATGCTGTGCGTAAGCTGGTTGAGGAAGATCGTCATGTGACATACCGCGAAATTCAGGCAACTTTAGACATTGGCATGAATCAAATACAAATAATATTGCATGAACAATTAGGTTTAAAAAAGTTGTTTTCCCGATGGATACCGCATTTGCTCTGTGAAGAGCAAAAAGCGGCTCGCGTTACTTGGTGCGTCAGAACTCTCGAAAGATTCTACACAGGATCCTCAAATGCTGTATACATTGAGATGTATGGAGTTGACACCGCAACGCAGTGCTTGGTCACATTCAAGATACGGTATATAGCCGCAGTGCACTTAGTCGGCCGCGAGCTCTTCTGCGCACTTGACGTATGACAATTATAAAAAAACAAAATAAAAGTCACAAAAATGCCTTGGTGTGTCTTAGGATATTGTAAAAATAATTCCAAAAACACTTCCAAATGCGACGGCATAACATTTCATCGGTTAGTATTCTTATTTAATTATTTTCAATTAAAATGCGAACATTCAATTACTAGGCGAAGACGCGCGCCATTTCGCATTGTCATAGAGTAGTAGATTCAGAGGGGAATGTAGGCAGAAGACGACGATGAATGAAGTATTGACGTAGACGAGTTTGTATTTTGGTAATAATATAAATACGGTATTACGTATACATTATGTACATGCGTACATTATAATTGTATTTATAAATATATAAGTAATTTGAATTTAGTAAGTATGTAGTGGACTTTGGATCCATACTTATTATAATATAATAATTATAAATGCGAAAGTGTGTCTGTCTGTCTGTCTATCCGTCCGTCTGTCGGTTTGTCCGTCCATCTGTCTGTCTGTCCGTCTGTCTGACCGTCCGTCTATCTGTCTGTCTCTCTCTGTGTCTGTTACCTCTTCACGCCTAAGCCGCTGTAACGGCTTTGCAAAATTTTGGTATGTAATACTTTGGTTTTTGACCGACTTCCAAAAAGGAGGTAATACGTTTGGCTATATGCATCCTCTATCAGTTGTATCACGGGGAGTGCTCTGAGGACCATCCCATCACCTTGATAAGTGGCGGTCTTCCACCGTGCATTTTTCGCGTAATTTTCTTCCGCGCACTGCAAAACTGTGGAATGAACTATCGCCAGAAGCATTTTAAGGAGAAGGCATATTCCCACGCATCTGCAGCTCTTCTGACGTTACGAGTGCCCATGGGCGACGGTTGTTTCTTTCCATCAGGTGACCCGTTTGCCCCGTTATTTTATATAAAAAATCTAATTAACTTCTATGTCCTTGAGAAATCGTACTTGATGTTGATTAGTGAAAAAGCCGTGTCTATATTTAGCGACTTGTTATAATATTATTATTTCGTTTATTTCCGCATGACTTAAAAGTTGTATTTCACTTAACTATTTTTAACTGAAATCCATTTCTTTAGTCATGCAGAAATAAACGAAACTTTGTTTGAATTCCCCTATCTTAGATGAGCCGCCATATTGGATGTAGAATGACATTACATTCGTTTTCGAGTTATTCTCAAAAAGTTCTTTCATTTAATATTCATACTGTTATTATAGGACGGCATAGAAAATAACTATTCCGCTATCTTGGATGGTCGGCCATTTTATATTTTATTTATAGTGATGTCACATACTGTATCATGCATTGTCATTCAAACCAAACGTGTATATAAAATTTCAGCTCAATCGGTTAAAATATTATATGTAAGTACATACATATACTTACTTCGAAATTGAGTTCAAAAATTCCACCCGAACTTACATAATAATGTAAATAACTAAATAATAATATACAGAGCAAGTTAAAAAGCTTTTAATAATGTTTAGTAAAAATATTTGTTTTATTTTATCCACTTTCAAATAGAGTCTGCGTTCATTCGAGTGTAGGCACAAAACTTTGTCACTTCTGCGGTACTGATCTATAGCCATCACCGCCCCGCCTCTTACTCCGCTCATTCTTCAAGTGCGACATGTTTTTTGTTGGCAATAGCAACTCCATACATCTCAATGGCTGTATACAATATCGTGTCAGGTGACGAATCCTGGATATACGCGTACGAACCCGAAACTAAAAACCAGTCACGAGTTTGGGTGTTCGGTTGAGTTAAAGCCAACAAAAATTGTTCGTTCACGGAGTGTTGCAAAAAAAATGGTGGCCACGTTTGTCTCCAAAACCGGCCATATTGCGACTATTCCTCTTGAGGGACAAAGAACGGTTAATGCAGAATGGTATGCTAGCATTTGTTTGCCACAGGTCGTTTCTGAACTCCGTAAAGAGAACTGCAACCGCCGCATCATCCTCCATCACGACAATGCGAGTTCTCACACCGCGCACAGAACAAAAGAGTTTTTAGAGCAAGAAAACATAGAATTATTAGACCATCCGCCGTACAGCCCCGACTTAAGCCCTAATGATTTCTATACTTTCCCTAAAATAAAGAATAAATTGCGTGGTCAGAGATTTTCATCACCTGAAGAAGCTGTGGACGCCTACAAAACGGCCATTTTGGAGACCCCAACCTCCGAATTGAATGGTTGCTTCAATGATTGGTTCCATCGTATGGAAAAATGTGTCAAATTTCGCGGAGAATACTTCGAAAAGCAATAAACACATTTTTAAATAGTACTGTTGTGTCACCTCCTTGATTCCCGAAATTTTCAGTGCCGCCCTCGTAATGATGATGTTGCTGATAATGATGGTCTTGATAATGATAATGATGTTCTTGATCATGATGATAAAGATGACGCCGATCATTGAAGTAATGATTATGTTTGTCCCCAGCCGACGCTATGCAACGAGAAGGCATGTCTGGGCAGCCTGATGGCGATCCCCGGTCGCGGGGACGTGCCCCGCAGCCCGGAGGAGGTGCTCACAGACGCCAGAGACTTCCTGGGACAGTACTTCGCCAGTATACGACGGTAAGTCATACTGATTATAGTTGAAGACGTGAGTGGATGAACCATAATATACAGTGAGGCTCTCAACTACCCAAAAGTGGAAAGGAGTGTAAGACTTGACGAGAAAATATTATGATTGCTCAAAACTATACCTCGACCGTGACTTGAGGCAGATTACTTTTGATCGCAACTTCAGGAAAACCTTCAAGAAGAGAGAACGTATTCCCTCTTAAAGGGCCGGAAACGCACCTGCAGCTCTCCTAATGTTGCGAGTGTCCATGAGCGACAGTAGTTGTATTCCATCAGGTGACCCGTTTGCTAGTTTGATCCCTTATTTTGTAAAAAAAAAAACATTAAATATTTCTCTCCATCACCAGTGCCAACACCCCCGCTCACGAGGCTCGCTGGAAGGCGGTGCAGGAGGAGGTGGCTCGCACCGGTACCTACCAGCTGACCACCACAGAACTGGTCTTCGGAGCCAAGCTCGCCTGGAGAAACGCCAGCCGCTGCATAGGCCGGATACAGTGGTCTAAGCTACAGGTGAGACGAAAATCTAGTCAAGGAAATAAGTAGAATTTCTTATTTCGTACATTAACTTATATTGATACTTGTTTGTTTCAATTAATAAACATAAAACAACAATTATTATTTTTGGAATTTAGAGTTAACTAAAAAAATAATATTATTATTGATGCGAAATATTTTTTAACGCTTCGTAATTAGTCGGTAACATTTTGAAAACAAAACTCAGGCGCTACATTAGTCATAGTAATAAATCATGTGTACAGAGCACTATAATGTACAGTGTACACGCCGCTCACAAGGATTTGCGAGTTGACACAAAATATCTATCTCAAATAATTACTTTGTATGTGACGTGAATCGTGATGTAGAGATCAACTACGATAACATGGCGCGCCCCTCCAAATGACTGTTTCAATGTGTGTAGTCACATCCTTATGAAAGAGTTTGTATGTAGTAAGTATTCAACCAATCACAGTACACGTAATATTTCACTTAATGTCACTTGTTACCAAGATTTGTTGGTCAACAAATCATAACTAGCCTACCGCGCAAGACAACACACTTCAAACGTTTTGATAACGCACTTCAAAAGTTTTGAATTTTGGAGGGGCGCGCCATTTTATCGTAGTTGATCTCTACCAGCTGTTCTCTCGTCTTGATTTACAACGACAGAAAAGGTTTATTTTTTCTTAAACAAAACTAATATTTTAAAGTTAAACCGAAAACAACTAGTTTTTTATAACAACTTTAGCCTTACATACCATCTCAGTACATAATGTATATTCATCGCTTATTCCCTGAGCAGTGAGCAATGAATAAACTAGTATATACAGAAAATATGGTGGCAGACATGACAAAACACTGTTTCTTATTTTTCCATCTGTCATACTCTACTAACATTAATTACTAGTTACTTCTTTTTTCAGGAAAAACTAAAGCTCATCACAAAGTTTTATGAACCTGAAACTTTCGGTTAATATAAGTATTATGATATTCATTCCTAATATTGTAATCATAATTGTTTAATAAAATATAAAGGTTATGTCCAAGATGTAAACTGGTCTGGCTCTACTCTTGTTTTTAGTTCTACTATTAAAACAAGAAGTACAACAGAGGCATAAGTAGTACAATATTTTGACGGAAATCATCTTATTATTACCGTCAAGTGTATGCAGAGAAAGATAGTAAACGGATGATCAAAGGAGGGTCAGAAACAGGGTGCCCTATTAAAATAATCACATAATCCCTAGGCCCTATACTCCTTATCTCATTCGTCAGCATTTAAAATATACGTAACCGAGTGACGACGATCCTTACCGTAATAGTTTTGTACCCCCATTCGCACAGTATTAATACAGTTAGTTGCTACTATGTCTTCCGGCAAAACAGCTGTAATTTCTAATTCCATCTTATCCTAAAGGGGGTGACAGACACGCGAGTAAGTACGCGGACTTATGGCTCGACGATCTTAATCGCCTGTGTGTCAGCAAAGAGCCGCTGGGGGTTACCATGCCCCCAGGCTCGCGGCTCGCAGCGCGTGTGAGCGATTCTCGTGTGTCACCGACGCGAGCCGAGTAAGTTCGCGAACTTAAAACCCGCGTACTTTAAGTTCGTACGTGTGTCACCCCCTTCAGAATATGGACGGTCCTTAGTTAAATTAAAATATAGTTTTATCGGTTACGTTGGGAATAATAATAATACTCAAAACACTTTATTGCTTACGACTTACAAAAATATAAATATACAAGCTTAAATTAAAAATAGTTTATTGGGCAAATAAATATGTGGGCGAAGGCGGTCTTATCGCTTACATTACAGCGTATTGTAGTGTATAAAGTGTAGACCTAAGACACAAACGGTCTTACCACAAAAGATTAAACATCTGTTGTACAGTTCTTTTGAGACCATTTTCAAGTACTGAATTTTACTCTAATCAACTGTTCAACGGGTGTTTAAATCTTTTGTAATAAGAACGAATAAATTTAAATTGCGGCCTAGCCTAAACCAAATTTAATTTCCTTAATACAATTTTTTATTAAACTTAGTCAAACAACACGTGGAAAAGAAAATTGAAAACTAATCCAGACGATTTTCCGTTTAAAAAGCTTTTAAAAATCACTTTAATGTCGAGTTTCGAGTAGAACCTTCAGTGTATCAAAGGGCCAGTCGAATAGGCCATTGAAATCAGAAAATCAATCTAAACATTTTTGCAATTAGTCATCTCGACTCGAACTGTAACTCGGTTAGCAGTAATTTGCTCTGTCGGTCTGTTAGCTGCAGCTTATTGGACCGTTTGAACTCAGTTTAAATCCCGTAATAAGTATTTGCATTTCTGTTTGACGTTTCGGTTGAAATAACTTTGTTTTTCTACGTTTGATGCGAATATTAACCCATCAAGCCCCATAAGGACACCACCGGTGACCGCGACAACGATAAAATAACAATAGATTTCCAAGAATCTGCGATCGAAGGATTAAAACACTGCTTACCTAATAAATAATCTTAGAAGGCAATAAGCAGTTAATAAAGCTTTTTAAAGTTTTAGATCGAAAAAAAACAAGGAAGTTATTAATGGCATACGGCTATGGAGGTAGCCTGCAACTCCGCAATTTTTTTCAGGATAAAAAGTATCGTTTATCCTTTCCCTAGGCCCTATACTCAAAGTATATCCATGTCTTTCATAATCGGTTCACTGCGGGCGTGATAGACAAACCCACTTTTGTATTTATAATATTAGTATGGAAGTATTGTATGGGATAGTAACACTTTATTTCGTAAACAGGTATTCGACTGTCGGCAAGTGACCACGACCAGCGGTATGTTTGAGGCGCTGTGCAACCACATCAAATACAGCACCAATAAAGGAAACATCAGGTTCGTTTTGTAAAGTTAATGTATTAATTGTAAAGTTCATGGCTTAAATATTATTTGATAACTAATGTAATAAATTAGTTCCTTTAAGTACTATATTCAAAACCATGAGACAAGAATGGCTCCATAACAAGTCTCTGACTATACATCGGACCATTCAAATACTGAAAATACGACAATTAAGCAATTAGAACAACGAAAATCGGATGGGAATCAACTAAAATAATAACAACTAAGCCCTTGGTGTGCTCTTCCTGGAACCACGGATTTTTCTCCTATTACTATTTCCTGATATGGTATTTCATGATATAGTATAATATTAGCTGTATAGTATAATATTAGCTGTTATGCAGATGATATGGTGCTGCTGAGTCCCTCGATAGGTGGCTTTAGAAACTCCTGCGCATATGTGAGTCATACGCGGAGGAACACGGTCTTAAATATAATTCTAAAAAGGGTGAATTGCTGATTTTCAGAGCAGGAAAAAATTATCCTGAACGTGTTCCTCCAGTGTATCTGAATGGAATTGCCTTAGAGCGGGTACAAAAGTTTAAACTTTTAAATATCTCCAGGACATATTGTGACCGATGACCTCACGAATGACGAGGACATGGAGAGGGAACGTAGAGCGTTAGCGGTTCGAGGTAATATGCTCGCCCGTAGGTTTACTCGTTGTGCAACTCGAGTTAAGATTCTGTTGTTTAAAGCATATTGCCAGTCTTTTTACTCGAGTGCCCTATGGGTTGGGTATAAGAATCGAACCTGTGACGCTCTGCGCGTCCAGTACAACACTTTCAGAATGCTATTGGGGCTACCGTGGCGCTGCAGCGCTTCTGGTATGTTTGCCTCTGCGCGTACGGACGGTTTTAAAGCGGTAATACGCAAAAAAACAGCTCCACTTTTCCAGCGTCTACGAAAATCCAACAACAGCATTCTGAATGTCATTGCAGATAGATTTGACTGTCCTATCCAAGAACATTGGATAAGGATAGTCATAGGAGTCATTTAAGTTAAGAAAAATTATTACTAACATCACTAACATGTTTATTATATTTTATAAGCATTTGTTATTATTATTTTATTATTATCATTTTGTAACTAACTCACTAACATTACTATGGGTACATTGTCTGAAATAAATGTTTTTCATTCATTCATTCATTCATTTCGATGAGCCAGATATATCTAGCTCAAAAGATTGAAAATCCATTTTTCAAATCCCGATATCGATTAAATATTCAATTGTAGGTCGGCCATAACGCTGTTCCCCCAGCGGACGGACGGCAAGCACGACTATAGGATATGGAACAGCCAGCTCATCAGCTATGCCGGCTACCGGCAGCCGGACGGGACAGTGCTCGGGGATCCGATGCATTGCGAGTTCACTGAGGTGAGTTTGTTCTATTGTTGTGTAGAGGTATGTGCTCAATATGCCGAGCCGCAGCCTACCGGAATGGAGCGTAAAATGGTAATCGTAAAATCGCACATTGGTGATTAGCAGCAGCATATGGAGATGTAGCGCAGCGTGGCGCAAGAGCCATGTACTATGCGGATATTATGTAACTATGCGTGACATTGATTCAAAGGCAGTTGAAGGACTTATGTAATTATTTGGTCGAGGTATGCCTTGGCATAACTTCTGTTAACTTATAGCACACTGCTGACGCAGCGGGACGGGGCGAGCCGCATCGTGCGAACCACAGACATTTATCAAGTTAGATACCGCATGTGTATGTACTTCGCGTGCCATCGCGTTTCCAAACGATGACAAATTTCAATCTTTCGAAAGTCTGTTCTTTAGTCTGCGTTATCGGAATCGGACGTCAATCGGAATTATAAAAATGCCTAGTTGTGCCGTATTAGTTTATTTATTTATTTATTTATTTATTGAAGTTAACAAACAGTAACCATAGTATATAATTATTTTAAATATTGTATATAGTATAAACAAAAACTTAGTAACTACGGAACCAACAGCGTTAACTACAAATTAAACAACGTTAACTACAACTTATTAGGCTGTGGAAATTCGAATAGAAACGTTAGTATAAATAGTGGACACGTTTTTTATCATCGGTAAGTAATTTTATTATTAAATCGTGTGTCCTTTATTTTAAAATCAATTATTTAATGTTAATCGTGGGTGGCTGTGGTTTTTACCATGAAATCTACGTTACTGCGTGTGAACCGCATGATTCATAATACATTGCCGCTTTAGTAAGAAAATTATAGAGCCCGTTCTGTTTGTCCGCATTGAGCGCGCAATGGAAATAAAACAACCGATACTTTCACTCATCGCTCTTAGTTTCGAGGTACAGTCAATATTCTCATTTTTCTGTCAAATGAAGCAAATAGTGTTGTACATATTCTCGATTCTAATTAATCGATTTTCGAAACAGACATGAAACAGAGGAATGATAATGTTCGCTTTGGGATATTTTGTGACTCGGTAATTATATTTTACGAGCTTTTGCCCGCGGCTTCGCTCGCGTTAAGAAGCGTTATTATATACAAACTTTGATCCCCCTTATTTTCACCCCTTGGAGGTAGAATTGATCAAAATCCTTTCTTAGCGCATGCCTACGTCATAACATCTATCTGCATGCCAAATTTCAGCCCGATCGGTCTAGTGGTTTGGGCTGTGCGTTGATAGATCAACATCTCAGTCAGTCATCTTTGAGTTTTATATATAAAGAAGATGTAATATGTATTTATGTTCCTGTTTAGTGATTTAGTTTAGAACAATATAATATATTACTAGCAGTCCTGGTAAGCACGTATCTTAAGATTTATCATTCCTCTGTTTATGAACTCGAATAATAATCGATTAAAAAATCGATATACCTATTAAAATGGCAAAAGAGGCTGGGCGCGGCGATTCCTTTGAATCAATTCCGCGCGTACGGATAGGTATTCCCATCACTAAAGCGATATTGTGACGTCACAGTAGGTATGAAAAAAGTGACACGCTCGTGTTCATACAAATGGAGCGATATTGCGCTTCTATCTAGATCTTATTTCTGTGGTACGGACGCAAAATCCTGGGTGGATTTGCGCCCACTGTAAATACGAGCCCCTGTTACCCGACACAGTATCTAATTGATACAAATAATTAAGCGATTAGAGCGGATTTTTGCGCTTTACCTCGGCACGCAGCGGCCCGGCATAGAATGTGCGAACCTGTACTCGACATTGTTGAACTGTTTCATAAACGTTTTTGTTATGCCGAAATTGTTTGCTGTTGTACTTTGAAACATTAAGCGTATAATGAAGCGATTGTATGATTGTGGAATGAATAGATGGATTTTGATTTAAAATTTCGACTTTACCAGTCGCAAGATTTTCTTTTTATAATTTTATATTCTAAGTTTGTATATAATATTTGTATATTTGTATATTTTATTTTAGTTTGTATTTTTAGTAATGAATTTGTGATTTTAAGTTTATATTATTATGTTATGGTGTAAGTTTTTAATTTTATTCAGAAATAAAAATATTTAGGTTTAAAATTTTAAATATTATGAATCCTTTTATAATTAATTGTAATATTATTTTGAATTCGGTAATGTAGGCAGAACCAATTTAAAATTATCCTGTTGTATATAAAAGTCATAGGTAGAATTGCGATCTACATTTCTGATTAAAGTATGCATTTATTTACAAAAAAAAATATATATTTTAATAAGCTATTCGTAGAGTCGTAGAGATTCGCAACTGAAATTCTCATATCCCCTTTCCATTTATGTATGCAAAAATGTATCATCAAAATCGTGTGTCAGATCCCGCTAAGCTAATAAAATTAAGTAAATTCAAGTTGGTGGGACTCCGGGGAAATTATCTTGGGTTATTAAAGGTATAATTCAGCAAGACTCGCTCATAGTTCGTGCATGATGGATACCTATCACGATTCACGCCCGAACGTTATATATTTTGACGCGTGATTCTTTTGACAGGTTTTTATCTAGCGAACCCGTGCTGGGATCGCGTAATACTTCATACGAGTTGAAAAGTGTCTCTAAGGGTCACCGCAGATATACAATTTCAAGTTGGGCAACTGTCGTATTTAAACTAAGTTACTTACGTAATATCGCAATTTCATTGGACAACTTTTAAATTGTAGGTAATCGGAAAGGAATCGAATTTAGTTGCAAAAATGTGCGAGCTCTCATAAGTCGCTATAGCTATGATCGGTATACTGTGCGACTTAGTTGACCAACTTAAAATTGTAAGTCTGGGGTCGCTCTAAATGTAGAGCTTGATTATAAGTTGAAAACTTAGTTTAGATGTAGGATTTGACTGGCTTGAACTCTTCATAATTTTTTGTGCAATCAACTTAAGAAAAGTTAGGCTACGTCTACAAAGATATGTTAAGTCTACTGTCTAAACTCTAATCTCTGCAACAGATAGTAGAGTACTAGACTGTACATCACCGACTATAATATCACTTAAGTCGTTAGTCTTACTTGTTATATTTATAGATTTCTAAGAAGACAAAACTACCCTTTTTCGATTCAATAATAATAATATCTATGGACGCTTCACACCACGTCAGTCTGGCCCCGTGCTAAGTACCTTAAGAACTTGTGTTACAGGTACCAGACAACGGAAATATATTTAATACTTTTAAACTATACATATATTTAAGATTTTTATTGTATCATACATATATTTAATACACATCCAGACCCGGGAACATTGAAAACTTTTTGTTCCACTTTTTTGTTGACAGAGGTCGTCAATAACAACAGCTCTTTAGCAATTTTCCCCGAATTGGGCTGAGTGTAAAAAATCTGCGAACAATATACAATAAAAAAACAAAGTTAATGAAGTTTTTCGGGATTTTATGAAATAATCCAATTTAACAGCCAATGATATTGTATAGAGTTTCGTCGTTTACATTTTATAGAGCTGAACGCCATATCGGATATTAAGTTTTAAATTGAATTGGGATTACCCTTTTTGTTTTTTTTTCTCCCAAAAGTATTGTTATAATAATTATTACTGTCGGATAATATAACCGTAATAAAACTTCTATTTTGGTTAGATTTATTAGAATCCAATAGTTTTTATTTCCTCTTTGAGATACAAACTAAACACATTTGAATTTAGATTTTTTTTCAAGCAAGATATCGCCATACCTATTGTAAACTAAATTAATGGGTTTTGAAAATATAACAGAACCTAGTTATAGAATATTCTGTTATTTTCTTAAAGAGCCTGTGCTGTCCCGCGCCTGGACAAAATATGCCTCCACCATAATATAATAGCTCCCATACCGGTTACGGTGACGGTGGCCGGTTTCATTGAAACCAGGCCAGCTACGCAGGAGTAATTTTATAGTGCGAGAGTGTGTGCGCAGGACTCAAGAGCACTCTCTATTCCTTTACTCTCATAACCTAGTGGGACAGACGACCGACACGACTGGCGAGAGATCAGGCGCAGGACCGACTTTTTACATGCCCATCCGACATATGGATCATCTTACTTGTCAGACAATTAGGTGATCAGCCTGCATTGTCCTAACCAAACTTGGAAATAACATGTTTCCAACGCGGGAATCGAACCCACGACCTCCGAGTCAAGAGCCGCGCTCTATACCACTAGACCACGGAGGCGGAGGCGAGGCCTCCACCATAGATCTTTCACTAGCTGCACTAGTTGTTTCAATGTTGTTTAATATTCTTTATTCTACTGTCTTAAGTAGGTTTTTTGTTGCACTTGCTATTTGTATGGCTTCTGTAAACGAATGCTTACACAACAAACGACACTAATCTACAGCGTAGAGTAGTACTGGAAAAGACTATTACTTATTTTGACTACCCTCTTTTCTATCGCGCGGCGAAAATGTAAATGTTCAAGTTTTAATTTCTGCCGGCACTCCGGGAATGTAGCACGTTGTTTTTTTTTTTTAGTTTATATATTTATTTAATAAACAGCAAACTAAACCGCCTGTTTCCACAGCTCTGCCTGAAACTCGGCTGGAAGCCTGCTCGCACCGCGTGGGACATCCTACCGCTGGTCCTATCCGCCAACGGCAAGGACCCCGACTACTTCGACATCCCACGGGAATTGGTCATGGAGGTCCACATGACGCACCCTACGTAAGTAAAATTCACTATGGTAGAATAACTGACAAACGATTTTTGTATGAATCATATGATTTTGATAGGCCTCCAATCTCGATACTCGACGTTGCTTTTTATATAATATATTATAAGTGTTAAACTTAAGGGCCAATACACATAGCATGGTTGTAAGGGCCAACCCACCGTACCACAACCACACGACAACCACAACCACACTACGTAGTCGGGCGTATATTTCGTATTGTAAATGAACTGGATCATTCACACGTACCACATTTTGCAGTCGTTGTCGACCACTTGTCAGATAACTTGTCAGACGCAACCACGGCCGACCACATCGCAACCACGTCGCAACCACGTCGCAACCACGTCGCAACCACATCACAACCACAACGTTGCGTCGTCGATGCAACGACAGTGCGCGCACACCACCCGCGTTCTTCCCCCCTCCGTTTCATTGACTTTCGTACGTAACCACATTTCAACTACATTGCAATCACTGGCGACAACAACCACGTCGGCATTTTGTCGGTACCACAACGCAACTACAAAAAGCTGCAGAGACACCATTCACACATAACTACCGCTCGACGACATTTTGTCGTTGCGATGTCGTGTGGTTGTGGTATGTGTGGGTTGGCCCTAAGACGTCATTTTTAAATAAGCATTTCAATTTGGAATAGGCAGCCAGCAGGCAATGGGCAGCAAACACATCATAATTCTCGACGCCTCGCGACATAGCAATGTTAATTGACCCTAAAGTACAAAGGGACACATCACAAGATTTGTACCTATTTCATTTGAGATTAATTAATTTAAAGAACCTATGGGCCAGTGGAAACGTGCTACCGACTATATAATAAATTTGTCAAAATACCTTATCCCAAGCTTTACAATACATTAGAATGTAAAGAGCAAACGGTTAAATTGTTTTCAACGGGCTGATAACGAAAATTAACAGAATCTTGTCTTTCGCCTTTTGATAATGTTCAAAGGTCGCAGGGATGGCATGTTATATCGCAAAGGGTCTGATTGGCTTTGTTCCCGAGCGGCGGAACGTCAAAACATATACAGCCTCGCGAACACTATTACACTCGAGCTTAAATGGGAGAAACGTGTATAGGGTGTTTCTATACCGTTTATCCATACTTCCACACTAATAAAATAAATGCGAAAGTGTGCCTGTCTGTTATCTCTTCACGCCCAAACCACTGAGCCGATTTTGCTGCAATTTGCTATGGAGATATTTTGAGTCCCGGGAAAGGGCATAGAATACTTTTAATCTTTTAAAAATGCACTTTTCCCGCGCGATTAACGAATTTTGGCGCAATGGATTTCTGTTCTGTCCTGAAGTCTTGAAGTCTTGTGCTGTGTTTTGCTAGACAACTTTGTATATTCGCTTTGTAAATATTTTTATTAGGGCGAAGCCAAACGAGGGTAATTTGTGAGTTGTGAGTCGCAGAATTTGGGTTCGGCAGAATTCTGCTGCATTCAGTTTCATACAAAAGTCCTGTTTGATTCACACGAGCGTAATTTTGTGAATCATGTTTTGTATGAAAAGATATTTAATACGCGGCGGAAATACTGCGACTCACAATTATTCACAAATTACGCTCATTTGGCTTCAGCCTTGGTGAGGAGTACACGTAGGTGAAAGTAATCTATTTCATCTTATTTTGTTTTAATTAAAGTTTTAAAATCTCTAAAATGAAATTTGATTAAAAATATATATTCATGTTTTTTTTTTATTAAATAAGGGGGCAAACGAGCAAACGGGTCACCTGATGGTAAGCAACTACCGTCGCCCATGGACACTCGCAACATCAGAAGAGCTGCAGGTCCGTTGCCGGCCTTTTAAGAGGGAATACGCCCTTTTCTTGAAGGTTTGCAGGTCGTATAGGTCCGGAAATACTGCTGGTGACAGTTCATTCTAGAGTTTTACAGTGCGCGGCAGAAAGTTACGCGAAAAACGCACTGTGAAAGACTGCCACTCATCAACGTGATGAGGATGGTATGTTTTTCGCGTGGGACGATGGCGAAAAGTTGCAGGTGGTATGATTCCGAACAATTCCTCAGAGCACTCCCCGTGATACAACCGATAGAGGATGCAGATGTCATATTTACTATGTTTTTTTAGTATTAAAAACTATGACTCTTAAAAAGAGACCATGCTGTATATAAAAGCGATAGGCTTTGACATGCAATAAGGCAGCTCTCGCCTCTTTCTCTTAAACGAATTCCATCGGTACAGGTGTTCGGTCTGTTCTTCTATAGTTCCAATAGTGGTAGGCGGTTTTTTATTTTCGTTATTACCATCGCAAAGCATTTTTTGTTCTCGAACTTTCCGTCACAAAGGCGAGTGGATTTTAAATAATATTAACAAGTTTGTTCGGTTTTAACGCTTTATTTTTTAAGAACTTTAAGTAGAACACTTGTTTGAAGTAAGTAATGAAAAGGGTTACAAAATATATATACGAAACGCGACTCTACAATTTTTCGCGATTAATTATTTCGATTTTGATTCAAAATATTGTTAGAGGATATTCCATATTTACCCACTATAAACCAATATTAGCGATTACAGTACTGGAAATGTTATTATTCGTATATATTCGAATATTTCTTTAAAAATATGCCATTCCAAATCACAAAAAAGTACTCCTCAGCGCTGCTACTTTTACAGTGAACTCTATACAAGGAACACATACACACCCTAAAGTATCATTACTTTATTTGCTACGCTCTGTATTTAAAACACGTTTAGGCAAAAATTACTCTCCTACCCGCAAAAAAAGTTCCCAAACTTTGCATGCTAGCGTTTATATGTTTAAAGCCTCACTCAATGTGTCTAACCCTAACTTGTCGACACAAGTCATCAGAGATTTATGTGGACGTAAATTTGAGGGCACGTGCTTTGTGCTTGTACAGTAAATACGTCTCGTAAACCTCCGCCAATCTGAGTTTACGGTCCGTAAACACTGATAGCAAGTTACCTAATACTTTGTTTATTTACATTTCAATTGTATTGTAATATAGTGGAATTGAATTTTATGTGTCGATTGAAGTACTGGTATGAATTTCTATATTTTATTTGTATTTCTTTAGTCTATTTTGGGGTGTGAAACAATCTTTTCGCGAAGGGTCAATTAACATTGCAACGCGACGAGCCGATGCAAAGTACACAATAACATATTTTTTAAATGAGCCATAAATATTGGAATTCCGCCCAACATCGCAGATGGCAAGTCTTTCAATTCTTGTTCATAAATAAAGTTCCATTTTGAACACTGTAGGCTTTTAGCCACTGTTTCGCGTGCGTAGTGTATATATTCTTTGCCACTGTCGAATTCATTACACATATTGTGTGATAAATTCAACAGAGTAATCTATCTATCTTAAACGCCTCGGGGTGTTATATTTCATCATTCCCTTTACTCATAAGTTATAACCCCCCTCTTTCACTAATAAAATTATTATAACAAAGAAAAACACGTAGAGCTTCGCCGCATCCAATTCATATCATCAATAAACCGAACCAATTACCTACATAATACCGTAGTAAAACTAATTGACGCAAATAAAACATTCCTTCATCGTTCCTTTGTGGAGATATCCCGGGATAATGGGGTACGAAGCGGGATGGGGCCAAGCGGGATGGGGCCAAGTGGGATGGGGCAGTGGGACAGGCCACGGGCCGTGAGCATGCAATTATGGAACATGTCAGCCCGCGATACACGGTACACCACCGCAATGGCCTGTCCACAGACAACTACGACTAATTTACTAAAACAAATTGACTATTAAATTGCCTGTTGAAATTGACTAGGAGACCATGATATCGATGTCTTTCGGTTATTCCCTTTACACTTTTCGTAAACGCCCCGTGACCCAGTGGTTCAGAGCTCGGCTCTTGACTCGGAGGTCGTGAGTCGATACCCACGTTGGAAAAATGTTATTTCTAAGTTTGGTTAGACTTTTCGGTTATTTTAACTGTCTTACTAAACGTTGCTTTCAGCTTCGACGTGAAATCGCACGGGAACTATACAGGAATACAAAGTTTTGATTTTTCGCCAATTTTGATAAATTTTTTCGCCAATTTTGATAAATTTGATTTGATTTTAATTACTTTTATCTCGGAAAAATGTAAGGTTCCCGCGCGATAAACTAATTTTGGCGCAACTGAGTTGCGGTCGCTATCTAGTATTCAGTATTCTTAGATATTTTTTATTAATTGCTGCATACAAAACTCAGTCGTCGAGTATTGCTTTGTTTCACCCCAACTCAACGACTCACTTGATAATGAGTTTAAATTGAAAACATTTTTATTTCGACACAAATATTAATAGTTTAAATTCGACGAAAATTGATTGAATGTCATCGAAACACAAATAGTATTTGTTTTATGTGCTGTACATCCGCAATAACTCTTTTTATAACTCCTTTCTGAAAAGTAATTAATCGCGGCGGGATTCGTCACTTGTGAAGGCGGTATGTGGGATCCCTGGAGCTGGCCAAAAAAAAAAGTGTGTCAGCTCCGACGTACGAGTATCTAACCATACGCAAAAAGAGTTTATTCAACTGAAAAAGATTAATATAATATGAAATCATATGTTCCGGCAATATTATCTACACCCCTTTCTGCCATAGTTATTTCAAAATACTTTTAGTTCACTTTAGCCAGTATAATGATAAAAATTATAACTTCACAATAACGATATTAATTATTGATATTTATAACAAAAATAGCAATATTAATACATCGACACTGATGGAAACAAACAAGCCCAATAACATATAGTATATAGGTATAGTCGCCTATACAGCATACCATATGTACGTCTTAATCGTAAAGTTAATATACCTATCAGAATATAATATTATATAGTAATATAATTATATAATAATATAATATAATATTCCCATAGGTATATTACCTTTATGGTCTTAATACACTCACAGCCAAATTAGAAAGTTGCGCACTAAAAACGTGACACATTTTTTCGTTACTTGTTAGTAGGTTTTACCCCTCGGATTTTTCTCATACCGGGCGCCTTATATATGAAAATCGATTCTTAAAGAGTAAACTCCAATAAACTCCAAAAAGTAGTTCAAAATCTTTGCGTTTTGCGACGAAAATGCCCCAGGAGCAATTTCGAAATTCTCGAATCTCCGATCTCTACCTCTTTCTCAGAGTGACTCGCTTACTTACTCCAAGTGTGTTTCGCTCGTAGAAGAAATAGACTTCATTTGAAGTCTAATTTGTTTAAATTAAGAGTTTTAATCGAATCGATAAACCTTAAAACTTTAGTGTTGCTGTTCATACACTGATATAATATAATATACCAAGTAAAAACCTAGCAAGCTTCTTTACAGAAACAAAATATAGAGCGCAATCGATAAAAAACAATATTCATTTGTATTGTATGCCGCTTATCTTCCGTCTATGCACGCAAGCAAATCATAGCTTGAAATAAGATATAATTCTAAGCAGGAAATTGAAATAAGGAAGATTCCTCACTCGGGTGAGGTGAATGCGCTGCCATAAAAATATCTCCTTACCCTAACTTACGTTCCGCCGCGAATTCGCTCCTAATTCGCCAAGCTTTAAACTTTACCCAGGTACGAATGGTTCCAAGAGCTGCAGCTGCGGTGGTACGCGGTGCCGGCGGTGTCCAGCATGCGTTTCGACTGCGGCGGGATCGAGTTCACCGCCAACGCCTTCAACGGCTGGTACATGAGCACCGAGATCGGCTGTCGGAACTTCTGTGACGCCAACCGATTAAATATGCTAGAGGTAAGGAATATCATCAGAGACACTGATAGTACTGATTAAAAGTGTATGGCAGTCAGACCTGCGTTATTTGGTCGGATTATGTCAGAATCAGAATTATTTATCTCAGGAAATTGGTACATTGTCAAATGTCAAGTCATAATCTGCCGTATGGGTCTTACAGGGTATTTTTAACAGCAATTCAACAGGCGTTTGACAGCAGATATTGTAAATTTTTCGCCTGTTGCATTGCTGTCGCGAATATCAAAATCAAATTGCTGATCAAATTAAGTAGGTCCCTGTGATAGTACAAATAAACTGGAACTGTTAGGCGGTGCTGTTTATACTTTATACAGTCAATCTTGAGTCTAGAGTTTGTAGAGGTACTGAAGAATGGTATTATTTTAATGGTTTGAAAATGCAGAGGGATAACCATTTCTAAACAACTATTCAGATTCCTAACGAGACTCCTCTTTCAGACAATAGCCCAGAAGATGGGTCTGGATACCCGGACGCCGGTAACCCTGTGGAAGGATCGCGCGCTGGTGGAGGCCAACGTGGCGGTGCTGCACAGCTTCCAGCAGCACAACGCCACCATCGTCGACCATCACACCGCAGCTGAGAGCTTTATTAAACATCTGGACAACGAGAATAGACTGAGGTAAGCTTTCAACTACAATTAAAATTGTAGGAGCGTGCGTTTTTACAATCTCTACATACCCTGGCGCTTAACCCTAAAAGAGGCTTATTTTATAAAGATTTTTCTCCCTGAAAAACATATGATAGATAGGTAAAGCAAGCTCAATAATAAAATTAGCTAAGTAAAGACAACTACGATCAATTAAGTTGTTACATTGTCCCTTCATGTTATGCTAGTTGCTACTTGATGATGATTGTGAGTAAAATTGGAAATACACGTTATTAATTTTCATTAAAAGTTGAAATACGTATCACTTTGCGTCTGTTAATGTTTAGTGTTCATACGAATACAAAGGCACAAAAAGTAAACTGAACAACTAGTGCAACTAGAGTGTTCGAATGCTCAGACACAATTTTGCATCGTACGGCTTTTATTTAAGGTTTTATTGTCTTCTTATTGTTTTATTTTTATGAAAATGTCGCAATGTTGTTATGGATTTTGCATTATATTTCGGTCACTATCCTTATGACTTAATTTTTTTTCGCAAATTTCTAGATCTCAGGTTAAAATATAGTATGCTGCTGGTATGCTGTATGCCATCTTCATAATATTAATATTATTATCATGAAACCGCTAAAATCCGACCCACGCACACATTAGCATAATTTCAAATAACTTGAAGTATCAAAACTATGTAGTTTAAAGTATTACGTAGTAAGCCCACAAAACTTATCTCTGTGTTGATCTAGTTTTATTTCAAGGACACAGCTTACTTAGTCTACAGTACGAACCGGCGCAGATAGTGCTAAAACCGGCACTGGTACTAACACTGGGCTAATTTGACATAGATTGCACAGAGCTATGACGTCACTATCCAAGTCTGGGAATATTCGACGCTCCCATAATTATGTGAGGAACATAATAGCGTATAATAAGTATAATATAGAACACGGATGAGGACAAACAATAGAATATTGAAGCCGTAAAACTATCAACGCTGGAGCCTTCGAGCTGGTGTGAATCGAGAAGCAAACACAATGTATGAACAAACAAATCGTGCGACTTTTCGTCTTGTTTACGTCTGCGCTGAATTGAGCTGTGACGTCATGCGAATACACCACTGACTTCTATTAAGGCAGGGATGAATCTCAATCCAAAACGATAACCTTGCACACAACCAAAGACCAAGCGTATACGTATCGCAATAATATTCATTTTAGCTTAGCATAAAACTGTAGTTACTAGGGGCGGATCTTCTCTATTTTTCATGTTTTTTTTTAAATATCTTTGGAAATAAATATTAAGAAACAAAATTGTTCGGTTCAGAAGATTTTAATATAGATTTACTAACAATTTATTCAAATAAAATGTATAATTATCCTAGTTAATACTTATATTTCCATGACATATGTTTTGTCGGAGGTGAGTTTGTAAATTAATTACAGCCAAAGTATTACGTTTTATAAAAATGTTTATGGTTTAAAGTCTTTTAAATATTGTGCTTTATATCTCATATTTTTTTACATTTCGTTATTATATTAGAACTAGGTAAACCAAAATAAAAAAATATTGTAAAAAAATATTGTAAGTAGGTAAAAAAAGGAGTCACGGAATAACAAATTGGGGTTTATCCTCGCCTTAATACAATGGACCGGCGATCGCTATCAATAAAATGTTCCTATTTGAAAGTCGCCATATTGGCGCTGATTGCTATTTGAAAGCAGTACCTAATGAGTGTACTTGGAACTACTATTTTGCAAATGGCCGTTATGTAATTAACTCACAGTACGCTCACCGATGGCGCTTCAAATCGCCATATTTTCGCTGATTGCTATGTGAAAGCCGTAGTGAGTGTACTTGGAACTGCTATTTTGCAAATGGCCTTTGCGATTTGCTATGTAATTAGTTCACAATACGCTCACCGGTGGCGCTTCGAATCGGCACAAAAAATAGCTGTCATTTTGTACGGCATGGCCATTGGCCAGTCCAGTGTATCATAGAGATCAGTGGAATACACCCACTGCCTGAAATGCTTGCATATCTAGATTGGTCAAAGGGTACCTACCTGTATCGTAAGCAAATACTTTAGGATGGTATGTGGAGAATAATGTACAAATTTCTCGAATATCCACTGAGTTTTTATTCGGTGTTTAGACTTTTGGAATTGCTGCGCTTTCGGAGCAAACATACCTGTCATTTTTTTGGTTCCTTTTCTGAAAGTCCCTCTTTTTGCGAAATTGCGAAAATGTCTACGTGAAGCACAATCGACTTCGATCAAGGACAATCTTTGACTAACATCTCTACACTTGTCTAAACTTATAAACTGTCATTTTTCTTGGTTTCCTTTCTAAAGGCTCCTTTCCATGTTGGGCCATAATGAGTGAAACTGTCAACAGCATGCACAAAAAAACGATGAAGGGATGATATTGACAAATAAATTTATGAATCCATACTAATATAATATTATAAATGCGGAGATGTGTCTGTCTGTCTGTTACCTCTTCACGCCCAAAACGCTGAAACAATTTTGCTACAATTTGGCATGAAAATACTTTGAGTCCCGGGAAAGGATATAGGATATTTTTCAGCCCTGAAAAACGTACGGTTCCCGCGCGATAAACTAATTTACGCGCAACGATGTTGCGGGCGTCATCTAGAATTATATACGTGCGTGCTGCGTAATCTTTCGTGTTATTATTCTATGATGAGCCAACGTAGAGTTGCCGCATAAAGTGGACCTATTTATGCATACCGGACTCAACCCACACGATGACAGTTCTGAAAAAAAGCCGTTTTTATTAAAATTGTGTATTCTTTAAAACTGATTGCTATTATAAGTAAAGTAAATTTACAATAGTATATTTGGTGATTTATTCTATGCGTACAAACATAAATATGTTAAAAATTACTACTATTTCCAACAAAAATTAAACAGAAACAGGAGGGTTCCTTTTAGCAAAACTATATTAGTGTGGGATACTTAAAATCCAAAGCGAACCATCTCTTTCGATTTATTACACAAGTCAACAGGATTTTCGTGCATGAGATCTGTGCACCCGATTTGGATGTCTAACATCTAATTAGTTATAGAAACAACGATTTTAACTTATAAAATTTGCTTTTAAATAAACTGAGGCCTCATGATTTTTTTTTTTCTTTCGGTTTTAAAACCGGCATTTTTTTCTTTCGGTTATGTAGTAATAGAATGAAATATATATTTATTAATTTTTAGTTTATATTGTTGCATATATTCCCAAAAAAAAAGATTGAAATGAAAAATATATATAATTTAGATTTAAAACTTTATATTTTTTTGTATCTAGGTGTGCATATCCTAAATATATCTTGTTGTATGCTTCGGTAGTAAGTACCTACCTGATATAATGTGGCGCTCCTACTTTTTTCTGGTTTTACAAGGATGTTTAAAACTAGATGATGCCTGTAACTCCGTTTCGCCAAAACTCGTTTATCGTGCGAGAACCGTACATTTTTCGGGATAAATTGTCCTTTCCCGGTACTCAAAGTATCTGCATACCAAATTTCAGCAAAAACGGTTCAGTGGTTTGGGCGTGAAGAGATATCAAACATGCATACAGATAGACAGACAGACGGACAGACAGACAGACAGACACACTTTCGCATTAGAAGTGATGGTTTCAAGCAACGTTGCAAAAATCTTAATGTAAAAAATAATAATAATACAAAAAAATAGTAATGGAGTATCTTACATTGCTATTTTACATAATAATGAGCCATTAACGGACCTTCGATCGTAATGTAAAATTTGTCCATTACATTACTGTAATGGACACATTTTACATTACTCATTTAAAAGTATTGTAAGTATAATAGTAGAAGATTCGTCCTTGAAGTTTTGATGTCTCCGATTTAGTCCAGATTTGGGGAGGGGGTAGCCGAGGTATTGCCTTTGAGGTTCGAAGAAACCCCGTTCCTCTAGGCCTATTGGGAGCGGAGTTATGGCTACTTTTGTAAGACATTTTACAGGTGCCGAGCTGTCAATATCAAAGTTTGAATACTTGTAACTCGGCAACTATTTGTCCTGGATATGGGGTTCTTCGGCTTGCTCTTCCTGGATTTTTCCCCTCTATTTATTACGATCGTGTCGTAACGGTCGTGTGTGCGCAATACACACGACCACTCTGGTTTCAATGAAACCAGGCCAGTTATGCAGGAGTAATTTTATAGTGCCCAAGTGTGTGCGCAATACACAATACCACTCTGGTTTCAATAAAACCAGGCCAGTTACGCAGGAGTAATTTTGTGTCGTGTCGGGCCTGGGTCACAATGACCCGTCGCCTTTATATCAACAAAAAACCAGCCACGTGACTGAGTCTTTGTAAAATATTAAGAAGTAAGCCTTTTTTAATATGCAAACAAGAACCAAGCCGCATGATTCTACTTTCCTAATTTAAAAAAAAATCAATTCGGTTTGGATCTTTAAAAAAACAATACTCATTAATTTGTTAGTTGGTAACTTTGTTGTGAAAATGTTTTGTTGTGCCAAAATTGTTAGATTTGCATGATCTTCATAGGGTCGATAAAAGGTCCATTTTGGAATACTTCTGCATTATTAACTCAATTTTGGCAATGGTGTGGATTGGACTCATTTTGCATAAATAGGGTCAAGTGATTCCTTCACATTATATTGTGATGTATTATTCTAATATTTTGTCGACTTTGATACACTATCCGTGAAATTGAATTTGTGGCGTCTTTTAGGAAACGCTAAGTTCCCTGATCGCGGCACTCTGAGCCTAAATTTGATTCAATTTCGATCCCATAAGAGTTGGCATACGTGACTTTGAAAAGTTTTGTCGTTATGTGCGTAAGTTTAGATCATAACTCGTGTATAATTACACACACAGTTTGGAGCACTGATATGTTATTTGTTTTTTTTTTTTTAATTATTTACTGTGAAGACGCAATACAAATTATATGTTTTTGTAAAATTTACAAAACTTAAACGATTTAGAAGACGTAATTATGTTTTCAATTTTCAAAATATTCTTTTTTTTCTATTAGGTCTGGCTGCCCTGCAGATTGGGTTTGGATAGTACCGCCTATGTCTTCGTCGATCACTCCAGTTTTCCACCAAGAGATGGCGCTGTACTATCTAAAACCTTCCTACGAATATCAGGTATTATGAAAATGTAATAATTGAATTTAAAAAGCGAACGAAGTTCTGGCATGATAAAATAAAAAGCGTAATTAAGTATTTGAGTTCTACAGCTTAAGTTATAAGATACCTCTCTCTATTAAAACAACTTTTTCTTATAAAATTAAAAAAACTTTTATAATCTTTTAATGCTATTCTTATAATTTTACGATTATCTTTTTTCGGTAAAAACTTCTAAGACAAAAGTTAAATATTAATATTCGCATTTTTACGTCTGGATCTAGACACTTTTGTACTTAATAAAGTTTTAATACCGAGTGTTTTGAATAATTTTTGTGGTTCAAAGTTTGAAACGAGACTAATACTAAGTACTCACATACGGTTTTGCTCGGTCGAACAATAACGTCGAGCGAAACCGGCGTATCGGGATTTCGCCCACACATTCAGCATTGCTCGATAGTTTTACTCTAAATCGATATATTTCATTCCACCAAGCCGGCTCGATGCGAACCTTCGATCTGTGAGTTTTGCGATCCACACAGTAATTATTATTCGATTTGGAGTAAAACTATCGAACAAAACCGTATGTGAGTACTTAGCATAAGTCGAGACATTTCTTCAGGAACCGGCGTGGAAGACCCATCAGTGGCAGAAGTCAAAGCCGATCACCGGGAAGAGGCCTATTAATAGGAAATTCCACTTCAAGCAGATCGCACGGGCTGTTAAATTTACATCTAAACTTTTTGGGAAAGCACTCTCAAAGAGGATTAAAGCTACAGTGCTGTATGCCACGGAGACAGGCAAATCTGAGCAGTACGCCAAAGAGTTAGGAGTCATTTTCGGTCACGCTTTCAACGCCCAGGTACTCCCAAGTTTTAAACTTTAATAGCATCAATTTGGTTCCGTATGTAGGAACACGCACGTTTGTATTTTGAAATATGATGTATGCAAAATGCAAATTGCAAGTCCTTTTAGCCGGCGTTCCAAATTCAGATTATTGTAGGTAATTTCGAATATTTAGGACACGTGTTTAAAGTTCAGCCTTCATTTGGAGCTAATTATAATTTGATCGTTCCTCATTGCTTGCTTCACAGTTTCGCTTTACAATGCCTTATTGGAATGTTTTGTCTTTTGTTGAAAAAGCTAAGGGTCCAAACCCCCTCCAAACATTCTTTTTTACGACATATAGTTTTCTTACAGGTGCATTGTATGGCAGACTATGACATTACCTCTATTGAACACGAGGCTCTGCTGCTGGTTGTGACATCCACATTTGGTAACGGAGACCCTCCAGAAAACGGTGTGGTAAGTATTACACGCATAAGTTAAGCAGGCGCACCTCTTTCTAAAAAAACTATGAAAACTGATGCCTAGAAAATTTCTTAACGCGGAAAATAACACGTAGCATAAAGCCTCATCCTCCTTACCTTCAATGATTAGGTAACTGATAAGATAAAGATAAATTTATTATTCAATTTAGTTACAAAATATTTTTACAATTTTTAAAACATCCTGTGAACAAGATAAGCTTTACAGAGTTCAGGGTCACACAGTGTGTTGATTTCTTTGACATGCTCTATATCAGTGTTTCCTAAACTTGTCGGGACATAATGAAGATAAAAAAGCAGCGATATGCTGCTGCCGCAGCATTTACCACTTAATTCTTATCGTAGTTCACCTATCATCATTGTCAGCTTACTTACAATTACGTTTGCGTTCGAATTCCCCGCCCCCGTCCTGCACGCACCCACGACGACGAACGAACGAGTAAAATGACAATCGAACGAGTCGCGAGTCGCGACCCACACTTTGGGAAATACTGCTCTATATAGAGCATAGATTTTGCATCCTAGTCATAAATGAGAATCAAAGTGGCTCTAACGCTATTAAATATTAAATCATTACGAATATTAGATTACCGTCCATAACAAAACTTAAGTTAGTAAAATAACAAAAGGGAAGTTTAAATAAACATACACTAAATCCCCACTAAATTGGTGGTCGATAAATTACCCTTTAAATCGTTACCGCGAGTGATTCACAAACATATATTTCTGGATTGACCCTAATTTGCCAAACCAGACCCTTTGAGGTAAAGGTTGACAGGGATTGTGGGATCACTCCTGCCCCGAACATAATTATAATGATATCGACAATAGTTTAGCTAAAAGTAAAATATAGAAAACATTTTTGATAGTAAAAATAAATAAATTTTCTTGTAAATATGATTTCAGTGTTTTAATACTTTCATGCACTCAGGGGATTTATTTCTTTAAAAGCTTTAGCCATATTCGGGCTTTTTAGCCATACTCTTTCGCGATCGATTGTTTTAATCCTTTTGCGATTAATCGAAACAATGGATGGATTGATAGATCACAAATGATTGGCTACTTACTCTTCTTATTTTATTTTTTAGGCATTTGGTGAACACCTGTGTGAAATATTATACGCGGATCAAGTAGGGGAAGATGGAAGCGTGTAAGTATTTTTCTTTAATCTCGAATATGGATATTTTTATACCAAGTTTTTGCGCTTTTTTTTCTAAAAAATACTCTTTTTCAGTAACTCGCAAATGTTGGCGCCAAAATCGTTTATCAAAGCCAACAGTCAAATGGAATTGCAAAGATACGCAGTAAACAATCCAAAACAACTCAGCCGATTGGAGTCCCTAAAAGGTAAGAGTTCATCATCATCATCATATCAGCCTATGTCCACTGCTGGACATAGGCCTCTCTCAATGAACGCCAAGATCGATCTCCTGCCAGCTGCCACTCGCATCCAACATGGACCCGCAACTAAACGGAGATCGTCGTCCCACCTAGTTGGAGGTTGGCCTAAAAGGTGAGAGTTACTAGTTAATTTAAAACTTAAAATTACATTCACATTTTCTAGTATTAGGTCAACACTCTACAGACTACACAGTCAGCTCCGCAGAACTACCAAACAATCGATCTACTGCGACCAAACTACTGCGGCTAGAACCGTTTTGAAGTAGTACTATAAACTAAAAAGTAATTTAATTTCATTTTATAATAATTAATAGTTTAAAAACTAAAAACACGCTTTTAGCGCGCACTAAGATAATCCGCCATCTTGGATGTCCGCCATGTTGGATTTAAGTCATATGACTATTTTTTCGTATTCCTGACTTATTTGTAGCCTGACAGCAAACCATTTCATTTGATACCCATTTCATTTATTTCATGCATTTCAAATAGCCTGTCCGCCATCTTGGGGAGGCCGCTATATTTGATTTGTAATGACGTTTGTATTGTCATCAGAACTCAGAACGTTTGCAAAATTCCATCCTAACCAAAGACCGGGAAGTGGGCCAAATTAAACTTCCAAGATTTTCTTACATACATACAAGTAAAGCTAATATGAAGCGTGTAAAAAGCTTAAAAACGGCTCATTAAATAAATACTTGTCAATTATTTAAAATATTATTATGTAACTAATTAGTTAAATTAAGCGTAGGCGTGTCATCCTCATTTTACTTATTTACTTAAGCATAAAACACAGTTTAACAACTTTGTGTTAACTTTATTTTTATTGCGTCGTTTATTATTAAAGAAATATTTGCCTTTTACTATAGGTAGGTCAATTTCAGTTAATTTGAATATATCCTAACCAAATAAAAAGGTCAAGCCTGGACCCGCCATTTGACAATGTACCATCAGAGAAATTTATTTATAGACATAGGCGGATAGTGGACCTACGTAATTTGTTCGGCTTTTGTCAAGTCCATGTAAGACCTCATGACCTATGTATTATCAGGTGTACTGCACAAGCACTATTTTCTTTAATAATAACTTTTTAAGACGGACTTGCACAGATCTGAGTTAAAGTTAACTCTGAGTTAAACATCATGTCATCTCTATTACTCACTTGGTGAGTGACAGATATGACATGATGTTTAACTCAGAGTTAGTTTTAACTCAGATCTGAGCAAGTGGGCCTAATTAGCTATGTTTTGTAGGTAGCGCAACTGACACTGCGTCAATAGACAGTTTTGGGCCGCTCAGCAACGTGCGTTTTGCCGTGTTCGCGCTCGGCTCCAGCGCTTACCCCAACTTCTGTAACTTCGGCAAGTACGTGGATAAGCTACTGGGCGACCTCGGCGGGGAACGAATCCACGACCTTGCGACCGGCGACGAAATGTGCGGGCAAGACCAGGCCTTCCGGAAGTGGGCCTCTAACGTATTTAACGTGAGTAACAATACACTTCCCTGTTAGACAATTACTATAGTATAACTTTGTATAATTCGTAATCGCTATTAGTTTCATATTTGGGAGACGGATCTTTGTTTGTAGTTAAAGTAGAAAATAACTCAAAAGTGCGCGATTTTCTTATAATAAGATCTAGTAAGAAGTTTTTCCTTCTTTGAAAAACCCCAAAATCCAGTCAACTTTTCAGCACTACGAGAGAAAATTTGTCTTGTAAACGCTTCCCACACTACATTCGGCCCTATGAATGCATAGATGAAATTCGAAACTACGCAACGAATTTTGAGGCAATTTTTTAATAATCTAATAAGGGTAAGGCTTAATTATCCTCGACGTTCTCCAGGTTGCGTGTGAAACCTTCTGTCTGGACGACGATGAAACACTTCAAGAGGCAAAACGTGCCCTAGGCACTGTAGCCCTGAGCGAGGAGACAGTGCGCTTCGCTCGCGTATCGGGAAAACCTCTACCCGTACCTACAGCATTACAGTCTGCCTTCAATCGACAGTTGGTATCATGTATTGTTAAGGCTAATAAGGATCTAGGAGACTCCACGGCTGAACGATCGACGATCTTCATAGATATGGAACCAAAGGTAAGAAATTTTGCGGTAATAAATTACGACAAATTAAAAACGTTTCTTTGAATTTTGAAAACGGGAGACACAAACTCACAAGTAAGTTTCGCGTGTGATAGAATTTAATCCTTCGATCGTGGATTCTTGGAAATCTATTGTTATTCTATTGTGTCTCGCTCACCGGTGATGGGTTAAAAAGTATAGCGGGCTTACATTATTTCAAGCCAGTTCCTGAATCCTGAGCTGAATTACTATTCGAGTGCCCGTTTACATTATTCCAGTCGTAACCAGCACTGGACTCGATCACTAGACTGGAATAAAGCTGCCAACTTAGCTGTTTCGTTATTTAAAATGCAGACGTCTTGCCAATATTATGAGGCACGAGGCCGACGTAATAACAAACAAACGCTGTTGTGGCTTTGATTAACAGCTGCTTCGCATCCATATCTTCATGATAATGACGTCATCAACACGTCAGAACATCCATGTAGGTTTATAATAATTATTAACCATTTCAGGATGAAATAAACTACGATCCCGGTGACCATGTTGGCATACTGGCATGTAACCGCAAGGAGCTAGTGGACGGCTTGTTAGCTAGGTTCAAAGACGTTGATGATTATGACGAGCCCTTACAGTTGCAACTTCTGAAAGAAACACACACTTCGAGTGGTAAGCATTATAAAAGTAAACTTTCTTATGTTTTCGGGTTGAGAATATAATAGGCTGATTAGTAATTTAAGTACTAATTACTATAAACAATCAGCGGTAAGCGTTAGAAAAGTAAACTTTCCTATGTTTTCGGATTGAGATCAATAGATTTGCTAAACAATCTTACAATAACACCATTTAGATATAGCTTCAATCAATGCAGGATTGTTAAAATTTAAAGTACAAAATGATTTCATAAAATAAAATACCAACTTGGTCAAAACTGTAATATGTCGTTCGGCGTATAATATCAGAGTACTATTTTGCTACTTAATAGGATCTAAACTTTATTAAAACTGTATCAATGTTAATTAAAATAGCTGCTTCGGCGTATATTGCAGTCCTACTGATCTTTGAGATTTTTTATCATCATTTTACAATAACATTGTGCGCATTGTATAGAAGATTTTTATGCTACTAACGTTTCTAGGACCCGTAAAATCCTGGGAGCCTCACGAGAGGTTACGAGCGGTCAGCGTTCGGGACCTGTTCACTCGGTTCCTGGACATCACGACGCCCCCGACGACGATACTGTTACAGTACCTGGCCACGACTTGCGACGACAACGACGAGAGGAGACAACTAACATTGCTGGCTTCGGTGACTTTAAATTATTTTATTTAACCCTTTACGTTGAAACTTTGATTTGCTCGAAGTTAAAAAAAAAAAAACAAATAACTAAATAAATGTGCGTATCGGCTGAAAGCTGACTAATACGACTACGAGATCTTTGCTAAGAAGTTGATCTTCACTTTTAAATAAAGTTCACATCGCTTGGTACTTTCAGGAGTATTTCATTCAATATTTGTTTATAGGATCCAGCAGCATACGAAGACTGGAGACACTTCCACTTCCCCACAGTTCTGGAAACCCTCGACCAGTTCCCGTCAGCAAGACCCAACGCGTCTCTTCTCGCAGCACTGCTGTCTCCTCTGCAGCCCAGGTTCTACTCCATCTCGTCGTCTCCCATTGCTCATCCCAGACGTCTTCATCTTACAGTTGCGGTGGTCACATATAGGACTCAAGGTTGGTATTTTATTCTGTCTGAGTCTAGTTCTTTTTCCCTATTTGTAATAAATGTGACTTTGATCACACTCGCGCGTGAGCAGCCTGTACTCTTAACGAAATTCGAATCATGAGAATAGGCGCCCAGCCTTGGAATTTTCTGCGACTTCCCAAGTGTATAAAATATAACCATAATTCAAATTGATAATATTAATTATATTGATACTATTATTATGCAAATTTTTGGTTTAACCAGATAAGTGATTTTCCTCGTGTTAGTCGTAAAATATGAGCTGATGTAATTTGTTAACAGATGGCGAAGGACCAATCCACTACGGTGTTTGCTCGAATTATCTCATGGATCGCAAACCCGGTGACGAAGTCTATTTGTTCATTAGAAGGTACACAACATATTTCTTCTCATATTCTCTGAACATCATAAATTACTTCACACACAATCTGCCGAGTCTCTGTAATAGAGACAAGATTTTATTAATCTCGTTTATTGTATCAATGTTTTAAAGTGAACACTTCTATAGCGGCCTTATGCACTTATTTTTGGGAAAAGGTAAAAGTAAGACAGAGGGATGGAAAAAATACACGCGGCGTAGGAGTATTCCCCTCTATTTCTACCCCGCAGAGAAAATGTATGCCATGCTCCGCTGTTTCGTTCTTATTCACCGGAACTGCAACAGAAATGAAAACAAAACAGCGGGAGTGCAACACGTAGATTTGTACACAAACAAAACACACTCTTTATTAAATCTCTTTTACAACTGACGCTAGAAAAAATACAATATTTCTTTATTGCAGCGCACCTAATTTCCACCTACCACACGATCTGTCGGTGCCACTTATACTGATAGGACCCGGGACTGGTATCGCCCCATTCCGTGGTTTTTGGCACCATCGACGCGCCTTCATCACCACCCGCTCCAACTCAAATGCTGGCCCGGTCTGGTTGTTCTTTGGATGCAGGACGAGGACCATGGACTTGTACAGAGAGGAGAAGGAGCAGGCAATGAGAGAGGGAGTGCTGACAAAAGTATTTTTGGCATTATCAAGAGAGAAGAACATTCCTAAGGTAAGCATAATAATATTATGTAACTTGAAGCTCCAGATCACTGTTTTTTTCACCTCTTTTATGATGAAATAGTTCTCTCGACCTCTGGTAACCTTACAGAAGCTTCGCGACCGCCCAGGGGTTCGCGACCCACACTTGAAAAACACTGCTGAAAAACACTATATATACCAAGAGCTATAAAACACAGTATCTTTTGGATAGCCAAAAAGCAGAAATCATCAGAGAGAAGAAGAAAATGCCTTTCAGGATTAAGCTTACTATTCTTCTTTTAGATGTACGTGCAGGAATTGGCTGAACAAGAGGGGCCCGAAATTTACGACCTGTTGATCAACAGAGGAGCTCACTTCTACGTGTGTGGTGATTGTAAGATGGCAGAGGATGTCCATCAGAAACTAAAAGGGATCATCAAGAAACATGGAAACATGACCGACGAACAAGTACAGAACTTCATGTTTATTTTAAAGGTAAGTGCATTTATAAAATGAATAGAATTTATCAAAGGTACTATATTTTTGAATGAGCTAATTTGATGCTGGAAATTATTTTGTTATACACATTACACAGAAGTAACTCTCTGCTCGAAATTCTATGTTTTATTTAATAGTCTCGCTCTTTTAAATGAAATGATATTACAATAGGTATATCGTAAAAAATTAACTCTTTTCCGAATCATTTTCATCAATTTGTGCCATCGCGCAATAATTCTTACAGTAGGTACTTCTGTACCTATGCCAATAATGTCGGTGGAGTTTCGATTAGCTTTTTACACTTTGATCAGAATTAATCAAAAAGAATCAATGAATCGAATTGAATATATTACGAAAATGTATTAGGAGGAGAACAGATACCACGAGGACATATTCGGCATCACGCTGCGCACGGCGGAGGTGCACAACGCGTCCCGTGAGTCCGCGCGCCGCAACCGCGTAGCGCTGCAGCCCTGACGCCGGTCCTCGCGCTTCCAGGGTGCTCCGCCCTCGGTCTACCCCAACATCATCAACTAGAGACTATGTGATTCAAGTGAAGTGTGACAGTGAGCTGCGCACGCGCGAGTTTTAAAGACAAGACAGCTTTAGGCGGTACTACGCTGCAGCAGCGACGCACTGTACTGGCGATTTGTGACACGTAGCTCAGCTGCAGCTTAGTGTAGCTTAGTGAAGTCTCAACTAATTATAGTAGAGGCACTATGCGTCAAGCGACTTTCATCAAAATCCATACTTAATATTTTAAATGCGAAGGTGTGTCTGTCTGTCTGTCTGTTACCTCTTCACGCCTTAACCACAGAACCGATTTGGCTGAAATTTGGTCTGGAGATACTTTGAGTCCCGAGAAAGGACATAGGTTACTTTGTATCCAGGAAAAATGTACGGTTCCCATGCGATAAACAAATTTTGGCGCAACGGAGTTGCGGGCGTCAACTAGTATGATATAATTTCGTAAGGTGCGTCATTTCCGTATCACAAAGCTCAGTGTGTACGCAGCCTTATAAAACATGCAAAAAAGATAATTTCAAAAGTTACTGCGTATTGTCATCTGGTACTGATCTCAAATTAATTATCGTGGTCGTTAAAAGTTTACCTTGCGTCTAATTAAAGTTGAACTTAAAGTGTATAAAAGAGCATGAAGTTTTGCTTTCTTTATAAGATTTGCATTGTTTGCTATCGAAATGTGCTTTTTCAGAGTTTTCAATTGTTCATAATGTTAAGGAGTTTAATGTTCGTAAGGGCCGGTTCACGCTTATGTGTTAATTATGATATGAAATTATATGACACTCTATGCACTAGCTGCAGCGCAGCAGAAACGCACACTGTCATGAACATGGGTGTCATAAAATAAGAAGTAAAGTATTATCGTGGTACATGAATCAAAGTCAATTATCACGGCGACATTGACTTTGCTTTATTTCGTTTGAACGCGACAGGCTGTTTATAGGGTTGTGTATATTAAGAGTCTTGATACTCGAGTAATGACATTGTATATTAGACGTGCCGCTGACAACTTGGCGCTTTAATTTAAGCGTACTCGACACAGACATAGATCAAGATAGATACCGCATGTCGCTCCATTTGTATGAAAACGAGCGTGCCACTTTTTTCCTATCACTGTGACGTACCGATGATAATAAACGTGTCCATTATCAAGGCCAACGTTTCTATTTGAATTTCTACAGCTCAATACGGCACTTTTAAAATTCCGATTGACGTCCGATTCCGATAGCAGACTAAAGAACAGATTTTCGAAAGACGAGCATTGCTCGTCGTTTAGGAACGCGATATGGCACGCGAAGTACATACACATGCGGTATGTATCTTGATCTATGTCTGTGGTACTCGACGTGCTCGAAAAGTCTCCTTATTTATGAATTATTCGCTTAAAACGAATTTGGAATACGCGTATACTTAATCCGACGAATGTGCGGGATAATCGGAACACGTGCTCTATCCCACGCACGCTTGATCGGATTGCGTGGCATGTTTTAGGAGATAATCGTAAAGGTACACATCACTAGTTTCAGAAATATTTATAGGTAATCTATTTTATCTGAATATAACATTATTTAGCTTGGCAAAAAAGTGTTTTAAATGACTGGCACTTTTCTTTTAATATAAGTGAAAACACGTGAAAATATGTACATAGCGCTTACGAGTACAGCTGGTTGATTGGTTGAATACTTACAACTACATACAAACTTTTCTATAAGGATGTGACTACACACATTGAAACAGCAATTTGGAGCGGCGCGCCATGTTATCGTAGTTTATCTCTACGCTTGAACAGTGTCGTAAATAGCCATTTTTCAAGCAAGCTTCTACAACTGCGCCCTTGTTTTTTTTTAACCAACTTCTTCTAAAAAGGAGGAGATTATCGTTCAGCTGTACGTACCAAAAATTGCCAAAATCCTTGATATATAATATTTACTCATATTTTAGTTGGCTGGTACCGTCTTCAAGAGTGTGAAGATTGACTACTCCTAAAATACAACAATTTCTCTACAGGAATCGTTGAATTTTAGAAAAATTTTGAAAAAGCCACCGAGGGACCATATCAGGCCGGTCACTTGACGCCGATAAACACTAAACACAAATACGCTCGTGTGCTGCCAAAAATATTATGAGGGCGGTGGTTTTTTCTAATTTGATAGACGTTTTTCTTGTTACTGGTATGTAAGATGTAGGTACGTATTGTTGGAATCGAGCACTAGGGGCGCAGCGGGAACTTATTAGGAGCAAACCGAAAAAATAATAGTCCTGCATGGTCTGGCCATTTTTGCGCCCCTCCAGAGTCTGGGCACCGGTGGCACCGCCCTATTTACGGCACTGTTTGAACGCACTTTTGACGTAAAATGTACCAGAGTTGCCAATACTGTCTAGATGTAACCGCGCCAGACTCTTTTTTGCCAAACTGTACCTGATACCTTTACGTATTATTGTGATGGTACTTTCACGATGTGGTGTCACGCTTTAAAGATTTTATAATTTTATGTAATGGACAGGATACACGAGGACACGTGCTGGAAAGAATCTAGAATACTATTATTGATGTAACGGCCACACTCAGAGGTAAATTTTAATGATTACTTAACTTTAGAGAAGAGTTTAATATGACTTTAATAGAGTTCATGGGCGTATATAAGGAGGGGGCCCTGGGGGTCCGGACCCCCCCCCCCCATTACTATCCATCTTACTTGTCCAATCGACAAAATATGTGCCGCACCGACTTTTATCGGCGAGGTAACTGTATTTTTTATTGATGTCCAAATACGTTACCTATTTACTGCTGCGGAAACCTTTATGGGCGAGTCCAACTCGCACTTGGCCGCTTTTTTACGTTACGGACCCCCCCCCCCCCCCTTAACAAAGCTATATATACGCCCGTGATAGAGTTTAAGTTAATGTCTTCATTAATCGTTAAAATATTATTACCAAATCTCTGTGAGTGCGAACTGCGGCCATTACTAAATATAATAACCATGGGTCAAACCACAACCATGGGTAAGACACAAAACTTAAACTATACTTAACTGGTAAGTGTCAAAATTTGTATGAAATTTTAACTGCCCTCGTGAATCGTGGAGTCTAGGGCCTTTTGTTCTCGTGTATGCTGGGCCTTACGTTAAATTATAATGTTTCGTACTTCAAACGATAACATAATGCAAGAGTATTATTTGAGTTGATTCTTAATTACACAAATTCTTTGATGAAGTATATTGTATCCTAATATCCAATAGAATATATATTTAATTAATTTTGTTCTCTGATGTGTAAGCGTATACAACGAGAAAATTTAATTTAGATATTCAAAGCGTTTGTACAGATGTTATTTAGATAGATTGTTTTATCTTTGTAAATAAAAACTTAAATTATTTTATAAATTCGATGGATCGAGCTCTTGTTTGAATATGAAGCTTACTATTTACTCTATGTTACATTTAAGAACATGAATATTCCAATTCTATGCTATTTTATGCCGTCTCTTTTAGTGTGTGAACTTGTGATCGGTAAGTCTAGCGTTAAGAAATGTATTCATATTTTCTATTATTCATATTTAAATATTTAATATACACCAAATCTTTCTAAAACTAATGTTTCTATATAATGTAATGAGATTTTAAATGAGATTTCGGCAGTGGCGCACATAATGCTTCTATCGACACCCCCAGACTCTTATTTAACCGTAGAATTTTTAATAATAACTTTAAGTGGTTAAAATCTAGAAGATTTAGGGCCTGTTTCACCGCTTCCTGATCCTAGGAAGGCTATCCACCACTTAAATTGACAGATGGAGTATGGAGAATCTGTCAAATAAGCCTATCAAGCAACTTATCAGGAAGTGGTGAAACAGGCCCTTAATGTTCGTAAATGTATCTATCAAGAATTTTGTCTGTCTGTCCCGTCCCCCTTTTTTTTCTTCTTTGAAGGCAGGTCGCTGCAGTAGTCTGACATTACTGCGACCCTTGAGGATTTATAAGGTTAGGTCCCGTGTCCATAGCATTGTATGTACTATCAGGGAAGTTGATTCCTATGCTGATGGCGGACCTAAGCCATGTGGTCGGCTTATGTCAATTCAATGTTAGCTGTGATCGGTCAGCTGGGTTTGACTTAACGCGACCAAATTACTTAGGTCCGCCATCTGCATAGGAATCAACTTCTCTGATAGTACAAAGCATAGAATGAAGCTTGTATAGCAAGCCATATTTGCAGTTCTCATTAAGTATACAGTGAGCAGCAAGCGATTTGTTTCAAAAGTTACACAAACAATTTGTTGCTGCCTAGAAAAATATATTTTAAAGTTTGTTTGGTTTCCTCCTCTTTAACGAGAAAGACAAATTTTATAGTTTACCAGAGATCAATTGTAACTCAAACCGTTAAGGCGCTATATCAAAAATAATTTTACCGCAAAGGCAATTTTATACCTACGTCTTAATTTGTATGACTATAACGTCGTGAATACGCTGCGGCCAGAAGCTATCGGCTAACATGCGAAAAAACGTAATTATAATCATTTAAAAATAACTAGGAACATTTAAGCACAACGCTTCTATACGATTTTGAGTTGCAAAGGTGTCTATCAATTAGACTAATTTCCTACAATACATCTATTTTCGTTTAAAAATAATGAATGAATGAATAATATGCTTTATTGTGCTCAAAATGTACAAACGTAATAAAAGAAGTTATGTGAACTCAGCATGAGCACAAAGGCGGCTTTATCGCTATGAAGCGATTTCTTCCAAGCAATCTCTGGCGCATGGAAACAGATTACAAAACAGTGCAGCCTAAGTTGGAATATTACTAAAGTTAAACAAGGCTTATCTTCGAATTTCGTATTTTTAAGAGGTCATTTCGAAAATTAAATGTATCGAGGCAAAATACATTAATCGTGTTTCTAGTTCTTCTCAAACCTAGATAAGGCTATGAAGATATGTATATATCATTACCAGATATGTAACATTTCTGAGAGTCCTATTATTTTACGTTTACGCCTATTATATTACGTCAAAAAGGACATTTTTTTCAATATAGCGCCTTAACACTTGTTTGTTTCGAGAATGATTATGTAACCTAGGCTTTGGATAGTTTACAATAGTATTGGCAGAAGTTTTGAACAAGAAGCACTAAAAGTTAGCCTCTTTTAAATTACAGACATACAAACTTTTGATAATTACTTTAAGTTAATGAAGAGATTGACAGAAAATATATGAAGCTTATGTGAAAATCTTTATTAATTTAATTAATAAGCATTCATTAAATTAATGTAAACAGTAAATGCGGCCGTTAATTAACTTTTTACTTAACATACGGTAGTTGAACCTTGAACATAATAATCGTTCTACGCCACTGCCGGAATCGTATCTTTGAATTATAGCACATTTGGGACTAAAGTACATTATCCGGTTCATATCACATCTTGCACTATTTAACTCTTAAGTCTTGACTGTGCAAAGGAACAAAAGGTATTTGAATATTAGATTACAATATATTATTGATCAATAAAGTTCCTTCATTCGAATTGTTTTTTTCTTATTTACACCCTCCTGGGCCTGTGGCCTCGCACAACTTAGGGTACTTGCAGATAGTGAGCGAACTCACGCGCACGGAGCGGTTTTCTCCCGCGCCCACCGCGGTTGCGGGCCCGCGCAAAATATGAGCGGTTTTATTTCAGGGGGGTGTGCCAAAATGTTTTCGTTTTCGCTTCGTTCGTTATAGAATCGCCGATGAAAATGTATGGAATTGACATAAGCGTTCGTTAATATGACGTTGACGTTCGACTCGTCTTATGTCAATTCCATACATTTTGATCGGCGATTTCTTCGCTTCGTTATAGAAGCGAAAACGAAAAGGTTTCGGCTAAATGGCCTGAACTCACGAGACCGCTGATTTGTGCGGGCCCGCAGCCACCGCGGTCGCGATCAGCGCTCGCAAATTCTGCGAGCGATGATCGCAAGACGCGCGGTTTCTTACGATCGCCTACTACTGCTATTGCAATCGCCCACTAAACTATCGCAGAGCGCGCGGGCGCAAACCGCCGAGGCTGCGGGCGACCGCCCGCGCCGCCTGCCGGTGCAGCGGGAGCCGCAAACAACCGCGCCCGCCGCGGGCGAAAAATGCGCCGTCAGTTTTGATTCAATTTTTACATACAAAACTGCATTCTACGAAGGCTGCGGGCCCGCAACTGCGGCGGGCGGGGGCGACGCGTTGGCGTCGGCCCAATGTGTAGAACGGGCGACCCGCGCGTTGGCGGTAGGTATTTAGACGTAGGCCAACGCATCGGCCAACGCGTTCGCCTATATGTAGTGCCGACATTACACTTACCGAGTAGAGTGACGAGACAGTGCAAACAGACAATTTGATTGGCCAAGTGCACTGTCTCGCTGCAGGTCTACTCGATAGGTGTAATCAAGCCCTACGGATCGCTCGGCGAAACTTGTCGGGCAAAAGCTTGTTACATACAATATTGACCAATTAAACGTAAAATTATCTGTTCGCGATCTACCAATAGCGACCCGTCTGGTCTCTAAAAGTGGCTTTCTGATCCTTGTCTCAAGCGACTGCTGTCTGCTACTGACAAAAGTTCAAATACAATGCCATGAACGAGGCCAGTGTTTTTCAATCTATGGATCGTGACCCCTAGGTGGGTCGCGAAGCCTTACTCGGGGGGTCACCGACAGAAAGAAAAAGTTGAGGTATGAATTATGATAGATAAATATACCAAACTAGGAAAAAAATCATTACCTAACGTAGGTAGCCTTTTAATAAAAATATTTCTTTGGCTTTCTTTGATACGATTTGACCAGTATATTGACCAGATATATGACCAGTATATTTCAATCTGTAAATGGGTCGCAAAATCAAAAAGGTTAAAAAACACTGAACTAGGCTATAGGTCTCATTTTACTGTCATTGGTCTAGCGACTCGTGCTGGCACTTCTATGAAGTGGCGTAATGAACCCCCCCCCCCGCCCCCCCTCACGCCTCGACTCACTTAAAATTCGTTATTTTTATGAGAAATCTTTAAGTTCCGATAGTAAGCGATCGAACTAAGATATCCGTATTGAAAATCTTAACAATATTACTTCGCAGACCTTCCTACTACTAAAATGTTAGTGGGCTGTATATTCGAAGCAAAAAAAATTGTATGAGGTCAGCCTTTAATAGTCAAATAATAGGGTTTCCTGTTACAACAAGGATAAATTGCGTAACATCTAGCTGATATAACATACATACTTACTTTTTGACTCTAATCCGCTTAAGCTCCAAGCGGTCGCATGCTACCGCGATAGTAATAGAATAACAATAGATTTCTAAAAATCCGCGATCGAGGGAAAGATTGTAATGGACCAAGAGCCCGCGAAGGCCAGACCTTCCTTCGTTTCGTAAAGCTGAAAGTTTACCTGTTTGTCACACTACTATGGAGTTTCGGTCGCGGTTACTTTAGGGGGTATCCAGTTCTGAAGGTCTACTTGACCTTCGAGAAGAAGTATAGCTCAATTTCATAGCTTATATTCTTCGCGGTAAAAAGAAGAATCTCGTCTTCCAGTGCCGGTCATTTTTGACAGTTGCTTCCCAACCTTAAACTTTCTTAAAGTATTAGACTTTGAGAGTGTCTAGCAGTGGGAAGCAATTGTCAAAAATGTCCGGCACTGGAAGACGAGATTCCTCCAATTACCACGAAGAATTATAATAACCATGCTATAAAATTGAGCTTTACTCTTTCTCGAAGGTCAGGTAGATCTTCAGAACTGGATCCTCCTAAAGTAACCGTGACCGAAACTCCATAGTTGCTGGTCGTTCTTACCTCTGTAAAGATCACAAACAGGGAAACTTTTAGCTTTACGAAACGAAGGAAGGTCTGGCCCTTGCGGGCTCTTGCCCGTTGCTACTCTTATAGAGTAAGAACTCTATAAGAGCTATTTAAACTTATTACCTTAGTCCCTAAGTAAACTTGTTTAAATGAAAAAATGAAATAACACTTAATTATTAATAATAATTTAATAACAAATAACAGGTGTACGGACTGCCTCGGTCAGGCTTCGTTCACGGTATGGTGCGCGCGCGTCCCTTATCTCGTCCCTATGTAGGTCAGTCGCCAGCCGGGCGCCACCTGTTTTGATCTATGACGTGACGTCATATTACAGATGGGATGAAAGGGAATTCTTATATTATACACTATTTTATTTTTACACTATAAAATGTATATATATATATGCATAATATGCCTATTAAATATGTACATGTTCTTTCACATCATTTTTAGGCTTATCTACTTATTTATTTTTTATAATGTAAGTATTTATAAAGTTTTTTTTAATATCTATTGTTCACTTTGCGCTGGCGCCAGTGTGCATCTGTCGAGCGATTGGCAACAAGGCCCCACAGAACACCAGGGATCGCGGTGTAGGTACTATACTCTGATCATCACCTGAGTGGGGTCCTTTTCGGTGGAATACGCATTACACTGCATTGTAGTTAACTATTTTTACCCAAATTGTACGGTTTGTACATACCTGACTTAATACGTTGACGCGCCGTGTCGTCATTGTGGTGTCATATTATTTTATTATATTCCTGTATAACAATTAACAGTGCACTTAGCAACCCCAACTTGTTAACACGCTACCATAATAAACATAATAAAGGTGCTCTACTATCATACTCTTTGGAACTCTATAACTTCCCCTTGGACCCCAACATCTTTTTTGGTCCTTCGAGATTATTCTCGCGTGTTTTTGTGTATTTCTTACGACAGTGGCGAATCGGTGTGGCTGGCCTCTCACAAGCGAGAATCCCCAGCTGCATTGAGACAAGGACGCACACACTGGGTAAGAGTGCATATTCATAGCGAGATTTGGATACGACCAATTCATTGAAATTGGATCTTCGTGTCGTGAACTACGCCTAGCTGTACTTGTCACCGTCAACTACGTGCCAAGTTTGGTGAGCTATAACATTATTTCTTAACACCAACATGGATAAACTTGAACTTCAATCAACTTGTTTCGAGAATATCAAGTCTTTGTGTGCAAACTACCGCAAAGATTCTTCGTCTCGAAAAACTGAAGAGTACCTCAACATACGTTTGTCATCTCTGGAAGAACAGTGGAAAGACTTCGAGGCGAGAAATGCCTTATTAATACTGGAACTGGAAGACAAAAATATAAATTATTTCTCTGAAGACGTCTACAACAAAACTAAAGAAATGTATCTAGCTACAAAAAACGACATAAATAACAGACTTAAATATTTGCAACAGCACAAACATAATGTGAATTTTGATTTAAGTGATATTTCTGTTGACTACGCCCAAGGCTGCGAGGACGGAAAATCTGAAGAATTGCAACAACTTTTAAATAGACAAGAATGCAATTTTAATGCGATTTATCGTGCAATGGCTAAAATCGACATCACTAGAGTTAGTGAAAAGTGGGAGCTGGAAGATAATTTGAACATTTTAAAATCAAAGTGGGAGTCTATCGACAAACTGCACTGGGAAATTGACTTTCAGCTGAAGGGGTCTTACGATCACTACTACCAGGTGTACTCAGATATTGAAGAAAGATATGATGACTTGCGAAAACAACTTCAATCTAAAATTTGGTCGAATTCTCACTATCAGCAGTCGGCACCGAAAATGGAAATACCTGATTTTTACGGAAACTACAGTAAGTGGATATCTTTTAAGGATCTGTTTCTCGAAACGATTCATAACAACCCAACAATTAATAAGGCACAGAAAATGAAACACCTGAAAACTAAATTGAAGGGGGAAGCAGAAAGTCTGGTACAGCATTTATCTGTCTGTGCTGAAAACTACAATTCCTGCTGGGATATTTTAGTGCAACGGTATGATAATCGCCGCCTGCAATTTTCATCGTTTTTCAACACAATGATGAGTCTTCCAGTTATACAGCAACCTGACGCCAACAATCTTAAGAAAATGCATGACGCTATTAAGGAATGCATGAATGGCATAGCTAACATCGGGCTGGATACGGCAACGTGGGATCCAATGATCGTGCATCTAATGTTACCAAAATTAGATTCAACGACTTTAAATGATTATATGAACGAAATCCGGGATCATAGAGAATTACAAAATTTGCAAGATTTTTTATATTTTTTGGAGTGCAAGTTTATGGCATATGAAACTGCAAAGTCGACAAAATCTGCAAAAAATACCACTTCCGAAAAAACATCTCATTGGAAACCTGCAGCTAACAACAAACAACCTGTAAAAAAATTTACATATGATTTCAAGAAAACTTATAACTATCACGCTACTTATGGAAAATGCCCGAACTGTAATGGAAATCATGTTTTAATGCAATGTGCTAAATTTATTAACATGGATATTGCCCAACGGAACCACACCGTCGCGAAGTTGAAACTCTGCAAAAATTGTCTTTATAGCCACAATAACGAAGAATGTAAATCAGCGAAAACATGTAAGGATTGTAACATGAAACATCATACCATGTTACACAACGCGAACTGGGTAATTCCAGCGAATGGTAAAAATAACCTTGGACAACAAGCGTCCTCCTCTCAGCAACAAGCTTCGAATCACTTATCATCGGATAAAACGGAAATTTTACTAACTACAACTCTACTGAAAATAAAGGCCTATGATGGTACTTATGTAAAACTTAGGGCCCTCTTGGATCAGGGCTCGCAAGTAAACTTAATAACAGAAAATGCTGCTCAGATATTACGCCTGCCGAGGAAGAGGTTCGCCGCTACCATCTCGGGAGTTGGCTCAGTATCTGGTGATTGCAGGGGTCAACTAAACTTATCCTGTAAATCAATACACTCTGAATACGATTTCGAAGTACAAGCACTCATAATGAGAAAACTTACAAATAACTTACCGAATGTTACCTTCGAAAAATCGAACTGGCCTCACCTGGAAAACTTAAAGCTGGCTGATCCGGACTTCAATATTTCGCGCCCCATCGACTTACTTTTGGGTGCCGATGTTTACTCTAACATTATACTGGATGGAGTTTTAAAAGGAAACTGTCAATCCCCTGTGGCACAACAGACACGTCTAGGATGGATCCTATGTGGGAAAATGAAAACTTTTAATTGCCACGTGACCTTGGTGAATTTTGACGAATTAACAAAATACTGGGAAAGCGAAGAGATACATAATTCAGAAGATATTTCCAAGGACGATCAATGTGAACAATTTTATTCGAAAACAGTAGAACGTGCTCCCGACGGAAAATATATTGTGAAGATGCCACTCCGCCCTGACCTTGAAGAAAAATTAGGTTCGTCGAGACCCATCGCAGTCTCACAATTTTTACAACTGGAAAAACGGCTCGCTAAAAATAAAAAACTTTCAACTATGTACAAAGAATTTATCAGAGAATACGCGGACCTGGGACATATGAAACTTTCGTCTCATATAACACCCGCCGACTGTTACTTACCACATCACGGCGTTCTGAAAGAGAGCTCTACAACGACCAAATTGAGAGTAGTATTTAATGCATCTCAAAAAACAACGAGTGGTCACAGTTTGAACAACCTTTTGGAAAAGGGCCCAAACCTTCAAAAAGATATTCAGTCGCTTATTTTGAAGTGGAGAACATACAAATATGCCTTCACTGCTGACATCGAAAAAATGTATCGATGTGTGTGGATAAATGAAGATCAGCAACACCTGCAAAAAATTATCTGGCGAGATTCACCAGAACAGCCTCTCCAAGAATATCAACTTTGCACGGTAACTTACGGTACCAAACCCGCTCCTTGGCTAGCCTTACGTACACTCAAACAACTCGCCATGGATGATGGTCATAAGTTCCCCGCTGCAGCTGCAGAGGTCCTGGAAAACCACTTCTTCGTAGATGACCTTGTGAGTGGTGAACGGTCTTTTGAAACCGCCAAGGAGTTACAGCGGTCCTTAATCGATTTGCTAAAAGGAGCGGGGATGAATTTACGAAAATGGTCCAGCAACTATCCAACTTTATTAGAAGACTTACCTGAAGAGCAGATTTCAACAACAAACAGCTTCGACTTCAAAACTGATGAAACATCAAAAACGTTGGGACTTACCTGGAACACCAGCAGCGACACCTTTCACCTGAAATGGCCTGTAAAACAAAGTACAACACAATTAACAAAACGACTATTACTGTCCGAAATTTCGAAGTTTTATGATCCGTTGGGATGGCTGTCTCCGGTGACTATTACTGCAAAACTACTATTTCAAAAGGTTTGGACTCTGAACATTAATTGGGACGATGAAATTCCCCAAAGTATTGAGAAAGAATGGCAGAAACTAAAAATAGAATTGCCATTAATTCATAACATAACTCTGAAAAGATGGATTGGCGAAACAAAACAAGATATAGAATTACTAGGTTTCTGTGATGCAAGCGAGAAAGCTTACGCTTGTGTTATATACAGTCGCGTGAAAAATTCCGACGGAGTTCCGGTAATTACGCTACTTGTATCTCGTACACGGGTGGCTCCTATAGCACAAAAAACCACCCTGCCGAGACTTGAACTGTGTGGTGCCTTACTGTTGGCTAAACTTATGGAAAAAACTCAGAAAGCTTTATCGGAATACAACCTGAAAATTCAAGCATGGTGTGACTCGCAAGTAGTTCTTGCGTGGCTCCAAGGAGACACTATTAAAAGAGAGGCCTACATATCTAATCGAGTTACAAAAATAAAACGCATTATACCTACCACTCAATGGCGTTACATTAAGTCAGAGATTAACCCAGCTGACAGTGCAAGCAGAGGCATGTTACCTACCAAATTAATGACCTTTGACCTATGGTTTAATGGACCTGCATTTTTGAAAAAAATTGAAACAGATGAGACTGCAAACTACAAAACATACTATACAAACATCGGCTGCAAAGAAAAGGAAAATCAAGAGACTTCGTCAAATCAGGATGATGATCATTGGATAACAACCTTGATAAATAAATGCAGCTCATTAACAAAACTTTTCCGAGTTACTGTTTGGATATTACGTTGCATAACAAATATGAGCGCTAAAAAGAAATCTGAGTCCCCGTACCTGAATACTACTGAACTAACTGCAGCAAGAAAAATTATTATGAAACACATACAACAGATAAACTTCAATCAAGAATATAAGCAACTTTTGAAAAACGAAAATGTGTCGAAAAGGAGCGCAATTATGAAGCTGAACCCATACCTAGACGAAGATAAGATAATTCGTGTGGGCGGCCGCCTCCAAAACTCGAACTTACCTGTGGAAATGAAAAACCCAATTATCATACCGCATAAAAGTCGATTAACGCAACTGTTGATTAAATATTCCCATTTAATTACACTGCATGGTGGAGCTCGGCTGACCCTGAGTCACATACGACAGCGATATTGGATCGTCGGCGGCAACATGGCTGTCAAAACTCAACTTCGAACATGTGTGCGCTGCCACCGTTTTACACAAACCGACAACCATCAACTGATGAGTAATCTTCCGCAACAGAGAGTAACTCCATGTCGACCCTTTACATTTACAGGGGTTGACTACTCTGGTTACATCGAACTGAAAATGAACAAAGGCAGAGGCGTTAAAACTTCTAAGGGGTATATTGCAATATTCATATGTATGGCTACCAAAGCCGTACATATTGAACTTGTTTCTGATCTCGGCACTGAAACATTCATAGCAGCTTTTCAACGACTATGTTCAAGGCGTGGCACCCCTAAACATATGTACTCAGATTGTGGAACTAACTTCATCGGCGCTGCAAAGGTGCTACGTCAGGAATTCATAAATTTCAAAGAGATCATGACACCCGAATTTTTTGATGAATTAGCTAAACTGGAAGTCGAGTGGCATTTTAACGCCCCTGCCTGGCCGACGGCGGGCGGTTTGTGGGAAGCCGCCGTCAAATCCATGAAACGACATTTACGACGAGTGCTAGGTGACCAGAAACTCACCTACGAGGAGATGTCAACGCTACTGACAAAAATAGAAGCCTGCTTGAACTCGAGGCCCTTGTGTTCTCTTACTGAAGACCCGGAAGAATTTTACAACTGTTTAACACCGGGCCATTTCATCACTGGCGGCGCAATAATGACGTTACCATTATCGGATTACACTGATGTTCACATTTGCGTACGTCGTCGATGGCAACTTGTAGAACAAATGTTTCAACAATACTGGAAAAATTGGTCCAACGAATACCTAACACAACTGCAAACTCGGAGCAAATGGAACAAACCTACGAAAAATATCAGCGTCGGCGATATAGTACTGGTCAAGGACAACAACTTACCTCCTGGGAAATGGGCCCTGGGGCGAGTGCTCGAAACACATCCAGGTGCTGACGGATATGTCCGAGTTACGACCATCAAGACTCGAACAGGGGTAATCAAACGTCCTGTAACAAAACTATCACCTTTACCGTTGGGCTCTGAAATCGAAGACCAAGAAGGAGATCCCACTGATGACACAAATGAAGAGGAACAAAGGTCAAATTTTGAAAACAAAAATAGAAAAGGCCGAAATAAATTATCGAGTTTTTTACTTACGATTCTGACAATGTTTACATTTATATCTGGATCATATGGGTCAAGAGCTCAAATTACAAGCTTAGAACATGAGCGCCCTATCTATTATGATGCAATCGGAAAAATGCAGATGGAACACAATGAATGGACTTTAATTATGTATTACAACGTAACAACGTACTGGGAAGGAACTCGTCGGGTCGAAAACTATTTTAATACCGTGAAAGATTTGTGTCACAGTGCGAACATACAAAACTGCAGAACTACCATAGAGCAATTAAGCCACGAGATGGAACTGCTCGGTCATTATAACTCGATTTTGATAAATCCGCACAAACATTTGACTAGCAGAAAGAAACGCGGTTTGGTGGACGGAGTGGGCTACGTAGCCAATAGCTTGTTTGGAATATTGGACCAACGTTTTGCAGAAAAATATGAAAATGACATAGAAAGAATTCAGAGTAACGAGGACTATTTACTTGAGCTAATAAAAAACCAAACTAGTATCATGGAATTAGAAAATAAAGTACTGAAGAAAAGTGAAGATAACATTCAACGGCAATTCGATATGATGGACCGCTTTGTCAACCAAACTAACGTAAACATGGCAACAATTAAAACAGAAATGCAGATTATCTCCGCTACTACCTATTTGAACTCGGCATCACTGACTGTATATCTTCTCATCAACAGCTTAAAGACTTTTCAAAACATGCTGTTCAATTCGCTTACAAACGTCTACCGAGGACATATAGATGTGCACCTGATATCTCCGGCTCATCTTATACAGCAATTGAACGAAATATCGGGAAGAATTCCGAAAGACCTATCTTTACCTGTAGAAAACTACAAAGAAGATATAAAGGATCTCTACACGTTGATATATGTGAGGGCGCGAGTCACCGAAAACTATTTTCTTTTCGAAATGCATATACCGCTGGTGTCAAATGAAGATTTTAACTTATACAGGACGATAGCATTGCCTGTGAAAAACAATGAAAACTACGCATTTATACGAATTTCCTCGAAATACATCGCAGTGAACTTAGAGAAAAATATATACATTTCGCTAGAAGAAGATGACCTTAAGAGCTGTCTCCAAAAAAGATCAGATATAATTATATGCAAAATAAATAAACCTATTTTTGATTTGCATAGCAACGGAGCTCCATGCGAAGCGAAATTACTGTCACATCAAAACCTCGAGCCCTGTGACGTCGAAAGCGCATCATGCAAGGACGCGTGGCTCGAGTTGCATTCGTCGAACAAGTGGCTCGTCATATGCTGCGATACGTGCATTTTACGAACCATATGTGACAGTGACGTGACCTCACATACTATGACGTCATCGGGAATAGTATCGCTGCCACAAGGATGTGTACTTCAGTCGAACGACTTAACGATATACGCACATAATCGTTACAACAGCCGTTTGAAGTTAGATTATGAAGTTGCAAGTACAGCGCTGGACAATTCAGTAAACAAAATAGTGAATTTAACATACGACTACACTCCGAATCTGTTCCAGTCTACAGCACGTGAAACAAAAATAATCGCTCAAGAGATTGCCGAGCAAAAAGGGCGGGAAAAAAAACTTTCCGTCGCCTATCATATCAGCGCATGATATACACCAGTATGTCATTACATACTTATTATTGGTAGCAGCGCTTGTTATTGGCCTTGTGTGGGTTGTGAGGAAATATCCCCACTGTTTAAAGAAAAAAAAGAGCCATCCACTTGCACCCACTGAAGATATCGAACTTCAAACATTTTACCGGCGTCACAACCGACGAGATGATGGTGTTCAAGCCCAAGTCGTGCCACCACCGAAGCCACCACGAAGCGCAAACACCAGTAGAACCAACTTTGCCTTTAATTTTGATTAATTTCAATTTTAATTTTTAAGTAACTTTGTTGTGAAATGTCATTTTATACTTATTTTTACTTTTACCTTTATATTTTAACTTTTATATTTCTTTACATAATTTTATACTTAGAACATGAACTATTTCATTTATTGTTAAGTAATCGCCATTTCTTGTTTTTTTGGGTTGTCAAGATGTACGGTTTGTACATACCTGACTTAATACGTTGACGCGCCGTGTCGTCATTGTGGTGTCATATTATTTTATTATATTCCTGTATAACAATTAACAGTGCACTTAGCAACCCCAACTTGTTAACACGCTACCATAATAAACATAATAAAGGTGCTCTACTATCATACTCTTTGGAACTCTATAACTTCCCCTTGGACCCCAACACAAATATACACCTACCTACAGTATATTATGTCCATGGCACTTATTTGTTAATGTTCCTTTTTTATATTATTTTTGTTTTTTATTTTATGCTTATTGTCTTTTTTGTGAAATGTATATTGTAATGTGGTGTAATGTGTTTGTACTGAATAAATGTTTATTATTATTATTATTATTATTATTATTATTATTATTATTATTATTATTATTATTATTATTATTATTATTATTATTATTATTATTATTATTATTATTATTAAATATTTTCCTGCTGTCGCTTTTTACAAATAAATCAAGAAAAGATTAGCAGGGTTTTAACAAAATATTTTACAGTCAACTATAATTCTTCCCCTTTAAACTTGATTATTCTAAGATTCTTGAGAGTCACAGGGAAATTCGCAGTAAATATTGTGTATAATAAACAGGTAGGGTTTCCGTGGCCCTTCCCGTACTTTTTTCTTTAAGTTTCTTTAAAATCGTCGTCTTCAAAGTATAGAGAGGCAATTGTAGAGACAAATATTTTTATGATATTATTATTTTAAGCTGACGAGCATCAAGGCACCTGTTGACATGTCCTAATGCCTCTCTCCTATCACTGGACAGCTGGACTGGCTTATTTTTATATTATTATTTTCAAGAATTCGGTAATCGCGCGAAAAGTGCTAAATTTTGCGTTATGAAAATTTTTCTATGTGCTTTTCCCAGGCACAAGCTACATATTATCTCCATACCAAATTTTATTAATATCGACTACTTGATTTAAGCGCTAAGCGGTAACAGATAGGCCCAATTTCGAAATCATAAAAATTATAGAAAAACTATATCTATTAACTATTACAATATTTCCATCAATATACTGATGATGATACAAGCTGTTTTCAATAGAAAATTAATCTTGACTGCGGCTCATTTCAATGCAAATAGTTCGTCGTATCTGGAGGCTGTGCAATGATATACAGCCAACCTATTTTAAGATTATCGAAATTTTATGCAGCAGTTTATCATGAAGAAGCTGTGTTTTTACTTTAAGTTCAGTACAAACGCCTGTCTTAAAAATCTAAGCACCTTATTACTTTTGTATGAAAGAGCAGATTTTTTTAAGTAGGAAAGTAATTGCTGCCATCGAAAAAGTTAAGGTGAGTATTTTTTACAAATTCTTGAAACAAACTAAATATCCATTATGTATAATAGCCATTCACAAACCTAAAGGTTTTAATTTAAATGCTCTGATGCCGGTATTAGTACTCAAAAATATATTTACTACGAGTATGACGGAAGAAACACACTCATAGAGGATTTTAAAACTTTATCTAGATCAACTTTAAATGAATCGTCGCTAATTGTGACGTATGAGCTGACCTCCGTCCAGTGAGAGGAGAGAGGCATTAGGACACGTCAACAGGTGCCTTGATGCTCGTCAGCTTCCAAAAACTTTCATCTAGTCATCATAGCGATGATAAATGATACAGTTTTTATTTGTTGAAACGTTGAACTGTAAGGGCCGAATCACATAACCATCATAATAAAAAAAAATGTTTTGAATGAAAGAAAAAAATGTTTTCATTATTTTTATTCGAGATAGATTAGGGACTTTGACATTTTATCGAAAACATAATTAGTGCAGTCGCCAGAGGTTTTAACCTCCGAAAATTGTAATAGTGAATGAATTTTTGTTTTTGAGGTGTCATTTTCTTTTTTACACTATAACTTGCAAAGTTTACCAAACATTTTTTTGTGCTTTTAATTTTTAGTGACTTAATTAAAAATAATTAATATTTCACCATATAAAACCAGTCCAGAAAAAAAAGTGTTTTCTTGTTCCTGTTATTTAATGACTCTTATCCAATTGTTTACGTTGAAAATTAACCAAATATACAATTTTTAAAAAAGAAAGTTTGCTTTGCTAAGCTAAATACAACTATAAGGTTTTTGCAAAGTTTTTAGAGATTAACGCTCGTCGTAACCAAGATAAAAGGGTTTGGATGGATTTAAGGGCTGTAACGAAAAGTGTGTTAAGCTTACTTGTTGCGCGTATTAAATTTTTAGAGAAATGATAACTTTTTAACCGACTTCCAAAAAATGAGGAGGTTATATGTTCGGCTGTGGATATTTTTTTTTTTTATTTTTATTTTTTTTTATTTTTGTATGTTCAACGATTACTCCGCCGTTTGTGAACCGATTTTCGAAATTTTTGTTGTGTTGTATTAGGTTTCACTCCAATTTGGTACCATGTTCACAAAAGTGGTGACCTGATGATGGGATCCATGAGTAATCGAGGGAACTCCTCGAAATTTATATGGAAACATATGGTGATTTTGGTTTTATGAGAAGTATCCTAAGCATATGCTACCAAAACGCAAGATTTTGCACCGAGGTATACTATGGTTCCGAAGCTACTAAGAGAACTCTGGATTCCTTATAGATACAAGTTTGGGAGTTTAGGCGCTGTTTTAAGAACTGAAAGCATATGCTACTATGCAAATTACATTCATCATCATCATCATCATTACCATGTCAGGGTCACCAATGTCACCAAATTCAACCTTATCTTCAGAGCATAAGGCACACATTTGACATTACTTCTAAGAAGTTAAAGCTGCTTCGATAATGTAACATTCTGTCTCACTTCGCCGAGATATTCTGGAAAACAACCTAATTTCAACCTTTTGCATTGCGTTTAGCGTTCATAATACAATAACACTCTCTGCAGTCTCACTTCAATCTGCCAGGGCCGCAGGGCTGTCAAGCGGGCGCGGGCGGCGCGGCGGCGCGGGCCGGGTAGGGACTATGTGCGCTGCGTCCGCGTCACGTGCGACAAGTCGAGCGAGTGCCAGTACTATTGAAAGTTGAAACTAGTCCGGTGACCGGCTACTTAGCACGTCACGTCACGAGTTCACTTCGATTTTTTTAAAATGTATTGTTTAAAATTATCTGCAGGCTGCAGCTGATATTATATTTTGTAAGTGTGACTGTAATAAGATACGCAGAATAATATTATACAGGTGTATTATTCTACTTATAGTACGCGATGGTTTACTCTGGTAACTAAAAAGAGTGAAATTATTATTTTTAACAAAAAATTAAAACCGACTTCCAAGGTAAAACAATAATAACATCCTTATAATATGAACTAAAAAGTATTAAATAATTATTCCTATCTAATAGTGCCTTTTTCCGAATTCGGCTAAAACTCAACTATTTCTGTACTCAATCTTCATAATTTTGAAGTCGGTGCCAGTTCCAAAAGTTTCAAATATTCTGTCAGAGAACAGAAGATTCATCTGGTACCGACTTCAAAATGATGATGATTGAGTACAGAAATAGTTGAGTTTTAGCCGAATTCGGAAAAAGGCACTATTAGATAGGAATAATTATTTAATACTTTTTAGTTCATATTATAAGGATGTTATTATTGTTCTACCTTGGAAGTCGGTTTTAATTTTTTGTTAAAAATAATAATAAGTACTTAAAAACGTTAAAATAGGCCGAAAATATTTTTCTATATTTGTTGAGAATGTATTTAAGTGAGACCTAAAACATTAAATGCATCGACAAATGAAAGACTTTTTCTAGTCTTTGAAATATATTTAAACTTCCTACTTAAAGCCAGAAAAAAAATTGGGTGCTACAAATCTCACGTACATACTAAAGACGCAAGCTGCGACCTATGTTTGGAAAATGCTTACCTGAATACAAAAAAAATCAGTTCTTAACCTAATTTGTATTTTTTGCCTTTAAGTATGTTTTAGCAAATATAATTAATGAAAAAAAATCAATTTTATTCTGTAAAAACCTAACCAAAAGAAATAAAATACAGATTTTCTTCGAAATATCCGTGAAAAGTTTGTGCTACATTTTCAGAAAATTTAATAAAGTAAGAGCTAAAAAATTATACACATTAAGAAATAGAAGGCTTTGTTAAGCCTAAAAAATAACTTTAAACTTTCTATTTAAAACCAAAGAAAAATAGGAACACCATTTACCTGGCGAGGCACACAACAAGCACATTTGGAGGTATGCACATCTACATACAAAAATATTAATTTTAAATCTAAATTATATATTTTTTCAACTTATTTTCTTTCTTTGGAATATAAGAAACGATACAAATCAAAAAAATAATAATATATTTTATTATTTTGCTATATATTTAAAGGAAAGAAATGTTTATGAGTTTACTTGAAGTGGAAGAGAATAATTTAAAACTTTTCAATAGGTAAACTTTATTATTTATGTTATCAGCTACACATTCCTTTTTTTTCTTTTCAATTTTCATCCACTATTGCAAAAATCGGAGGTTTGCACGATTTTTACGCTCTGGGAACTCCACTAAATAGATTTAAATACTTTTCTTAAACGGGACCCACTCACTCCATAATAGAGTGGACTCTATCAATTCTATAAGGCTTAATTTTGATTGAAAAAATATTTTGTCGCTCTTTATTTGCCTTTAATATTTTAAGTTTGGTAAATGGTCCTATATTTAGACGCGATGAAACTTTAGCGATAATTAGATGGTAGAGTATGAAGGAAGTAACCTAGATCCTCCAGCCCACAGTATGAATTAGTTAATAGAGAAACGCGTGGCCGGCGCGATATCACAACTTGTGCTAACTGATAATAAGTAACGCCTATTTAAGAGTCCGTATACGAAATTTTGCCGATGAATACGAAATTGCAAAGGTTCGCTACTAAAATATTATTAGGTTTTTTCCCCTTAATAGACTTGAAAAAATATATATTAATTATTGGACTTAAAATATATTTAAGCGCGGAAAGCCGACTCAAACCTTGCGGCGAGTAATATAATGTGAGATTTAGGTTGTTTTGAATCGTGTTTATTGGCACACTTTGTTTTTTTTTTTTCTTTTTTCTCGAATTGGATGGAATTTATCTATAGATTATTTCTGTCGTTTTTTTTATGAATTACAGCTCCAAGTTACCGAAATTAATAACAATTCTTTGCCCATTTTCTCTAAAATTTTGCCGAGTTACATATTTTTTTACTCAACTATTTCATATTAAAGTGGTAAAAAGTAATTCCAACATTTTATAGACGACTTTCTCAACAGTACATTGTATTTTTTTCATACCGTTAAGACGTCAATACAATCCTTAAACAGGTGATATTCTAAACCTTTTACAGCAAAAATCACAAAACTGTCGCGGGTTTGAGTTGGATTATTTAAAAATACTTGACAAAATAAAAAATCTAGCTCCAACATTAGATTATAATTGAAATGATCTTACATGTTGCGTATTAAAACTTATAGTAATACTGTATTTTAACCGTTAAATCACGTCTGTTAAATCAGCGAAATCGGCAAATTTCGTATACGGACTCTTAAATAGGCGTTACTTATTATCAGTTATCACAAGTTGTGATATCGCGCCGGCCACGCGTTTGTCTATTAACTAATTCATACTTACATACCCTTAAGGTCGCAGCACACATATCAATAAGAAAATGGACAATATCCATATTATATACAGAATGTAACAAAACTAAGTGATAATACTTTGTGGTTTGTATGAGCCCCCTGTATAACATTTACTGTGGAAGTAGCACCGCTAAAAGATTTACTTTTTAAAAAATTTGTATGGGCAAATTCAATACAAATTACACAAAAAAGCGCTTTCAGCCCTGCTACTTTCAGAGTAAACACTAGATAAGGGATTTTTTCAATTTGTTTTGTTACAGCCTGTATAATGTATATGACTTATGAACCAGCTGTTTAGTATAAGCGAGGTGACTGTTCACTCTTATTTGCGAGTCAATGTTGCTAATCTAAGTGAAAATGGAAATTATTTTTAATTCATGTAAAAATTAACTAAAGGTCAAGTAAACTAGTTCAACTATTTGTAGAAGTAACAGAGAGATAGACATTAGATACACTTTAGAGTTTAGAGTTTATAACATCAGTATGGAGTGTGGACTTAGACTTTACAGTCCTACTGCAATGAATATAACTTAAGAAACACTAGTCAGCGCCCTAGGCGAATAAATAACAGTTAATATTCTTGCGAAAGGATAGAATATATTTTACCAACAATTATTATTGTCTACGGATTCCTAACCTCTTGAGACAATACAGACATTATTTTTATATATCATTACCCGTTCACGTGTATATTTATTATTCATATCCTAGTCGTAAGTACATAATAGTATTATGATTCACGAGAAACGACAAAAACGTCGATATCAATCAGGCGATTTGCTACTTAATTTCGAGGGCACGTACGGGGAACTGTGTGGTCATACATATATTGTACCAAGATGTACCTAGTTAAGTCTTTCACTGTAAACAGTTTATATGAACATAAAATATTATAATTAGTAAATAGATAAAATAAATAGTACTTTGAATTTCATTAGAAAAGCTACTGATTTGGATAAGGTCTGAAAAAGTCTATTCAGACTGTAACTAGACTTAGTTCGCTATAGTTGGTTCAGTTTGAAAGTTCGAAATATACTTATTCTGGCCATAAATACTGTTACTAGTAAAAATAAACAAAATATTACGTTTGAATTTGGATTCTGTAATTTTTATATGATTGTTTATTGTGTTTTCTCGTTTTGGCGCCAATGTATTTTACAATATTTTGCGATACTGAAATGGAGTGGGGTGATCAAAAGAACCAAATCGCTGTGATTGCATCACACAAAGTAGGTATGGAGTCCAATGTCATTTTTAAAGCTCTCCATACGCTTGGTATTAGTAAAATGTTTATATACCGGGCCATTAATTAGTACAATGAGACCTCCTCTGCTTGTGGCAGAAAAAGATCTGGCCGTCCACGCAGTGTTCGTATGAAAAAGGTGGTTAAAGCAGTAAGGGAAAGAATTTGAAAAAAATCGGTTCGAAAGTAAAAGATTTTATCTCACGAGATAAAGATGACACCTAGAATCATGTCGCGTATTTTAAATGATGACTTAGGCCCGTATAAATAGTCAGTACTCAAGATACATCTCGGTCTCAAGACACGGTTCAGGCTCTGTGATTGGTTGGCTGTCAAAATTTGGACCAATCACAGAGCCGAACCGCGTCTTGAGACCGGGTCGCATCTTAAGTACTGACTATTTATACGGGCCTTAGGACTTTCAACCTACAAGAGACGTACTGGTTATTTCCTAACCGATAATTTAAAAAAGAAAGGGTGGTTAAATTGAAACAACTACTGAAGCGGTACGCAATGGGAGGTCACAAAAAATGTTTGTTTACGGATGAGATTTTTTTTTACAATTAAGCAACATTTTAACAAACAAAATGGTTTTATTTGTGCTTGAAGTTCTGAGGTTCAACATCAAGTTCAATAACCAAGAATGGTCCTTCCAACAAGGCTCGGCGCGGGTCATAAAGCTCAGTCGGTTTGGTCTTGGTTGGAAACGAACGTTAACGTTTCGGACTTCATCAGAGCTGAAGACTGGTGGTCGTCTAGTCCCGATCTTAATCCACTGGATTATGATTTTTGGTCAGTCTTAGAGAGTATGGCTTGCTGTAAATGCCGTGATAATTTGGAGTCTCTACGACAATCCATACGACTGGCAGTGAACAATTTTCCCATGGAAAGAGTCCGTGTTTCTAATGATAACTGGCCGCAATGTTTAAAGGACGTTATTGTAGCCAATGAAGGCCAATTTGAATAAGCTTTTAATATTTTAAATTATTTTATATTTATGTATTAAACTAATACACTGTAAAAGTAATAAAATTCATTTGCAACAGAAAAAAAAACGTTTTTCTTTGTTTCAGTATTTATGGCAAGACTAGGTATTATTGTGTGAAGTTTTACATGTAAGGACCTGATTGATATAAAAATTCATCTGCTTGTAACTGAAAAGCTAATGAAAACCTTCATATTGTACTCTATGTAACTCGATCGAATGTCCAAATGTAATGTACCTACATTACATTTGGACCTTTATTCCTAGATTATTGTAGAGTCGGAAACTATATGAATGTAGAATAATTTCATAGACAATAATAATAATCTAGGTTTTATATCTATAACGATTTACGACACTTGATTTGTAAATGGGCAGTAATTGAAACTATATTTAGTACTATACGTAGTAACCTTCGTATGTGTATTTTGACGTGGGAGAGCCATGCTTCGGCACGAATGGGCCGGCTCGACCGGAGAAATACCACGTTCTCACAGAAAACCGGCGTGAAACAGCGCTTGCGCTGTGTTTCGTCGAGTGAGTTCACCGGAGGCCTAATCCCTTACCCTTTTCCTTCTCTACCCTTTCCTATTTCCTTCTCTACCCTCCCCTATTACCCCTTAAAAGGCCGGCAACGCACCTGCAGCTCTTCTGATGCTGCGAGTGTCCATGGGCGACAGAAGTTGCTTTCCATCATGTGACCCGTTTGTTCGTTTGCCCCCTTATTGCATTAAAAAAATGTACAGGGTAAATTACCTCTAATAATATTATGTTCATAACAATCGTCTCATTCATAAAAAGCGATAACTACATAACTGTAATTATGTTATCTACGGCGTTTTTCTCACGTTCGAGCATTCAATGTAAATTGTTTCAACGTCAGGGTCCAGTATTTAACCCTGGAGGGCCCTCAAAATGCGCCGAACGCATAAAAAACTCGACGAGGGAGAATCTTACCCCCGGGACAGTTTGGGCTTCCTTACCGCGCCTTTGGACTGTTCGAATGCGAGAAAAAGTCGTTCCCAACAAGATATTGATATAGCCCGGCCATCGTATTATTTACACGAGAAGCGTGGATTTTGTACGAAAAATTAATGAAGCCTTAAAGCCAAGAATGATTTTTAGGGTTCCGTACCCAGAGGATAAAACCGAGACCCAACCCTACGAGAACCTAAGACTTCGCTAAGGCTGTATTTTAAATATGATGTGTTTCTGCTGCCACTATAAACAAAAGAAAATAAATATATTTTAGGGGGCTCTCATACAACAAACATGATTTGTTGTATGGCAATCTCGGCATCAATGGCAACAGATAGGCACTTTTCACGAAATGCCTATATTTCTGTACCTACTTTAGTAAAAAAAATGAAACATTCAAGGGGAGCTCCGTTTACGATACGGAAACCTTTGGTCGCAAGTCCGACTCGCACTTGAGCTATTTTTAATAATTGCAATGTCATCGAAATGGATAAAATCTAATCGATTTAAAATAATTATGAATTAATTATACGAAACGATTTCTAATAAGGCCGAAAAGAACTTTCTAATTATAATTCCGGGAGCAAAGGCGCTTTGTCCAGACCAGTATTACCTTGGTATGGAACCTGTAGCCCTTGGTTTTGGCAGATACCGCGGACACGTTAGCATAATCTCGCGCGGTGCGTCATTTGTTGAAGTTGTTGATATTTGTTCCGAACCATGTTTAGTTGTAGAATGTAGAGTCCGCCCGACGCGCGCCGACCGGTCTGCACTCCGACGCGCTCCATACATCGATCTATCGCGATCATCGAAAATCGATAGCATATGATAGATCTATAATATATCCTCTTTATTATCCTCAATACATAAAAATAAAGAGGGCAGTACTAATAAATGTCAAAAATATTCAACTGCTGTATAAAAGAGGAGGCGGAAAAAATGGAGAGTGACAAAACAGACTTTGTAGAGACTCCGGAGTTGAAACAGAATGGTGTATGTCCCTTCAGTAGTGATCGAGTTTTGGAGAAACATGTGAAACCTAATCTTAAGATTAAAGTTCCGCAGCCTTTGAAGCTGAAGAATCATCTGGTGGGTGAAGAAAACTACGATAATCTGCATTCCCATCTAGAAGATGTCGCAAGTTTTGTGAGTACAGTTTTATTTGTTTTAAAAATTAGATATTAATTTACACACTTAAATACTTTGTTTAGCCTAGGTAAGTTTGTTTGTCTAACATTTTTAAATTATACTATACTATTTTAAATTTTTGTCACTTCGATATAATCTTAGTGATCCAATTAATGTCGTGATTCTAACAAAACACAATTGCCTGAATTAGTAGTTGTCAAGGTTAGATTTTGCCGACGAGAAAAATACAATAGATTAGTAATTACAAATTGTACCTATATCTATTTAATTTTATAAAAATAAATATAATTAATTTCCCATCGTCAAAACATGCTATCATGTTATTATTTTCGTTTACGCCCACAAAATTTTCTAAAATCTTTTACCAGCAACTATAGTTCTACGAGATATTGTACCTGCCGCAAAATGATTAATTTGAATAAGGTCTTAAAAATATAGTCATCGTGGCTCATTCGATACTAAGATAAAACTATATTTCCATTTAACCTAAACCCTGAACCTAAACCTGAACAGTTAGCAGAGAAAGCCTAGGCAGAAGATTAACATAGAGCATCACAACCGCTTTTCTTAGCTCATCAAAATGTCCTCTCAAATCCGATACAATTAATAATATAATTACCTCTATCTAATTTCTTAGTCGAAACAAAAATATAACATGACTAAGTGCCCAGGCTTAGAGATAGATTTTCGTCAACACGTCTCGTGCGCAGCGCGGTGTGGGCCGAGAGATGACAATTAATCATTTCCCTGCAATCAGATAGGTAACGGCGCGAAATGATGACACGGATTTTTATCTAATTTTAGCCAAAAGTATTACAAGATATTTTCAGTTTTATGCCCGATCCTGAGATTCATCCGAAATCCCTGATATTATTACTTAAGAGTGTAAAAATAACAAGATGATTTGGTATTTTCGTGACCAACTCCATATTTTGAGCTAAAAACCTATACAAGCCATCAAACAAAAATAATAACTCCCACACCGATTTCGGTGATGGTGGCCAGTTTCATTGAAACCAGGCCAGTTACGGAGGAGTAATTTTATAGTACCCAGGTGTGTGCGCAGTACACAAGAGCACTCTCTATTCCTTTTACTCTCATACCCAGTGGGACGGAAGACCGACACGACTGCCGAGAGATCAGGCGCAGGGCCGACTTTTTACATGCCCATCCGACGCATGGACCATCTTGTCAGAGATCAGCCTGCATTTTCAGGTAACCAAACTTGGAAACAACTTGTTTCGAACGCGGGAATAGAACCCATAACCTCCGAGTCAAGAGCCGCGCTCTAGACTACTGGACCACGGAGGCGTTAAGCAAGCAAAGGTAGGTTACTAAGGCTAGGTAATAGTTGAAGGTAAATTGCAATCATAGGAACCCGATAAGACAGGAAAATGTTCAAAGCTTTACAACATTAGCCATGGTTTTTGTTTCATTGCGTGTAATTCAAGCAATTTGGCGGCGGATGCACCGTGACGGTAATGATGACTAGTAATGACCAAAACGAATATAATCACTACGGTAATGACTATTAACTTGCTATTAAGGATGTATATAACATTTGTAAATTCAAAGATTTTGACCTAAATTCCAAATATGTAGTAGAATAAAACATCCTGCATTGATTGATACCAAAAAATCAATACCTTACCAACAAGTTATGTGAAATAATTAATTTTAAAATTTCCATGTATCATACGTAAACGTGCCGGAAGTGGTACAATTTTTGAGAATTCGTCAGAATTGGGAACTTTGTAACAAGAGAAATGCCTGAAAAACTGCTATCAGTTACTTTGTACGATTTGAGATTTTTTAAGCCCACAAAAAAGTGGGTTCACCGGTAATTCTGGTTAATTAATTCAAATTGAAATTGATAAAAACTTTCCTTCGAAAAGTAATGGCGATACAGCTGTTAGATTAGACATATTTCTTTCATTTTCAATGCGCATGTGCAGCTTTCGCGCATGTGCAGTAATATAAATTAAATCAACTTCTGTCAGATTTTATCACATGACACTAACACTGACACTGGTTTTTAACTTTGCGCATGCGAAAGGAACATTGCCATGACGACCATTGTGTTTGTAATTTATTAGCGGTGGTCAAATTACATCTCAATCTTTTTCAATAATAATTAAATATAGAATAATTCCTTAAGAATCTATTATAAATAATCATTATAATTAATAATAAGTGTCTGGGTGTCCAATTTTTTACATATTTAGTACTTTCATAATTTAATTGGATGTACTACGGAATTTGACCTTATATACATCCTTAACGATTCAGCCAAACGTAAGTAGGAATTTTTAGTCTGCATCTACACATTTTTTTATAAATCATAAGAATTTGTTGGCATTGAATACTTTCCTAAGCGACAGCTAAGTGACTTTAATGTTTACCACAGTTGTAGAGTGAGCCACGACAAAGATAATTAAATTTTATAATTTGAAATATGCAAAATGTCCCGGGAAGTATCAATACACAAATATGTAGAGGCATAAAGTCGAAACCATCTCAATGGTCGAAACGTTTAATGTTAACTCTTTTCACAATAGTTATAGGATTCGTAATTAGTTTTAACATTTTAGTATCTGTTATTTCAAAAGAATATCAAAGGTTTTGGCAAGTAAACCAAATATCTTGTCTCGAGGGTGCAAAAGTATTATGTCAGTTACATGAAGAAAGTCGTAAGACTGATCACTTTTACAACTTGGTCTATATAATATTTCAGCAAATTCGGTTCAGCGGTTCAGGTGTGAAGAGGTAACAGACAGACAGACAGACAGACAGACACACTTTCGCATTTATAATATTAGTATGGAAGTATGAAAGTATGGATGTTGCCATCTTTTTTATACAGGTGTAACAAAACTAAGTGATAATACTTTAGGATGTGTATATTATGTCCCTTACATAGAGCTCACTGTGAAAGAAGCAGCGCTGAAAGGGTAACTTTTTTTTACTTTTGTATGGGAAAATTCAAAACGTGGGGCGCTTGCCCATACAAATCACAAAAAAATGTTTGCTCTCAGCACTGATTCTCAGTGAACTCTATATAAATTTAAGGGACACATACACTCCCTAAAGTATTATCATTTTGTTTTGTAACGACCTGTATATGCCAAAGAAAAACTCTCACATTGCAATATGAACTGACCCTTTGAAAATGATTTGCCAAATATAGTCGTTACTTACTAAATGATATGTTAAGTTCCGGTTCTGTGTCAAGAGACGGACTCCTAAGGCCAGACAAGGTCAGGTCAATAACTTCTATTATCACATTAATTCATTACAAACCTGTTAGAGGGACATTGATTCCAAGAATGTAGAGTATTATCATTTTTTTATTTCCTCCATCTTTATAAAAATAGTTGTCAAAGTTGTTTCTGCAACTTCAAAGATTTTCGTAAAATTTGGCAAAAAGCATACGTTCTTGAGTATATATACAGTGTGTACCCTAAACGGAGTATATTGGACTCCACGGATGGGATCACCCACTAAAACCCCATGGTGCTAAAGGCAGAATTGCGAGCACGATAGAACCCACCAGGGATTGTCCGCGGACCACGTCGTGTAGACCCATTGAGATGTACGGAGTTGACACAGCAACGCAGTGCTTGGTCACATTCAAGAGACGCTATATAGCCGCAGTGCACTTAGTCGGCCGCGAGCTCTTCTGCGCACTTGACGTATGACAATTATAAAAAAAACAAAATAAAAGTCACAAAAATGCCTTAGTGTGTCTTAGGATATTGTAAAAATAATTCCAAAAACACTTCCAAATGCGGCGGCATAACATTTCGTCGGTTAGTATTCTTATTTAATTATTTTCAATTAAAATGCGAACATTCAATTACTAGGCGAAGACGCGCGCCATTTCGCATTGTCATAGAGTAGTAGATTCAGAGAGGAATGTAGGCAGAATACAGATATCTATGATGAGACGACGATGAATGAAGTATTCACGTAGACGAGTTTGTATTTTGGTAATAATATAAATACGGTATTGCGTATACATTATACATGCGTACATTATAATTGTATTTATAAATATATAAGTAATTTGAATTTAGTACGTATGTAGTGGACTTTGGATCCATACTTATTATAATATAATTATTATAAATGCGAAAGTGTTTCTGTCTGTCTGTCTATCCGTCCGTCTGTCGGTTTGTCCGTCCATCTGTCTGTCTGTCCGTCTGTCTGACCGTCCGTCTATCTGTCTGTCTCTCTCTGTGTCTGTTATCTCTTCACGCCTAAGCCGATGTAACGGCTTTGCAAAATGTTGGTATGTAATACTTTGGTTTTTGACCGACTTCCAAAAAAGGTGGTAATACGTTTGGCTATATGCATCCTCTATCAGTTGTATCACGGGGAGTGCTCTGAGGACCATCCCATCACCTTGTGGCGGTCTTCCGCCGTGCATTTTTCGCGTAATTTTCTTCCGCGCACTGCAAAACTGTGGAACGAACTATCACCAGAAGCATTTTAAGAAGAAGGCATATTCCCACGCATCTGCAGCTCTTCTGACGTTACGAGTGCCCATGGGCGACGGTTGTTGCTTTCCATCAGGTGACCCGTTTGCCCCGTTATTTTATACTAGATGTTCCGCGCAGTTTCGCCCGCGTAATTTAAGAATGTCACGGAAGCCGTACATTTTTCCGCAAAAAAGAAACTTTTGTCCTTTCACGTGGTCTATTCTTCATGTGTGTCAAATAACATAAAATTGCTCCAGTGGTTCGTGAGATAAGCCCTATAAAATAATTTCCCCGTTTTTTCACATTTTTCTAGTTGTATAGTAGAAAAATATAGCCTATAGCCTTTCTCGATAAATGAACTATCTAACACTGATAGAATTTTTCAAATCGGACCAGTAGTTCCTGAGATTAGCGCATTCAAATAAGCCCTTTCAAATATTTTTCCGTTCCGTTTTTTTTCCACATTTTTCTCTATTTCTTCGCTTCTATTAGTGTTAGCGTGATAAAATATAGCCCATAACCTTCCTCGATCAATGGGCTATCTAACACTGAAAGAATTTTTGAAATCGGATCAGTAGTTCTAGAGATAAGCGCGTTCAAACAAACAAACAAACTCTTCCGCTTTATAATATTAGTATAGATAAAAAATCTAATTAACTTCTATGTCCTTGAGAAATCGCACTTGATGTTGATTAGTGAAAAAACCGTGCATATATTTAGCGACTTGTAGTTGACTTAAAAGTTGGATTTCACTTAACTATTTTTAACTGAAATCCAATTCTTTAGTCATGCAGAAATAAACGAAACTTTGTTTGTATTCCCCTATTTTAGATGAGCCGCCATATTGGATGTAGAATGACATTACATTCGTTTTCGAGTTATTCTCAAAAAGTTATTTCATTTAATATCCATACTGTTATTATAGGACGGCATAGAAAATAACTATTCCGCTATCTTGGATAGTCGGCCGTTTTATATTTTATTTATAGTGAAGTCACATACTGTATCGTGCATTGTCATTCAAACCAAACGTGTATACAAAATTTCAGCTCAATCGGTTATAATATTATATCACATACAAACTTACTTCGAAATTGAGTTCAAAAATTCCACCCAAACTTACATAATAATGTAAGTAACTAAATAATAATATACAGAGCAAGTTAAATAAAAGCTTTTAATAATGTTTAGCATAAATATTTCTTTTATTTTATCCACTTTCAAATAAAGTCTGCGTTCATTCGAGTGTATACACAAAACTTTGTCACTGCGGTACTGATCTATAGCCATCACCGCCCCGCCTCTCACCCCGCTCATTCTTCAAGTGCGACATGTTTTTTGTTGGCAATAGCAACTCCATACATCTCAATGTGTAGACCCGTCCCGACTCGTGGATGAGATAATTATTTTATCAAAGAGCCAAACATCCCAGACCTTGTCGGCATGAGTCAAGACTTATCTTATATCAGAGCACTTTTTCTGATACCAAATTACCGATGATGCAATCAGTGGTTGTCAGTTTGTACATCACTCTAATAACATAGATCACATCAACCGATAGATCAACATGGTCAATTATTATCTCATTTATCAATATTATTTACGTATCCTATAATGAATCATCGAATTTTACTCATCTAGGAGATGTTGCAAAATAACCTTTAACAATAATATGTTAAAGTATAATAATAATAGCTCCCACACCGGTTTCGGTGACGGTGGCCGGTTTCATTGAAACCAGGCCAGGAGTAATTTTATAGTGCCCAAGTGTGTGCGCAGTACACAAGAGCACTCTCTATTCCTTTACTCTCATAACCCAGTGGGACGGCAGACCGACACGACTGGCGAGAGATCAGGCGCAGGACCGACTTTTTACATGCCCATCCGACGCATGGTTCATCTTACTTGTCAGACAGTCAGGTGATCAGCCTGCATTATCCTAACCAAACTTGGAAATAACATGTTTCCAACGCAGGGATCGAACCCACGACCTCCGAGTCAAGAGCCGAGCTCTGAACCACTGGACCACGGAGGCGCCTATTAAAGTATACAAATTATATTTTAACAGTTTAAGGGTTTAGGCCCACAGCACATGGCGTATTTTAAACGCGCAGAAGACGCGTGTTCCTGAAACGCGCGTCTTCGGCGCCGTAGACGCTAATTGTTGCGTTTGCATTGATGATACAAGCGCACGCATGAATCTATGCGCGCGCTTGTAGCTATCATAGAAGTAAATTTCTTCCATCTTCTATGTATTACCAATTTTTTTAGACGTTGTATGATAATGGGCACGTAGATGGGCACTCAATCTTTTTTCACTCGTAAATGGGTCTATCCAATAGATTCGCTTTTTTGCACGTTTTTATTTTTTATTATTAAAAGAAGTACTAAAGCCCACGTAAGCAGTGTTGTCTCAATCGATCGCATTGTTCAACTGAACAAGAGGAGTCTATGATCAAAATGAAAAAATACTAGCGACTACAGCGCATCTGTATTGCTGTATCTGGCATTTTCGCGTATACGCGCGTAATCTGCGCGTCTTCTGCGCGTTTAAAATACGCCGTGTGCTATTGGCCTTAGGGCACATTTAAACGGCCATTCTTCGGTTTGGCATTATTTGCCTAATTACCGTAACCTTTTTTTTCTTCGCTGATTTGACTTGGGCACATTGAAATATTAAAGAAATGAAAGATACGAACCCAATAATAAATGTGGGATGTAACAGTTAATTAAAGTTTTTTAGATAGTGAGACTAAAAAATTTATGGGTACGGTAATTAGACAAATGTAGTGTCTTACGTAACAGTACAATGATACAATTGACAAAAACTAGCTTATGGCAACGTACGTAGGCCAAATTATGTAACATAAACGTAATATACATAATAAAAATCTAATTTAAACATAATTTAAAACTAAAGATTACGATTAACGGTTTGAAACCAAAGCTACGGTAATTAAATACTAACGTGCTTTATCGGCGGCACACTAACATTAACGACGTGGGACCGCTGATGGGCCGTGGCACACATTAAGGAGAAGCTACCCATGCACTCGTTATGTGCCAAATCCTGATATTTTTGGGTGGGCATCCGAAAACAGCATGTGTTACGGTAATTATTACTTTTGATCGGACAAGCGATTATTTCATGATATCTATTTATAGGCTGGGTCTATTGAGTCGATATTTTGCAATGCGATAACCAATTTTTATAAGCGTTTAAAACCATGAATAGATTAAATTAAATATGAACGTTATAAAAATTACAAGCAAGTTTCGAGATCAAGTTGGCGTGGGGTCACGTTGCGGTAATTAGAAAAACATGGATTTTGAACACGACTTCAATTAATACTTCAATTAATTTATACTGAATTACTTAGATTAGAAGCCTGTGTTTAAGTCTGTAGCTAGATACTGATGTTATCTACCGTTTAAAAATATTACATACTTGAATAAGATAATATTACAGAGTATACACCCGGGACACTTAAATTTTGCTTTCCGGAGAATGGTCGTAAAATGTGTATTTTTGCAAAAAAATATTATTTCTATTCTGCAGCGAGACTATAATCAGAGTAAACAGAACCAAAGAGTAGGCCGACTCAGAAGAGATCTCGAAATGTATACAACATTTGAAGTAGTATCACAGAATACATATTAGTACAAGTAGTATGTCATATTTTAATAGCCAACTGGTTTAAATAGCCATTCAATCAAACAGCTAGCCCTTTGACATTTTTGACAACAACGCCATTCAATCACAGGTCTAGCTTTTTAATTGAATGTCGCTCAAAACGTTCAACATTACAGCTGATTCAAAAGCCGCTGTTTGATTGAATTAGTTCAGCGCTCACCACCACGGCACTAGGTGCGTTTTGTTTACAAAATGGCGTCAACTATGCCGGTGCTTGTGATTATTTCAAGATAATATTTTTCGGAAAGAAAGAACTAAATATACGTAAATCTCCCAAGAAATACAAAAAGTTTTCCTATTCTCTCAAATTACATAATTAAGAGCCCGGGTTACCCTCGAAATACTCATACATACGTAATACCAAAATCATTTTGTCATACGAAAATATGTAACATGTTTGAGTTATTTTTCAGCTTAAAATAGTAATTACCTAGGTTCCTGAACAAAAATTAACTTCAAAATATTTAAACACTAAAAAAATTTTTTTTGTGTGAAATTTTTTTTTGCTAAATTTACTACTAAATATTTAAACACTAAAAAATAGAGTAAAACACTAAAAAATATATAAATAAATAGTAAATTTACTGCAAAATATTTCAACTCTAAAAAATATTTTTTAGTATTAAAATATTTTGTAGTAAATTTACTAATTATTTATAAATTTTCGAGTGTTTTGCTCTATTTTTTAGTGTTTAAATATTTAGTACTAAATTTAGTAAAAAAAATTTATACACAAAAAAATTTTTTTTAGTGTTTAAATATTTTGAAGTTAATTTTTGTTCAGGAACCTAGATAATTACTATTTTATGCTGAAAAATAACTCAAACATGTTAAATATTTTCGTATGACAAAATGATTTTGGTATTACGTATGTATGAGAATTTCGAGGGTTACCCGGGCTCTTAACTAATGGTCACCTTAGTTAATTTGCCATGTAGTTGGCTAAGCGTCGTCTAGCTGTAGTGTTGAACGTTGCAGTCAACAAGTCGGCTAAACGACGTATAGCCGTGTAATTGAATGGCGTTGTTCAGTCAAAGGGCTAGCCGTTTGATTGAACGTCTATTTTAACCAGTGGGCTGCGACATCGATATCGACAGCGTTACCCAGCATTTTGAAACGTCATGTTCAAAGTGACATTCGCGCCCAACTCGCGTATATTCGCCCGTTTGAAGTCGAGGTACACCTTAGTTCTGTCTATTCTGCTATAATACTCTGTCACAATATGTCTTATCAGAGCTTTAGAAGTACCCTCAAAATTATTATTTTATTTTTAAAGTTAATAAAAATATGACGTGCTCGTGTTCTAAGCGTGCTCTGCGCGTTTTCTACTATAGCGTATAGGAAAACACGCGCTGCCGCGCGCCGACTTCTGAACGTAGCCTTATTCTTCAATAGTTCCTATTATTATCAACTTTACAATGTCTTATAGATCAGTGTATTTTAGGCCATGACTTAACGCTATTGGGAATACATAAAAAGTTCATGACTGTGTCCGGTACTAACCGACAAAAAATGGGTTAGGTATTGATACCACAGACTGGCACTGACGAGTTTGATCACGTGTCATCTAAGATTATTTGATTTTGGTTCCGTAGTATGTAGGTTTTTTTTATGAAATAAGGGGGCAAACGAGCAAACGGGTCACCTGATGGAAAGCAACTTCCGTCGCCCATGGACACTCGCAGCATCAGAAGATCTGCAGGTGCGTTGCCGGCCTTTTAAGAGGGAATAGGGTAATAGGGGAGGGTAGGGATGGGAAGGAAAGGGAATAGGGTAGGATATTGGGCCTCCGGTAAACTCACTCATTCGGCGAAACACAGCGCAAGCTGTTTCATGCCGGTTTTCTGTGAGAACGTGGTATTTCTCCGGTCGAGCCGGCCCATTAGTGTCAAAGCATGGCTCTCCCACGTATAAATACGGTGGTATGTAGTTAGTCCCTTTGCATAATTTAGGTAGGTAGTAAGATGAAGTAAGTTAAAAGTGTTGTAAATATATATACATTTTCTTGTAAATGTATTGAGGTATATTTATGCCTATTAAAATTGAGCGTTAAGAGGTTACAAAAAAGAGAAATAAAAATACACTTTTGCACTTATAATAATATTTTCGTACAATAAGTTTAAAGTATAGTATAAGTACATAGTTATTTTATCATAAATAATAATACATTAAATAGACTGCGGATTTTTATGTTTATAATATAAAAACGATATCAAACAATAAATACATTTAGTATGAAATAGAGCAGCAATAGAAACGCAAACCCTATTTTATGATTTACATATTAAATGTTAAAATAGCGATAAATTTAGTTATTATTTTTCATATTATGAAAGCATTCGCTACTATTTTTTAGTGTTAGTAGCAAAAATTTATATGTACTTATGTATTAAAAAACAAAGACCACTAGCGTCAACATAGTTTGCCTGGACGTATGTTTTAAGCAATTTTGGGTAGTAAAAAAAAATCTGACTGCAGCTGCTGCACTCAAAAGATTTATTTCATGAAACAAACACTAATTAGTTATAAGTCCTTTCTAATTTTTGATTACTTCCTGAAAATAATCTGAGGTTCTGTAAGAGATTACTCTTACAGAACCTCGGATTATTTTCAGGATAATTATATCCTTATATCACTGCCATAAATAGTGTTAGAAGTATATTAATTACTATGAACGCACTGGCTATTTAACCAAACGCATCCCAAAGGCGTTAACATCAATATTTACACTTCCTCCGTCAGTTCTATGAACGTGACGTTTGTTTATTAATTCAGTCAGAAATATCTGAACAAAATGTCAGGAAATTGCCGCGGGATGATAATTGTGTAACGTCAGACCATCGTCATCAATTGTGAGTCATAAAACGCCAAAAGAACATATTGGGTAGGTTCCTAAATTTAAACCCAGTATGCTGTCGCTAGTCATGACGTCAGAATCGACGCCATACTGTTGATTCGTTCTGAAATATTCTGGCCAATGCTGTGACGCATATGACTTCTAAACGTCAATATCATGACATTATTGCAAATATTATACCAACTACAATTTACACGTAACACTTGTCTCACATATTTTATACCAGTACAATATAGCGTCGTATTCAAGACGTCATAAGCGCTGGCGTATACTGGCCAGCACTTATGACGTCATAAGTACCGGCCAGTATACTGGGCTATACATATTTCGGAACAGGTCATTAGTAATTAGTAAATGAATAATTTTTCACCGTCATGTTACAATTGAATACACGCGTAATGGCTGAGAACCCTGAGACATTGGAGCAGATGTGAATCTTCCAAATATTTGGTACACATCATTTGTTTGGTGGCACTTAGGTCACGCGACGAGTTTCATCAACTAATTATAATATCCAAATATAGACCATTCTTCGTACTAGACCGTCCAATGTGAATCTACCTGGAATTATGCTATAATATCACGCACACATTCACGTACTCTACCTGAAATAACTCTAATGTGTGTACACTATACATTAGAGTTATTTCAGGTAGCTGAAAGTAGCGAGCCTAAAGTTTATTAGAGTTTTCAAATGCCTATTCTTATGCTAGATAAGACAAATCACAAAGCGCAAACCACGCAGTTTAAACCCATGCATTTTAGCTGCTCACAGCTTCTAAAATCAGGGGCGTCTTTCCCTTAGGTGCAGGGTGTGCGGTGCACACGGGCGCCGCGGTCCTAGGGGCGCCGAGCCCCGCTCGCAAAAAGGCACGCGCCCGCGTTGGCCGGCCGCCGTGCTTTAATGACCACCGTAAAAAGAACTCCAGTTTGCATACATTTTGTGAATTATCTGGAGCTCTTGTTATATATTTTGTCGAATAACAGCAAAGCAAGGCGCGCCATGAGCGGCTCGGCTTTTGCAATATAAAAATAAACTTTACTTTTCAACAAATACTACAAAATATTTAAATACTAAAAAATATTTTTTAGAGTTGAAATATTTTGTAGTAAATTTAATATTTATTTATATATTTTTTAGTGTTTTACTCTATTTTTTAGTGTTTAAGTATTTTGAAGTTAATTTTTGTACAGGAACCTAGGTAATTACTATTTTAAGCTGAAAAATAACTCAAACATGTTAAATGTTAAATGACCGCGCGCTTGCTAGGGGGCGCTAGGGTAATATTTGCACACGGGCGCCACACCGGCTAGAGACGGCCCTGTCTAAAGTACCCCGCAAACAATCAAATTTGTTTGACAAACATGTTTGATGTAATTTACGTTTTCATCAAACAGCAGCGTAGACGATCAAACGTGCATCAAACAAGTTTGTCAAACAATTAGCTAGAATCGGTTTGAGATCATGAGATCTTGTTTGACAAATACAGCGGAACACGTTCAAACGCGTTGGTCAAACGCTACGCAAATCCAAATTTTCTTTAAACAGGTCAAACACGTAGTTTGTTTGACAAACGCTTCAAACAAAGCTGTACGTAAAATTTGACAAACAATTTGATCGTTTGCGGGGTACTTTACAAAGGTGTTGTATTACAACGTTCACACACAACAGCTCGGTTTCTGCACTGGAAACGCGCCGTTTCTGCTGTGTGATGTGTCTTAACAAGAACTTATGCAGCAAGTAAGGGCGCGGTCAAAACAACGTTAAATTCAAATAAAGATCCAGGATACTCCGTACCAAGTAGATGCACCTTAAACGGTGCCCCAAATAATTCTTACTCTATAAGTCTTTAATAAGCGAAAAACTTAATTCGACTTACAAACGCCGCAAACCCATAACTTTTCGTTATGAAGCTCTATATTTTAATGCTGTAACAACTTCCGACGTTAAAATATTTTGTAACATTTCAGTGTTTCTATGAAAATTTACTATCAAACAAGAAAATATTAAATATAAAGATGATGTATGAAAACAATAAACAATCTATATCTTAAATATATTTACTATATCTTAGGAGATAACAAGATTTCGGATAACTGATCTATATCTTATCAGAGTATCACTTATCAATCAGGGGACGCGGGTTATTAGTTTAGTCTCAAACTAACCGACACTTTTCGTATGAAATAAGGAAAATATCTGTCGTTTCGAGATGGTCTCGGGTACGTAAGTGTCTAAACACACTAGGTTGAATTACGCCGGCGTAATTTCCGCCGCAAAAGTCAAATGCATACAAAACGCGACGTAATAGTGTAGACTCACCCCTAGTATTCGGCCCGTATTTTGTATGCAATTTAAACGCGGCGTAAACGCGGCGGAATTTACGCCGGCGTAATTCAGCCTAGTGTGTTTAGACCCTAACACATCACACAGTAATTTACTCGTGGAAACTCAATGGAGTAATGTTCACAATTATTACTTAAAAAATATTCCTTTAACCCATTGATTCCCAAAGTGGTCCAGGTGGACCCCCAGGGGTCCACGGAAACCCAACAGGGGTCTACGCTTACGTGGAAGAAAAATGGGGATCCACGAGTCGTTAACGGGGGTCTATGAACGGGTTAAAGGAGGGGGGGGTGTAGCTGCGGGTGGTCCACCGGATCTAGCAAAATGTTTATAGTGGGGTCTATGAGAAAAAAAAGTTAAGGAACCTCTGCTTTAACCCATCATTCCCCAAGCGGCACCCGGCTGTCGCATGATTAAAAATCTATTGTGTCTGCTATTCCCACGATCGAGGTATTAAATATTTTTATACATGCTAAAATCCCTTTTTAATACTTCTAATGTAAAATTTATAATGAAATTTAAACACATCATGGGAAAACAATTTTCTTTAATTTTTTCAACCGACTTTTAAAAAGGACGAGGATTATTTAGGTCTATTATGTTTTTAATGTTTATTCGCGGATAACTTTGCCGTTTATTTTTTTGTTGGAAAGAGGATACTTACTTCAAAGGTGCAATATATTGTTTGAAGTCTACTTTTAGAGATAAAAAAACTCAGTTCTGAATGGCTTCTCACATAACTGACCCTGTTGGTTTCATATTATTATCTAAGGATCTAAGTTTAAAACCTGTTAGATAATATAATCATTGCCGCAAGTAACAATCTACGACAAGATCACGGACTTCGTTAGCATTTGCCGGCGCACTATCTGATCATGACAGTTCGATTTGTTAAAAAAAAAGAAGATAACGTATATAAATTGGAAAAATAAAGAATATATTTAAAAAGTAGATGTTGCTCGGGACTGTTGCGCAAAAGATGTGACAAGCACGTTTTCATTTACAATTTTTGTATGGCCTATAAAAAAGTATTTAATGTTTTGATTTCTCTTGATTATTATATAAAGTATACTTCATATTGATTATAAGTAGTGTTTGTACGTCATCTGCTTTAAGCAGCAAATAAAATTCTTGTATTTCCACGAAACGCTACAAAACAGTAAATTAATTATGCAAGAGGCGTCAAAGTTTTTGAGAAACATGAGTGTGGACTGTGGGAAAGAACGTTGTTCGTGCTAATTAACTGACAGAGGCCGAGCTAACCATTTAGTTAGCGTTAGTTATAAATAAGTAAACATCGCATACCCCTCAATAAAACTTGCTAATAATTTGTAATATTACTTAGTTAAATGTTAAAATGTATATTAGAAAAAGTTTGAACAATAATAGTTATACAGGGTGCGACAAAACAAAGTGACAACTGACAATACTTTAGGGTGAGTATGACTTCCGTGTACAGAGTTCGCAGTAGTAGTAAAAGTAGCAGCGCTGAAAGAGTAAGTTTTTTAAAAGGCCGGCAACGCACCTGCAGCTCCTCTGAGGCTGCGAGTATCCATGGGCGACGGAAGTTGCTTTCCATCAGGTGACCCGTTTGCTCGCTTCGAAAAAAAAAAGTTTTGTATGGGCAAGTTCATGCCGCTGAGGCGCTTGTCTATTCAAATAACAAAAGAAAATATTATACGTAATATGACTGACGTCACGATGTGTAGATGCGTTGATATTTTAGAACAGGAAAATAGAATTGATAAGAAATTTATAAAATCAAGTATCTATTGCATCTTCCGAGCGCTACTGATAGTAGTATAATAGTTGTATAGTAGACCAGGACGAACGGCCACGACTCTCATAGATCGATCTTATTAGTCGAAACAAGATTCAAAGTATGAGAATTGACAACCAGAGGAGTAAACATGAGTTCCTACAGAGAGCTAACTATCTAGTATCGAAAATCAAGTCGCTTTCAACATTAACCTATCAAGCCCCATAAGATCACCGGTGACCGCGACAACAATATCATAACAATAGATTTCCAAGTATCGACGATCGAAGGATTCAATTTCGATTATGTAAAATAATTACTATGACTACAGTGACTCATACTCATCCTTGCTCGTTGACCGAAAAGAGTGGACACCTATTTGTTAATGAATAATTTGATTACAATAATGCTAAATGTAAATCCAGTTTAAGGCTGGATTACCTATGCAGTGGCGATAACAATGTGGTTTGGCGGCTACACTGTGAGATTACAAGGAATTGTATGTAAATGAATTAAAGGCGACGCCTTGATAATTTGTCTGTAGCGATATCGATTTTCCTCAACAATGACTGTGCTGTTCCATTGCAAAACCGCTCGTTCGCGCGGTCACATATAAATCCAGCCAAATATCAGCCTGATCGCAGCCACCTAGAAAATTTTTAGAGTAAGTAAGTATTACATCCTACGACTCCCACGTAACCAATAGTTTCCAAGGCACTAATCATGAGCTGGTTATTAATGAGCTCTATCAGTTCCGTGTAATCTCAGCTGCGCCGGCGCACACAATTAGCGCGCACACGTCAAACAATTACTGACCTACTGGAAAACAATACCGGTTACTACTACTTAAGAGTATCGACTGCCTATATTGCTAATGAGGGCCTTACACCAACCGAGAAGAGTGGCGAGACAGCGCCGTCGGTGTAATCAGGCCTTAACTTGGAGATATTTTGGATAATTATACATTTTATTTAAATAAATTGTTAGTAAATCTATATTAAAATATCCTTAACCGAACAATTTTGTTTCTTAATATTTATTTCCAAAGATTTAAAAAAAAAACATGAAAAATAGAGAAGATCCGCCCCTAGTAACTATACAGTTTTATGCTAAGCTAAAATGAATCTTATTGCGATGCGTATACACTTGGTCTTTGGTTGTGTGCAAGGTTATCGTTTTGGATTGAGATTGATCCCTGCCTTAAGCATGATAAAATATATATCATCTTATTTTTTTTATTACCACCAAAGTCCTAACTTAATATTATAAGAGCCAGTTTCACCGCTTCCTGAAAAGGTGCCTGATAGGCTTATTTGACAGATTCTTCATACTCTAGGTGTCAAGTTAAGTGTCACATAATTCCTTTTCAGCTTTCAGGAGATTTAAAAGATATCTAAAAGTTGAGTTTTGGAACTTTAACTGAATTTTTACTATTCCGGACATGGTCACACATAACTCTCCTTAACTGAGATTTACTTTGCACAAACAACAATTAACTAACCAAATTACAAATAAGAAGTTACCGAATTTCCACAGGTCGACAAACACGTAGTTAGGTTAACAAATAAAAGTTTGGTCTAAACTCTTGTTTGCTTTGAGCCGGCCAAAGTCGGTTTGCGCCATGTTTTAATAAACGCTCAACAAAATAATAGAGAATATTCTTCGTATCCAAAGAAACAAGAAGAAATATTGCAATATTATAAGATTTAATTTATGGAAAAGGCAGGCACAGCCCACAGGCATGAGGCATCCACTGATGCTCTATTTCTTTTGAACAGAAAAAGAAACCAAAGAGGCTACCTGTCTTAGCCGATTATAAAAAAAGTTATGATTTATCCTTCGTAATCAATCATTAATCTCTTTTATTTCTATTACTTAAAAAATGCTACAATTTAAATTCCGAATGCGATTTGAAAATAGAACGCTACGCTGAAATATGTGGGTCCTATTCATTTCAGTGTATTTTCATGGCACATTCATCATAGTGAAATGAATCAATAAATATTTAGTTCAGAGTAAACTATTGTTTTACATCAGCTCGACTGTTCACAGTTGCAGTTCAAAGACATTTTCGGAGATAAAACAGTTAACTAAATATTAATAAATTATATTACTCACTCAAATTCCGAAACTCTCGGTGTTGGTGTGTTTTGTCTGAAAAAAAATATTTCATGAATGGCCAATTGTTTTATATTGTAAAAAGTTTCTACAGAGTACATAGCTACATACTACTTAATAAGTAAAATTAAATACGTACAATGTACATACTTGTCTAATTCATCATATTTTTAGCATTTGTTTACTTGGCTCTTTGCATAATATGAATTTGGAAATGAGCTAACCAAAACAGGGGCTTCCCCTAGCCATAAATTGTTTCGGAATTGTTGTTACATTGAAAAGAATCCGAGTCTTTGAACAATAGCTATGCGGATGCGGTCACGGAAAAAATATCACGAACTCTCAGAACCGATCTCATTGTTACTAGGTCAATTACATTTAATTTATTACATAACGGAAAATTGTTATGTAGGTAGTAACTAGTAGGTAGTAAGAATCAGAAATTATGTCCGTATCTACTTAGCACTGTCCGTTATGTGTGGCATCCATTACACGGGCATGTAAGCGTCAGTCAATTCCGTCAGTCATGAATTATGTTTGACTGATGGTGACTGATGGAGTTGACGAATGGTATTAGACGGTCACTCAGTTCTTTTCAGTTTTATGTCAGTCAAAGCCAAAATTTTCATAGGTATACGTTTCTATTTTTTTTTCCATTTTTGTCAGATGTGACACAACTCACGAAAAATTCGTGATTGATGGTTGCATGAAGCAAAAATCAAAATAACCAGATTTTCATCAATTAGCTTCATGCAACCGTCAGTCACGCTCTTACACGGTAGGTTATCCATCAGTCACAGTCATGACTGTGGTAAAACTGACAGCAAAACCTACCGTCTAATGGATGCCTTATAATAATGATATAAAGACCATTAAATTCTACTCTCTTAGTTCTTACCTATATTGCCTATATTACAACAACGTAAGAACGACTTTTATAGAAACTATGCAATATTATACAAGGCTGTTTTGGTGCGTGGCCAAAATTGGAATGATGATGCAAAATGTCCCCTTTCGAACGGCCCTAACGTTTAAAGGTGTGATAATTACTAAATATCATTTTTGATATTTTCCCGTGATAATAATATAACGATCAAGATGGGCGTCCGGTACGTGGTAACATTGATCGTGGTCCGGCTAATCAAAAAGCAATTTTGTTTGCAAAACAACAGAAGTTCCGCGTATTTTCCAGTAGTTATAAAATTCCAAAACATGTCATGTGATGCCTAAAAGTACCTACACGTAAAAACTTTTTTTTTATGAAATAAGGGGGCAAACGAGCAAACGGGTCACCTGATGGAAAGCAACTTTCGCTGCCCGTGGACACTCGCAGCTTCAGAGGAACTGCAGGTGCGTTGCCGGCCTTTTAAGAGGGAATAGGGTATTAGGGGAGGGTAGGGATGGAAAGGGAAGGGAATAGGGGAGGGTAGGGAAGGGAATAGGGGAGGGTAGGGAAGGGAATAGGGTAGGGGATTGGGCCTCCGGTAAACTCACTCACTCGGCGAAACACAGCGCAAGCGCTGTTTCACGCCGGTTTTCTGTGAGAACGTGGTATTTCTCCGATCGAGCCGGCCCATTCGTGCCTAAGCATGGCTCTCCCACGTATAAAGTATTATTATATAAGTATTATTGAAAATTAAACGTTAAACATGATTTAATAAGAACTACAGTAAAAAACTCGATCATCCGGCCTGCAGTTACTTATAATATACGAATTTGCTATTATCCAGACTACCATCGGACAATGTGTCTAATTTCGTAAACATAATCATAATTTAATTTATACGTGGGAGATAAATGCTTCGGCACGAATGGGCTGGCTCGACCGGAGAAATACCACGTTCTCACAGAAAACCGGCGTGAAACAGCGCTTGCGCTGCGTTTCGCCGAGTGAGTGAGTTTACCGGAGGCTCAATCCCCTACCCTATTCCCTTCCCTTCCCATCCCTACCCTCCCCTAATACCCTATTCCCTCTTAAAAGGCCGGCAACGCACCTGCAGCTCCTCTGAGGCTGCGAGTGTCCATGGGCGACGGAAGTTACTTTCCATCAGGTGACCCGTTTGCTAGTTTGCCCTCTTATTTCATAAAAAAAATCTTCTTTGTTCTTAGTTCTTGCATTCATTTTTTTTTTTTTTGTTAAAAAAAGAACCCGCTTTTTTCATACATTCGATTTTGAATTTTCGAAATTCCGAATCACGACAACAACTAGTCCGGTTAATCGAGTTCCTACTGTAGTGCCAAATAGAAAACTCTACCAATAATCGCTCAAAACGCCTAAGAAAAAATACATTTTGATACATGATTGGCCCACTAACATATTTGTTAACACAACTTATCTGCTTACATGAAACACGAAAAAACCTTTACCACGTTTACAAGATTACAAGAATATCGTGCGGCCAGTGATATAAAATACTAGATGTAACGCAAATTATGTAGGAGGTACAATAAAGTAGAAAATAAAATTATTTTGTAAATTAATATGATACGTATGTATACCATCAAATCTTTAACCCTGGATTTTGGGTGTCGAAAGCATTATCGCAATAATTAATGGCATTTCTCGTTAGTGTGGCATCATTACAGAAACATTGGGCTTCTAGGCCCACAGGCGTAAAATGGGAATTCTAGCTTATATGATAGACGACATAATATTATAGAGACGATATTTTTAAAAGTGGCAGGATGTAAACTTTATAACAAATGCTGCACCCGTACTGCAGCCATGCTAGTATGCTAAAATCATAGAGGAAAATAATACACGTGGCTAATATTGACACTACATAACACAACGTCTTGTTAGTTGTTACCTCGTTGTTACATGCTCGCTGTCACAACGAACCAACGATATTCGACTTGGCAAGAGGGGACTACACAAACATTTGCGATAAAACTTTTTAAGTTATGAGAGTTTATGTTGAACAGATTTGTTGAAATTCTCAACCGGCTACTACGTATTATTATATTTATTATGTGTATTTTAAAGCAACGAGAGAATTTTTAAAGAATTTTAATAGGCTTTGTCCACATCTGTATCATGATCGCGTATAAATCTCCGCCGCGTAGCATCGAAGCGTATCATGATCGCTTAGTGTGGAGTTGTGGACGCAAAATGATCGCGATCATCGCATACATATTTTCTAGCGATCATGATACGCTTCGATGCTACTCGACGGAGATCTGATACGCGATCATGATACAGATGTGGACATAGCCTTAGGTTTAATTGATAATTTTGTACCATCAGATTTTTTTTCCTATGCTTACCTACGTAATCTAAGTGTATTTTATCAAGTCGAAGTTGGCTCGGATTGAGATAACCTGATGAAGTTAGGTTGGTTCACCATCTACCTATAAATCAATTTCTTTGATAATACATAATATCTGTGATCAATAATTGAAATTAGCACCGACATTAGTTACGCAAAAGCCATTTGGGGAATCCCCAAGCTTTTTTCAAATTACACTCAACTCTATTACGTCAGATTAAGCAACAAATTCCCATATCCGGCACTAAAATCTGGCGAGACGAATGTGAATTATTTAGCTTCAATATGAAACCTCGTATGAAATGAGTTCGACGAAGCGGAAGGATGTCGCTGTAAAAAGTTAACCGCTTCCAGTTTACTTCGATCTTTAGTTTAAAATAGGTCGATTAGGACATTGAAATTATTATTTCCAGGAACCCTAAGGTTTAGTTTATACTGCAACGTGACGTTGCAATATGAACCTACCCTAATCTACTACAGTCTACAGGTAACTAAAATTAATTATCTACGTATTTTTTTTTACCTTAGAGTTCACATTACAATATGACGAGACTATATGAATTATGATGCTATGAATTATTATATGGCCCATTCAAAACTTAACTTTATTCACTAATCACTATACAAGAAGATAAAGAGGTACAGACTTGCAATAAGTTGAGTAGCTTATTCCAATTTTGAATACCTTATATTATTTTAATTGATACATCCATCGCCTCGTAAGTCGTAACATTGCCGCACTCAGACTTCAGAGGCGAATATTAACCTATCAGCCCCCATAAGGACACCGGCGACCGCGACAACAATAGAATAACAATAGATTTCCAAGAATTCGCGATCGAAGTATTAATTATTTAACTGTAATTAAATTAAAATGTTGACATAAGCCCTAATATTATTAGCTGCCAAAATCTTCATTAAACTGAAGTTTAGTCATCATGAAAATATGTCTCTGAAATCTAAGTGCGACTAGTAGATGTAGTTCTATCACTTACCGTCTCATTGAAAAAACGGTAAAGTTGGATCCCTGTAAAACTTAGTTAATAACTGAGCTTACAAGCTTTATTTTCTCTTGAATGAAAAGAAGAAGCAGAAAAACTTCAATAGGTAAGAAAGTAGCCGTGTTATGAAAATTACTATTATTACGAGAGCTCAGAGTTAGTTCACTTCGAACAGAGACGAAACTTGGCACGACCATACAACGACATGGCGAATGATAAAAGCAATGTCAAGTTCTACTCTGGTCAAGTAGCGCGAATCGAGATTACGCATCGCCATAATACTTATTATTGTGCTTTTCTTCTTCCATTAGAATTTCATCCTAATAAATTATATTACTTAGGTATAATTAGAAATAATTCCCAGATAGGCCGGTAAAATACATTTTCTGACGATCCGGATTACCTGCGCTAAAACTAGCATATTTTACATTTTGTAGTGTACTAGCGACCCGCCCCGGCGTCGCACGGGTATAAAATATATAGCCACTGAAAAAAATAATTAAAATCGATAGCCTAATATGATCCTTCACGTGGTTTACTTCTTATCTATGCCAAATAACATAAAAATTGCTCCAGTAGTTCGCAAGATAAGCCCTTTTAAATAATTTCCCCCGTTTTTTCCACATTCTCCACATTCTCCTATTAGTCTTAGCGTGAAATATAGCCTACTAGATGATGTCCGCAACTTCGTTGCGGTAAAATCCGTTTATCGCGCGGGAATCTTACATTTTCCGGGATAAAAAGTATCCTATGTCCTTTCCCAGGACTCAAATTATCTCCATGCCAAATTTCAAAATTTGGCAAAATTGGTTCAGCGGTTTCGACGTGAAGAGGTAACAGAAAGACAGACAGACACACTTTCGCATTTATAATATTAGTAAGGAAGTAAGGAAGTAAGGATAGCCTTCCTCAATAAATGGGCTATCTAACACTGAAAGAATTTTTCAAATCGGACCAGTAGTTCCTGAGATTAACACGTTCAAGTTAGCCGTTTCAAATAATTTTCCCCGTTTTTTCCACATTTTCCTCTATTTCTTCGCTCCTATTAGTCTTAGCGTGATAAAATATGGCCTATAGCCTTCCTCGATAAATGGGCTATCTAACACTGAAAGAATCATCAAAATCCGTTTCGTAGTTTTAAAGATTAAGGGCCTGTTTCACCGCTTCCTGATAGGGCTATCCACCACTTAACTTGACACATAGAGTATGGAGAATCTGTCAAATAAGCCTATCGGGCACCTTATTAGGAAGCGGTGAAACAGGCCCTAAAAGGAACAAAGGGACATTTGGGAAAAAAGCGACTTTGTTTTATAATATTAAATCGTACTATCAGACAAGTTGATTGATAGGGATTTGGCAGACTTTTGTAATTTGATCACGTTATGGGAAACCCAGCCTATAGTTCCCGACTCACTTTGACATAATCTGACCGACTTATAGGAGCGAAGAAATAGAGGAAAATGTGGAAAAAACGGGAGAAAATTATTTGATAGGGCTTATCTTACGAACTACTAGAGCAATTTTTCTGTTATTCGGGTCAGATAGGAAGAAGAGCACGTGAAGGATCATAGGCTATTTTTGTGGACTAATTTGTCTGTGAAATATCTAATTTACGCGGGCTAAGCCGCGTGGAACGTCTATAAATAATAAAAATGAATCCATATAATATTTCCCTTGGTTACGACATCACGCGTAAACAGCTGGACCGATTTTGCTGAAATTTGGTATAGATACATGTACTTTGAGTCCCGGAAAAAGACATAGGATACATTTTGTCCCGGAAAAATGTACGGTTACCGCACAATATACTTTTATGATTTGCGCGTAAACTATTCAATCGATTTTGATGAATTTTGGTATGGAGAATGGAGACACTTTGAGTCTCGCTCGGGAAGGACAAGGGATACTATTTGTCCCAAAAAATGTACGGTTCCCGCACAATAAACTTTTATGATTTTCGCCTAAACTATAAAAGATGATTTTGCTGAAATTTGGTAAGTATAGAGATACTTTGATTCCCGGGAAAGCACATAGGATATATTTTATCGTGGAAAAAGTACGGTTCCCACAAAATGTACCTTTGTGATTTGCGCGTAAACTATTCAATCGATGTACGGGAACAACAGCTATAAACTGAAGTCCACGCGGACGAAGTCGCGGGCAACAGCTAGTTTAGTAATAGTTTGAACGCGCTAATCTCAGGAACTACTGGTCCGATTTGAAAAATTCTTTCAGTGTTAGATAACTCATTTATCGACTTATAAGAGCGAAGAAATAGAGGAAAATGTGGAAAAAAACAGAGGAAATTATGTAGAAGGGCTTATTTGATCGCGCGAATCTCAGGAACTACTGGTCCGATTTGAAAAAAATGTTTCAGTGTTAGATAGCCCATTTATCGAGGAAGGATATAGGCTATATTTTATCACGCTAAAACTAACAGGAGCGAATAAATAGAGGAAAGAATGGACAAAACGGGGGAAATTATTTGAATGGGCTTATTTAAACGCGCTAATCTCAGGAACTACTGGTCCGATTTGAAAAATTCTTCCAGTGTTAGATAGCCATTGTATCGAAAAAGGCTATAAGCTATATTTTATCACATTAAAACTAATAGAAACGAATAAATAGAGGAAAGTGTGGAAAAAATGGGGTAAATTATTTGAAAGGGCTTATTTGAATGCGCTAATCTCAGGAACTACTGGTCTGATTTAAAAAATTATTTCAGTGTTAGATAGCCCATTTATCGAGGAAGGCTATAGGCTATATTTTGTCACGCTAAGTAATAGGAGCAAAGAAATAGAGGAAAATATGGAAAAAGAAACGGAGGAATTTATTTAAAATTGCTTATTATCTTAAGAAACTACAGGAGCAATTGTTATGTTATTTGGCACACATGAAGAATAGACCACGTGAAAAGACATAGGTTTCTTTTTTTGCGGAAAAATGTACGGTTTCCATGACATTCCTAAATTACGCGGGCGAAGCCGCGCGGAACATCTATCATACCATAAAAGTATATTATCCCACACTATACACTTTTATGATTTGCGCGTTAACTATTCAATCGATGTACGGGAACAACTATAAACTATAGTCCACGCGGACGAAGTCGCGGGCAACAGCTAGTTAATTTAATAATTTGTAAAAGGAAGCCATAAACAACGATTTTTACATTTACACAATCTGTTGACACCGTAAAATATTTAAACGGCTCAGTGTTTATTCACCTCGTAACACCTAAAAGGTATTATTACAATAACTATGTTGATTCAAGTAATAACGATTATTTACTGACCAGTGTGCAATATACGTGATGTGTTATAATAACTTATATTAGCTGTCGCGTGGGCGCCTGTTGATCGTGCTTTAGCCGGTTTCTAAAGTTTTTTGACAGGGCCAAATAGATAAAGTTGGCACCAGCTGCAGTCATTGGCTTTTTTAGTCTAGGACTAAAAAGCCAATGACTGCATGGCTAAGGAGCTATGTGCAGTGGCGGATTTGCCCTAAGGCCCAGTAGGCCCGGGCCTAGGGCGGCCAGATATAAGGGGCGGCAAATCGTGCAAAAAAATTGTAATTGGTGTGACTTGGTGTGACTGCAGTGTGATGATAGTGGCAATGGGCGCGACTCTGGACAGACGCTATATTTTGATAGTGAATAAGGTCTCAATATCTAAATCTCCATCTAAGTATAAATAAAACGTACTGGAATCAAGTTTTATTATCTATAATATGTATGTTTTTTTGTTTTTTAACAAAAGAAATTTTGGTAATTAAAAAGCATAAACTACAAGGTCTCAATTATTATGTGCAGTAAAGATGCGTGGTAGACGGTGGTTTCTCGGTTATTAAAATTTGGCGCGGGTTTTTGTACAGCCAGATGGCTGTTTTTGTTTTTGACGTCGTCGGGATGCTTATAAATTACTATACATTTTACTTCATTACCGACCTGACGAATCTAAGCATCTCAAGTCGAAGATATTAGTCGAAAACCTAGAAGACAATTTTACAGAAGAATGTCTTCATTTTCGTTCTCACTGCAGCATAAATAATCGGCCAAGTGCGAGTCGGACTCGCGCATGAAGGGTTCCGTACTATTATAGAGCAAAATTAGGCCAAAATTTGTTTTTTGTATGGGAACCACCCTTAATTTTTTTATTTTGTTTTATATATAATATTATTATTAAATATTAAAGTACACATAATATCTACCTGTTGCCATTATTGATATAGAGCAAAAAAGGCCAAACACGTTTGTTGTATGGGCGCCCCCTTAAATATTAATATTTTTTTTTAGTATTTGTTGTTATAGCGGCAACAGATATACAAAATCTGTGAAAATTTCAACTCTCTAGCTATTACTGTTCTTGAGTTACAGCCTGGAGCATACAGACGGACAGACGGACAGACATTGAAGTCTTAGTAATAGGGTCCCATTTTTACCCTTTGGGTACGGAACCCTAAAATGAGGAGCGAAAGAATCAGTTTGTTGAAATGGCTATGTCCACACTATGCGCTTTCGTCTTCAATTGTCGTCATCTTCTTTCATTCAACTTTCGATTTGGCGCATTCAATAATTGAATGCCTCAACGAACGCAACGCCAACATTTTCATTTTTGTTTTTTGGATACGGTCAGAGGACATGCGTCGCGGGCATGCCTCACGTTCGCTGTTGACTGCGCTATTACGCATGCCCTTGACGAACAGAAAAAGGCACAGCGTGGACAAAGCTTTTGGCATTTACCCAAACGTGGATATTGCTCTTCGTATGTTTGTGTGTCCACCCGCCAGTATAACTGTACAGTGTACAGGAGAGCGAGCGTTTTCTTGTTTGCGCAGAGTTAAAAACTTGTAGCGAATATTGCAAGCTACGCGTGCAATGACCAGGAGAGGGACCCCGTGCTCTGCTTGCTGACCGGTCGTTATAGCCTATGGCTGTCCCGTTCAAGCCACCCGGGTTCAACCGGCGCGGACACCCAACGCGGCTTATGGTCGAGGCGACCCGGTTATGCTTGATGTCTGCTTATAATTTTAATAATAAGTGACTTTTGATTGTGCATATATTGTGCATATTTCGGCCATTTATCGTGCATACTTGCATGCATATTTCGGCATTTTGATCGTGCATATAATCCGATGTCTAATGATGACTAATATCCAGAAGGATGCGTGCTCTTGTTGGTGGTCACTGGTCACCAATTTAACGTTGTTAGTGGCGGCCGAAAAGGCAGACCTTCCGACCGAGAGAGATAGGATGCTCGGTCAGGCCGAGGCCCACTGACGTCATTTCAGACGTTGTATACTATAATATCTTGCCGTTCTCCGAAACTTCGATAGCGCGATGCAGGATTGTTAGGCGAATTGTGGGTACCGCCACAAACTATTTACGCACAACAATGACTCAGCAGAGGTTTGCTTTTCTTAACATAGAAGCTGATATTTTAAGCAAATTGGATGAAGTTTAAATGAAAGTTCCTTTGTACTTCTCCGAATATATTTTTTTAGTTGTCGACTATTACTCAATAACTTATGGCGTCTTCTTAGCCGTGATAGTTTTCCTTTTAAATTCAGCATATTTCCTACTCCCGTGAATTTTTTCACATTTCCAGAAGCAACCGTTTAGCTGGGACCTGGTAGGTCCTGGTAAGGACCTGGACTGGACCCTAAAGATTTTTTCCACTTTAAAACTTTCTATTATTTCACAAATGGATTCCTAAATCGGAAAATGATCTTTGAATACAGGTAATATTTAAAAAAAAAACCTATCCAACGACACCCCACATGGTGGGGTAGACGCGAAAAAAAAAAGCACCCCCGCATTGATATGTATAGGGGAGGTACGGTAAAAAAAATTAAAGATTTTATATGCCATTTTGTTGGCGTCATGAAGATGTGCATTCATGGCGAATACGCTTTTGTAGGCCCTATAGTCTCTGAGCAAAACTGCGGACGGACAGACGGACCGACAGACGGACGAACGGACATACCGAAACTTTAAAGGTTTCTTGTTGACTACGGTACCCTTAAAATGAGAATAAAGTAATTCATGAATTACCTGCATGGTGGTGAGGGGCCTTGCACGGATTTGCCAACATTATTGCTTGTGTGGTGGTGGTGTTTGCAAGTTCTTGCATGCGAGTGTACGCATAGGCAGTGTGGGAGGAGGGAGGTGCTGTACGCATGCCTATGCGTGCACTCACTCATTTACTTAAAGGTGGAAGTTTTTCGCGGATAATTGCTAAAAATAATAACAAACTAAATTTTTGTATCTAGTATTGATGGGTGCTGAGAAAGGGACGGCACATGGCCTGGGGCCTACAGCGGCCATGACTGCAAATCCGCCACTGGCTATGTGAAAATGCGAAGTGGGCTGTGGGCTGTGGCCTGTGAGTAACTAACATTTTATAACAAAAGGCTATTACTAATTTTTGCCCTTATAATTTGACCAAACCTTGTAACTAATACCTACTTCATCAGCTATAAATAAAATAAACATTATTTTGATTTTAAATCATTTTTCTACTCCTAAAACTTTCATTTAAGCAAAAAAAACGGACATTTTAGTTATCTACTTCATTCACCTATGTCCTATGCCTTCAATTGGAAGTCCACGTGTCGTCTCGAGCTGAGATTACCTCGACGAGGCGAGATTGTTAGGTCTAGACAAAGGCAGACGAACACAAACATGGCCTGGAAATCCTGGAATTAAGCCCTAGACACTATTTGCCGTTTGGTTTTGACGTTTTGGGAGGTCAAAAGGCACCCATGCAAGCGAAGGGTTAAGGATAGACGGGATTTGAATCTTGATCGAATGTGTAGGTTGTGAATGCCTAAAATCTAAATGCTTGTTTATTTTTTTATTTTGTTTAGTGAACCTGTTGGCAACCCATTTGCGACTTACGAGTTAACTAACTGCCGTACTCAGAGAAGAGATTTAATTACCCAACACTCAACAGTAATAATTAAATGAAGATTTTGAGATAAGCCCTATACATTAATTGTCAAACTCATCAATAAATTGAAGATTAATGATCATTAAAAGTCTGAGACGAGTGCAGCCGTAATTAGCGGTTAGAGTATTACATTACATTACAATTTTGAATAATAAACGATGAAGTACTTTGGAACCACAGCTTTTGCTGTGGTTCCAAAGTACTTCATCGTTTATTATTCAAAATTTGAAGCTTTCAACCGGGCCAAAGTACAGACTACGCCTCCTTCTTACATAATCGGCCAAATGTTGGGCATCATTACGTCTGCAAAGTTTACAAGTTATGATTGTACTAATATGTTTAATATTACTGCGACATAAAATATTTTCTATATAGTACGAATTTTGTAGAGAATACATTTTTATTAAAATAACATTTTATGAACATTCAAAAAGCACAATAGAATAATGCGGGCGTTGTTTAGACAAAACAATGGTTAGGTGACGTTTCGCACAATGCGAAGAGAATAATTTTTACTACACGTATGAAATGATGAATTCTCATTTGTCCATTTTCACGGAATTTAAAAATATATTCACCGATATTTCATAAAGTGAGTTGTGTCATTGAGACAACTCACTTAATTATATAGGGAGCGTGCAGAGCGTGCCAATTACACATCAATTTGCATCAAAAGTAAGGATAATTTGGACAAGTCCCGCCAGGAATTCAACACTGAGGATAGTATTGAACTTTAACCATCTTGTCAAAGTGTTGGTTCTCAAAAGGGTGATTCTTCTGTGTGTTATTTATAGAATACAAGTATATGGTGTTTGCACTGAATATGAGGTCTTGGTTAAAAATAGTGACAGACAAAAGTTCTGAAGATGGTATCGAGCGAATCGCAGAAGGTTGATGAAATAAAAGCATTTATTTTAGTGAACTTGTTTTATTTTATTAATCCACAAGCATTTTCAGTAATTATTATAAGTATTTTTGTATCTTCATTATTTTATTGCAATATTTACCTACCTATCAAGTTTTTACTTTCTATGCTGATGGATGCTACTAATTACTTTTTCAGATATTTTCTTAGATAACTAAATAATATTTATACATTTTTATTCACACTTTCGTTCTTTGTTTACTGTTAGAAACTCATCCATACTCAATATTATAAATGCGAAAGTGTGTCTGTCTGTTATCACTTCACGCCCAAACTGCTGAACCAATTTTGCTGAAATTTGGTATGGATTTACTTTTGAACCCTGGGAATGGACATAGGATACTTTTATCCCAGGAAAATGTACGGTTCTCGCGCGATAAATGATTTTTGGCGCAACGGAGTTGCGGGCGTCATCTAGTTTTTTACTTTAATCCTTCGATCGCGGATTCTTGGAAATCTGTTGTTGTTCTCGCACCCACATGTGGCCACTTGGAAGTGTAAGTATTTAATCATTTTATAGTCTACAACATAAAAAAAACACTTATAAACTAGCCGGGGTCAAAGAGAATGCGAAGCCAAAGTCACTCACAAGTTACTTCTTTTACTCGCATCGTGTCGCTGCTGTCGAATTACGACGCCCTCTATAGTTTCTGCACGGTCCCTATAAATAGCAACAGGTAGAATATATAAAATGAATATCTCATAAAGCTCTTGCCCGTTACACACATTCGATCAACCTTGGACCAACATGGGCCTACGGCCAACGCATTGAGCCAGCGCATTGGACTTGTCGCTCCCAACTTAAATGGCTGAGTAGGCCTCAAACTCCTATCGCCTTTGACGTCATTCTGTAACCATCATACGCACCGCACTGTGTCCTCCATAACATGCTATTTAAATACAATAGAGACTTTACAATTTATTTATTTACAATTTATTGATTACAATTTAAAAATCACATAAAATAGACCTTACTAAAACTCTCCATGTAAAATGCTAGAATGTTTTGAGTTAAGGCGTATTTGGCTTATCTGGGGGCACGGGAGTGCCCCCGCCAAGATGAGCCAAGCGAAGAGCGCAAGGGCACTACCTACCTTTTCTCGAAACGTTTCGTCGTATTTTGAACCCTCGTAACTTTGGTTTGGATAATGCCAGATACTTAAAATTTTTAGGATATAATGACATGAGTAAAATAATAAAATGCGCAAAGTTTGAATGTCGTAGCTATTATACTTTAGATTTTATAGGTGTCCAAAAACCCACAATTTTGGCACTGACTCAACCTATCATCAAAACTGTTAGGGTACTTCCTGAAGTCTGAGAAAGCTGAAATTTGGTATGTAACATACTATTAGTACAGAAACAACAAAAAAATTATCAAATCCAACCTAACCTATATCCGTACACTTATAGAGCAAAATTAGGCCAAAAATTGTGTTTTTTGTATGGGGGCCCCCCTTATTTTTTATTTTATTTTAATATTATTATTAAATATTAAAGTAGACATATTATTAAGGTACTTTGAGAAAAAATCAAGTACCTACCTGTTGCCATTATTGATATAGAGCAAAATAGGCCAAAAAATCACGTTTGTTGTATGGGAGCCTCCTTTAAATATTAATTTTATTTTGTTTTTAGTATTTATTGTTATAGCGGCAACAAATATACATAATCTGTGAAAATTTCAACTCTCTATCTATTATTTTTGAGTTACAGACTGGAGACAGACAGACAGACAGACAGACGGAAAATAGACGGAAAGACAACGAAGTCTTAGTAATAGGTTCCCGTTTTTACCCTGTGGTTACGGAACCCTAAAAAATACGTGTTATCCTTGAGAGACCACAGACTCACAGAAAACCGGCGTGAAACAGCGCTTGCTCCGTGTTTCGTCTAGTGAGTGAGTTTAGCGGAGGCCCAACTGCACTCTATACCAATACATTATTCCCTATCCCTATTCTCTTCTGCTTATTCCCTTAGATTATTCCTTCATAAAAACTCTTCTAATGTAACAGTGTCCATGGGCGATGGCAGTTGCTTTCCATCGGGTGACCCGTCTGCTTGTTTGCCCCCTAATTTCATAAAAAAGGGAAAGAGAACAAGGGAATAGGGATACCCCTTTTCCCTATTCCCTCAATTAAGCCTTTTCTGTCTGAAAGTATGGCAGCTCGGCGACGGTAGTACTTTTCATCAGGTGACCTGTTTGCTCGTTTGTCCCCTAATTTTATATTATGTAACCGATCTCCTCTTAAAGGCTGGCAAAGCACTTGCAACTTTTCTAATAATGCGAGTGCACATGCTCATATGTCCCTTAATCCTTCAAGCCACAAGCGGCCGCATGCGGCCGCGATAACAATACAAATCTATTGTGTCTCGTTTTTTCCACGATCGAGGGATTTCATAAAAACGTGTGTGGTAAAACTTACAAAAAAATTTAAATCCCACCAAAAAACATTTTCATGTAAAAATGCTGCCAAGATGACCAGTGGCCAGGCCACCGATTTTGACTAATGTGTAGAGTTTTTAGATTCTTCTCGTGCGGCTGACACATTATATCAAGTATTTTGCCGCGATATGTGTAAAATTAAGGTTTTTAGGTTTAGGGCTGAGTATGTAAGGTTTGAAACTTGGCTCTACATGAGATCTCACTACTTTTTGACACCTCGAACTATTATGTTCTCATCTTGGCAGCATTTTTACATGAAAATGTTTTTTGGTGGGATTATTCATACATTTTTTAAAATAAGATAAGGGGGCAATCGGACAAACGGGTCACCACCGGGAAAGCAACCGTCACCCATGGACACTCACAACATCAGAAGAGCTGTTGGTACGTTTTTGTGCTATAAATAACACTAATTGATTAATTATATAATTTGATAATATTTATAGAATTAAATTAACCTGCCAAGTTTAAATTTAGAAGTATTATGGATCAGGCTGTTGATGAAGATTATAATGATCGATGAAGTGCATCTGAACTTGGCATGGGATTAGATTTCAACTCTTTTTTCAGGCCAAAAATTAGCCTAAAGGAACTAGGCCCTATTTTAACAGGTATGTTCTTAGTGGGATTTTATTGAACACTAATATAAACAAATTATTAATCCCTCGATGGTGGATTCCGGCCCTGGAAATCTATTATTATCGCGATCGAATTTGACCACTTGGGAATTGAAACATTAATGAGTTTTTAATAATATGACTTCTTTTTGTTTGATTTCGGTCATTCCTACACTTTAAACGAGACAATTTCCTATAAAATATCATAGTCTCGGTAACAGAAGTGTTTTAATGAAATTTAATATGTAGAGAGATTTACTTAGGTGAGAAAAAAAACATGCTAAATAGGTCCTTTAGGAAACTACTAGGTATTAATATTGGCATTTTTTGAGCTCAGAACAAAGTTATCTAAATTAAACCGTTTAACAACAAACAGCAAGGTGGTCTATCATACCTAGCTGCTGTTTATTGTTAAACGGTTTAATTAATACTGAAAAACTTGTGTCATTTTAATATTGTTTATGTTGACTTTACCAGGGGCTCTATACCTTTGTCTAAAGTGGCAAAATACTCTTAGCAATTTAACTCAAGTCTGAAAACATTAAACACTATCAGCGGTGTGGCCGCAGGGACTAATTAATATATTTATTACTACATTATACTTAAAAGAGCTTTCTTCTAGCCTGTTGTGACGACTTTAAGAGCCATAGCTAACTAGAGTATTCTAAAATATAAAAGGTTTGGCAGAAAATATATTGCTATTGGTCCAACACAAAATACTATAAAAAAATTAAAATGTTATTAGGGCGCATTTTTTGTATTTTTGAATTTCGAACAGTTATGTAACAGTTGTTTTAGTAAACAATAACTATTAGAAAAGTTTATTTACGTAAAATTTTTGCATACTTAATAAGTATGTTATATTTTGAAAAAGTGCGTAGTGCGTACATTTTAACTTTCAGAATCTTAACAATATTCAAATTAAGGAAAAAGAAATATATACAAATTGGCACTTCATACTACAGAAAGTCATTTTACGAAATTAAAGATACCAGTAATAGAAAACCAACGATAGGTTGTTTGACCCAATTATAGTTTTGTAAGTCCTCATTAGAATAAAATCATGAGCCTGAACTTAGCAGACAGCAGACAAAAAAAATATTTGGATAGGGATATCTGCGAGCCCACGTAAGTTTTTAGAGTTAACTAAACTGATAATTGTGTGTTGTCAAATTATTTAAACATGATAATAAATATTTTTTTACAACGTACGAAAAAAAATTTAAACAAAAAAAAATTTTGGGAAGCTCTCACGCAATTTCCTATTGTTGAAAATTTATAAAAATTTGTAAATATGCTCAATTTTAGGTTCTTTAAAGATGATATCGATTATTTTTTTGATTTTTTATTTTGATCATTTTGGGGCTCATAACTCTGTAAATAATCAGTAAAAAAAGAAAAAAACATTTATCATGTATTTCCCTGTCAACATTCTAAACATGATATTTTTTTGTTTTTTTATTTTGTCACTGAGTTGATAGATGTCCGTATTTTTGTATTTTTTTTAGTTTTTAACGATTTTTGGGACAAAAAAAAACAAACTAAAAAATCAAAATTCTGAAAAATGTCATGTTTAGATCTTTTGAAAATGAAGATATGAGAATATTTTTTTTTCATTTGGTTTTTTTTTTAACCTTGATATCCGTCGCAAAAAAAAAAACAAAAATACCGATATCCATCAACTCAGTGACAAAATAAAAAAACAAAAAAATATCATGTTTAGAATGTTGACAGGGAAATACATGATAAATGTTTTTTTCTTTTTTTACTGATTATTTACAGAGTTATGAGCCCCAAAATGATCAAAATAAAAAATCAAAAAAATAATCGATATCATCTTTAAAGAACCTCAAATTGAGCATATTTACAAATTTTTATAAATTTTCAACAATAGGAAATTGCGTGAGAGCTTCCCAAAATTTTTTTTTGTTTAAATTTTTTTTCGTATGTTGTAAAAAAAAATATTTATTATCATGCTTAAATAATTTGACAACACACAATTATCAGTTTAGTTAACTCTAAAAACTTACGTGGGCTCGCAGATATCCCTATCCAAATATTTTTTTTGTCTGCTGTCTGCTAAGTTCAGGCTCATATAAAATCACATTATTTTAACTTATTGTTACAGAGTACAAAATGTTCAGAAGCTATGTGCCAGGGCAGTATTATGGACATCCCGAGCCGTGGGGACGCGAGGAGCACGGACGAGATATACAGTGACGCGAAGGCTTTACTGCAGGAATATTTTTCTTCAATACGCAGGTGAGTGGTTACACACATTATATGCACTTGCTCTTGAATAATATTAAAGTTTTCAGTACAGTGTAAATGTTGTGAAAATGTTATTGAGAAGTGCTATGGTGTTTTTTTCTTTCTTTTTTCTTTTTCTTCTTTTTTGGCAACTTGACACAAAGGATGTGTATGTTGTGCCACAGACAAGGTAAAAAGGTAAGGAATATGGCGGGAAAACCATATTCCTCCTATTATAATTTTCATCATCGTTTTCATGTATCGTCAGGTCTAAAGTCTAGTCAAAGTCTAAGTAAAAGTCAATACAGTCAAGGAGTCAAGTCGGTCGATTCAGTAAAGTGGTAGACGCTTTACTGAAACTTTCGATGGAGTTTTGGAGGGAACACAAAATAGCACGTTTCTGGATATTACATCACTTTCCTACACTTGTGCATGAACACGAATATATAATGGTTAATATTCTACCAATATTACACATTAGAAACCCAGCTAACACAATTTTAAGAAAATAATACAAAAACACAACAGCACTCTTTCACATGCCCGCCAAAACTCCTATGGTGTTTTTGAGATAAAACTATGAAAAAGTAAAACTTCTTCTTCTTCTTCTTTTTATTATAGCGGCCTCAGTGAGTTGCCAATGTCAGAGTGATTTTGGGGAGACTTTAGAATGAGTACGAAAATTGCAAATTCTTTTTTTTAATTATTAGTAGGATTCATAATTATTTCTTTTAGCATATTTCATCATTCTAAGAACGCTACACACGTATTTATACGGTGAAAATTGATCTTCGTCAATGAACGTTAAAAAATGTGCCTTACGAGAAGCGCCTGCTCTTGAAACCACATTCGACTTATGAGAATAGGTGCCCAGTATTTTCGAAGCATTCAAAAATCGAATAGGACATTGAAAGTTCTCTTAAAGAGCCCACTCACTATCCTGCAGGCCTGCGACACCATTCACTATTCTGCATAAGCCGGCGGACTGCACGGCGGGCTGCAATGCAGGATAGTGAATGGGTCTTTTTAGTTATGTCTACTGTGGTTCTACCAATGTTTATCCCCTGAAAAAATAACCATAAATATATTTTTAATTAGTGCATTATCCACAGACAAAACTCCGAAGCACACATCTCCCGGCTGCAAGAGGTGGAACGGGAGCTGCAGGCGAGCGGCACCTACAACCTCAAGACCTGCGAGCTGGTCTTCGGCGCCAAGCTCGCCTGGAGGAACAGCACCAGGTGCATCGGCAGGATACAATGGAAGAAACTGCAGGTAAATTAAGCTAGGTTAGCTAACAAAATATTCTACTATTTTCCTTCTTAGGGTCAACTCTCATTGTAACGTCGCCAGGCTTTGAGAATAATAATTGAGATTCATTTCAATTTGTTGAGATGGGTCGTACCATGGTCGTACAAATAAGAACTGTCACCTCAACTGCAGCACCGCAAACGGCTAGGCTGTCAATTCAATGAGTATTTTCTTGGGTAGTAAAATATAAAGTTCAATTTTGAAGGGTCCATAATATAAAAGGGCATCCCATTGCATCGACGCCACGATTGCAATGTGTTTTTTTTTAATGCAATAAGGGGGCAAACGAGCAAACGGGTCACCTGATGGAAAGCAACTTCCGTCGCCCATGAACACTCGCAGCATCAGAAGAGCTGCAGGTGCGTTGCCGGCCTTTTAAGGGGTAATAGGGGAGGGTAGGGAAGGAAATAGCGAAGGGAAGGGAAGGGAAAAGGGTAGGGGATTGGGCCTCCGGTAAACTCACTCACTCGGCGAAACACAGCGCAAGCGCTGTTTCACGCCGGTTTTCTGTGAGGACGTGGTATTTCTCCGGTTGACCCGGCCCATTCGTTCCGAAGTATGGCTGTACCACGTCCAGTCGAACTGACCTTTAGTCTAGCTAGATTACGGTTACGCCGCGCGCTGTCGCTACAGCCTATATTTTCAGATGTTTTCATTTGCGATGATCAACACAACTCTAGGGTAAGGCCGCTATTGCGAAAGGTTCCATCGTTTCTGCAATAAGTTGGTCTAAGACTAAGGTCTTTAGGGTTTTAGTGGTACCCATAACACACCTTCCCATGTTTCCAATCCGCTGCGGATGCGCAAAGCATTCCCCCATGAAAACCAACTTGGCCAATGTTCCCAATCCACCGCATACGCGCAAAGTATTTCCTATAACCAAGGTCCAAGAGTAAGGAAGCTGCATCAAGGGGATCTTCTTATTCCGCAATTAATTACGGCTCTTAAGCGAGGCCGGGTGATGGGTCGTTACTCCGTAAAAGCCTTTTTATTGCCCGAAAACACTAGCCTGACCGTTCACTATTTATACGCATACTTATTGCACGCAACCCCATAGTAAAGGAAACAATGAAGAAGTATGTGTATTATGTAGATACCACAGGTTGTGTAGAGGCTACAGACGTAACGGTTAAAAATGCTTTCACCTTTTCTGTTACGCTAGAAAAGTGCAGAAAAGAAAATAAAACATTATAAAACTAAAACATCTGTATTCTGTATACACATTAAAGGGGTAAATGTTAAAAACAAACGTTTTCCAGGTATTCCACTGTCAAGAGGTGAGCACGGCGCGGGGCATGTTCGAGGCGCTGTGCGACCACATCAAGTACGCCACCAACCGCGGTAACATCCGGTAAGTCAATATTTGTTCAGACTGAGCACATTTGTATAGCGCTGGTGATGGGATATTCATAATAATAAAAACAATTTTGTATTTCATAATTGCGATAAAAAAGAGCTCCGTTCCTATTCCAAACTTCTTAACATTCCCGCCCATGACACTAAATATTTCAATTCCTCCTTTACGGTTAAGTCTATTTTACTTTGGAATTCCTTACCCGATCATATAAGGAAAGCTGAAACCTTGAATCGCTTTAAGTCGTTGCTATTTAAATATTATTTTGATAAATCTGTCAATCAATAATAATTACAGTATAATAAAAACATTATATAGTACGTATCTATTATCAGTATTAGTCATAATATATATTATATGCACTTATTATCATTATTATTATAGTATATTATAGTAGAATAGTATATGTAGTATTAGGCTATATTATATATATACTGTTGCACATCACCTTTTTTCCTGTAAATTCAGCATCTCTGTAAAATTTGTAAAAGGGTTGCCTGGAAGAAATAGCTTTCAAGTAATAAGGCCGCCCTTGTGTACATGTCTCATTTATTAAATAATGTTAATTTCACTGATATGTTTGTGCACAATAAAGTATATTTATTATTATTATTATTAATAATAATAATACTAGATGACGCCCGCAACTTCGTTGCGCCAAAAATCGTTTATCGCGCGGGAACCGTACATTTTTTCGGGATAAAAACTATCCTATGTCCTTTCTCGGGACTCAAAGAATCTCCTTGCTAAATTTCAGCAAAATCGGTTCAGCGGTTCGAGCGTGAAGAGGTGACAGACAGACAGACAGACAGACAGACAGACACACTTTCGCATTTATAATATTAGTATGGATGAACTACATGAATTATTATTATACTCGAGTCAGTATGTTTGTTGCGTGCAAAATTCGATTTAAGTAGGAATTTGATTTTAAAGTAAATATACATTTTAAATACAATTTCAATATAATCATAATATTATATTTAAAACTAATTTAATAATTGTCTACCATGGGGTAAACATGTTATAATCCAAATAATAGTTCAAACTACGAGAGTTCAAATATATTTAATGGTCATTATAAGGTAGACATTCAAAAAGGGGTTATTTTAAAATACCGATTTTGAATTTAAATAATTAAATTCGTTCATTACTAACCAGTAGCTAAGGTCATATCAAGGCTATTAATGAATCTATTTGAAATACAGACCATAATTTTAAAAGGTATTTTCTGATAAATGCAGCCAGAAGATAAATTGAGGAAAAGGGAGGCTCGATTTCGCCTAAGTTAATATTTAAGGCTGCGATTAGATCAACATGATTAGAAATCCGTATAATTTGTATTAAACATCGGACTTTATTGAAATTGTATTTCGTTTTTCAATAGGAATCGATCAAGTTATTTAAAACAAGAGGCCGTACTCCCGATTCATTTTTTTTCAAGTTTCATTCTATATATTCTATAATATATATTCTATTTTCGATCTGTACCTACTCTGGAAACAACTGAATCAAGATTGACGTCGCAACGTCAAATTTCTCGATCTTGAGGTTGTAACTTGTAACACCGCAGGATTATGCGCAAGTGTTAATGCTAAGATGACATCGAGTTGATTCCATTCTCGATTGATCGATTGTAGTACTCGATCCTCGGCACTATGGTAAAAAGTTAAAAACTCAATTCATAAGCGCGACAGCCCATCACTAAAACTGATGTATCGTCTCAATTAGTTAAAAGACCACTCGCGGCAATGTATTTTTCAAAAGCTATTTTTGCACAAGTAACAAATACTTACGTATTCATAACTTTATTTTATTGAGGTAAAACGTTTGTGACGATTCTGTACCGAATAATGTGTTATTTTATACGCATTAGAGCTCTCAGCTCTGCCTACATTTTATTATCTAATTCTTTTTTATATTATAAAGCTACGGTTTATTTGTCTGAACGCTCTAATCTGACAAACTACTGGGCATATTTTTATGTAATTTGCCACAGTTATAGAGTAGACCACGAGAAAGGGCATAGGCTATTTTTTATAAGAAAATGTACGATTCCCGCGAAATTATTTATCTACAGGAGGGTCCAACCGCCTGAAACGTTTAGTAACTTAGGTAACCAAGTCTTAAATGATAATGACAACTTTATAAGCGGGCACAAGACCTCTAATAATTATTGTTTATGCATTCATTAATATTCTGAATTGAATTACGATAAGCATATTACTTGATCTATTTACAATATTAAACTGCATATTATTAATATTGTAATCTTTTAAGCCGTCGTACTCCTTGATAAAAATAAATAAATAATAATTATTATGTATAACACGGTCAAATTAACTATATAGACGCACGGTTTGATGACGTCATTACGGAGCTCGCATGTTATTGCATTCCAGCGCGAGCGGTGCGTCAAGTAAATGTGGCCGTGTTGTACGTTTCTCTATCTTTGGATGACTCTATGAAGTTTGACATAATATTATGTATAAATTGCGAGTTTCTTAAGGGCCCCCGAGACGGTCAAACGGTTTGACTCAAACAGGTAAATTTTGGTTTGACTCAAACCATTTTGATCGTTTACAAAGCTAATTTGAACGGTTTGTCAAACATTTACGAGTTTGAAGCTCGTTTGATTAAATTTCATATTTTTGTTGTGTTTGACGCGCCGTTTGATCGTGTTCCGATGCGTTTGAACAAACTCTGTACCATTCTTTGGAGTACTTACATTATTTTTAACCGACTAAAAAAGAGGAGGTTATCAATTCGACGCGTATGTAATATGTATGAACTGCCCAGTTTTCGTATATGTTAGTCTATATCAGCATTTGAATTCTGAACAAAATATGTGCAAAATTTCAAAAGTCTATGTATGTGTTCACATATCTCCGGAATTACAAGTCCGATTTAAATATTTTTTGTTGCACTATATAGAATATTGTTTAACTTGGGAGACTTCTGCAAGTTTCATCAAAATAGGCTTAGTAGTTTTTGAGATAGGGAATTTAATTCTTAATTTCGTACAATTTTTAAGTCGGTTTTATCTTTTATACAATAATATTTATTCGTCACAAGACGTGTGGTCCACAGCGCGTATTGAACCAAACTGTGCAGTGCCGTTTGACAAACCGTTCAAACCGACATCAAACGGTTGCATCAAACACGTAAGGTTTGAATCAAATCGTTTGATTGTCTCGGGGGCCCTTTACGCCGCGCGCCGGTTCTTCACGCCGGGTACGGTTCCTCCACGAACCGGAAATATTACTTAGTGACGAAATTAGAAATAAAACATTTTTTATTATATTTACTAATTGATCCATCCGTTATCACAGGTCAGCCATCACGATATTCCGTCAGCGCACAGACGCTGCGGGCGCGCACGACTACCGCGTATGGAACCCGCAGCTCATCAGCTACGCCGGCTACCGCGAGCCGGACGGCACCGTGCTGGGCGACCCGGCCCGAGTGGAGTTTACCGAGGTGAGTGTGATCACGTGCTCACGACCGCAGAGTGAGGACGTGGTCACGAGATCACCGTTGACCACGTTCCCATCTCTAATGTACTACTTCCCTGTCTCGATTCTCGTTTGGATTCTCAGGTTATAGCACGCATGCACGCAGAATGATCATTCAGCTTCATATCCGAAAATCCGGTTCGAATTTTGAGAATTGACCTAATAATATGATAAATCTAATGGTTCTCATTTCTCAAACTACGAATAATAAAAACTAAGGAAACGTAACTCCCATACTATTACCGTTTAAAATTTGGCTCCTTTCGAACTGTCATGTAACGTCAGCCTTTATACCGCTCAAGGCTACCTATATATTGCAAATGTATTGAAATGTGTGCCTAAGGTACACTTTTTTGACAAGTATTTTGGAGAATGTTTTTTGACGGAGTTACTCTTCCTTAGTTTTTATTGTTCGTAGTTCTCAAATAAGTAATTTAATTGTACACACTCAAAGCACTCCCAAACACCCAACACCAAAGAAAGATAAGATTAATGTTGTAAAAGTTGTTTCAATCAATGTAAATAGTTTAAATAAAAACAGGTGAAAGAACTTCTTGAAGAAATGTAATTTACCATTTCCTGGGAAAGATTTCACGCTGTTTAACTGAAAGAATTATCGAGTTTAACTTTCAAGATCGAGTGCTTCTTGCTTTGCTGAACTTTCAGTTTGTTATTTTTTAGGTTTTCAAACTTTTCTTGATTGCAGCTACTCGCGTTTTGCTTTTGAAGATAAATCGGTCGCTTTTATAGAAATGAATCTAAGATTTTTATCAGATTTTGATTTGATCAAAATCAAAACCTGAAAAAAAGACAGCAAGTGCCCTAGCGTCATGAATTTTCCCATATAAATGTTAAATAATCGGCCAAGTGCGAATCGGACTCGCGTACGAAGGGTTCCGCACCGGTATAGAGCGAAAGTAGACAAAAAATTGTGTATTTTGTATGGGAGCCCCCTTAAATATTTACTTTATTTTAATTTTATTATAAATTACTAAAGTATGAATATAATTAAGGATTTTGTGGAAATGTCAAGTGCCTAGCTGTTACGAGCAAAAAAGGCCAAAAAATCACTTTTGTTGTATGGGAGCCCCCCTAAAATATTAACTTTATTTTATTTTCAGTATTTGTTGTTATAACGGCAACAGATATACACAATCTGTAAAAATTTCAGATATCTAGCTATAGCGGTTCTTGAGTTACAGCCTGGAGACAGACAGACAGACGGACGGATAGACGGACAGACAACGAAGTCTTAGTAATAGGGTCCCGTTTTTACCCTTTGGGTACGGAACCCTAAAAAGTAACTCTTTCAGCGCTGCCACTTTCACAGTCAACTCTATATCTCTCATGTAGTTTTTGCCTAGAAGATGTAGTTTTTGAAGTTTTCATTATTTTTGTAGGTGTGTATGAAGCTGGGTTGGAAGCCGCCCCGCACAGCGTGGGACATCCTGCCCATAGTAGTGTCGGCCGACGGCAAGGAGCCTGAGTTCTTCGAAATACCACGCGAAATCATCATGGAAGTACACATGGAGCATCCTAAGTAAGTTTTCTTGTATTGAAAAGAACATGATAAATTCCTCTTGAATGCACGTAGAGTCAAAAGTGTCATAAAACACTACATGGGTAGTTTTTGCTCTATTTTATGACGCTTCCTAGCCATAATGCTGCCATGGATCACGTTGAATGAATACTCCATCTCTTTTATTGGTGTTCAAATAAATTGTACAAAAAAACAAAAGTGATAGCCGATGTATGAATTGATCGTGTATCACTTTTGGTACCATCAAATATTTTTTTACTGATAGGTGGCTCAACGTAATTTTTTCATGTTAAGATCAGCCGACAGAATTTGCGGATCCGTCAAAGGATCGATCGTCTAACTTAACACTGACATATGCATCAACTCTTGAATTCCTCATGACAACTCCAGCTACCCTCTAACCCCTAGCTACCCATGGTTCCGCGACCTGGGTCTCCGGTGGTACGCGCTGCCGGCGGTGTCCAGCATGCGGCTGGACTGCGGCGGGCTGCAGTTCACCGCCACCGCCTTCAACGGCTGGTACATGGGTACCGAGATCGCCTGCCGGAACTTCTGTGACGCTAACCGGCTGGATATATTAGAGGTAAGGAAGGAAGAGCAGTTGATTTAGAACTAGCAGTTAGCACGCACTACGACTTTTTGCCGCGCGATTATTTTACGTCGCTTGTTCTTAGTTACAAAAAACAAAACTCATAGTATTTTATCTTATTTTATTAATTTTCAGAAAACTTATGGCATGGTAAAGGAAAACTTTATATTATGTTAAATGAGCTTACAGTTTGGGTCAAGTCTCATTGCAACGTTTCGATTATACGGCGCGGCTTTGAACTTACGTCACAGTGTGAAGCATATGCCCATATCCAAAGAGAATATAATCACTACGTTTTACCCATATCGATTTTCTTATACTCCTACTAAATCAGTATCCATAACGCTGAAAATAAGTAATTTATTATAAACTTGAATGAGACGCAATGTCATACTCAAAAACTTACTTTACGTTCCAAAAAGACTGGTGGTATAAAAACTAATCCCCCACGGTAGTATATTTTTCCGTGCTTAAAGTAGCTAATATTATGTTAATTGTGCATACGCGGTTAAGGCTACAAACTGTGCTGCTAATCTGTTTCGCATTTTCGACATAATACTCCAGCTAAACTAAAAGAATTTTTGCGAAAGAATTTTAAAATGTGCAGCAATTTCGAAGCTATTTCGAAAAGTTTTCAACAGTTTCGACGATGGCCAATTTGCTATTAGAGTCAATGTTTTTTCAGAGCGTCGCCATGAAAATGGGTCTGGACACTAACTCGTATGTGTCTTTGTGGAAGGACAAAGCGCTGGTGGAAGTGAATATAGCCGTGCTGCACAGTTTCCATAGAGACACCGTGTCCATAGTCGACCACCACTCCGCCTCCGAGCAGTTTATGAAACATCTAGACAACGAAAGTAGAAGCAGGTAATAAAAAAATATGTGGACACGTTAACGTGGGAGAGCCATGCTTCGGCACGAATGGGCCGGCTCAACCAGAGAAATACCACGTTCTCACAGAAAACCGGCGTGAAACAGCGCTTGCGCTGTGTGCCGAGTGAGTGAGTTAACCGGAGGCCCAATCCCCTACCCTATTCCCTTCTCTACCATCCCCTATTCCATTCCCTTCCCATGCCTACCCTCTCCTATTACCCTATTCCCTCTTAAAAGGCTGGCAACGCACCTGCAGCTCTTCTGATGCTGCGAGTGTCCATGGGCGACGGAAGTTGCTTTCCATTAGATGACCTGTTTGCTCGTTTGCCCCCTTCTTTCATAAAAAAAACACTGCACTGCAGTGTTTTTTTTTTAAATTTCGAACTCACTAAAACTTGCTAGGGTGACTGTGGTGCAATATGATTGCGGACACGTCCGGTTTTTATACGCCAATTAAATTGATTCTGTCACTTACATGTCACGCGCGTCACCTGTCGAGGCGGTGGCAGCTGACAGGATACAAGACACCGAACATCTACTATATTGACAGTTAATTTATTTCACAACGTATCGATTCACAAATCAAAACCTTATCTGATAACACGTATAATATTATTGCATTACGATTGTGGAAATCTCTTTGAAAACGAGTGGTTTAGCAATAATATTTACACAAATTACATATTTTCTAAAACAGTTATATTTTTTGTCTGGCATGTGACTTTTCAACCAAATCAGACAACAACAGCAACCATTAATTATAATAATTAATTACTGGTTGATATTATTGTCTGATTCGGATACTCTTAAATAATAAGTATTATTAAAGAGTAAAGAAAGATAAGATAATCACAAAAGCAGTTGGTTCCGTATACAATATACACTTATACAGTCGATTTAACGCCATAAATAATAAAATAACGATATTACGTCTTCAGAGAAACATCAGACGGCATCTGTAGACTGTAGTGTTGAGAATTGATTGAAACTTGAAAGCTCCCTCTTCAAAGTGCATATTGTGTTACTCGCTCACTTGTTACGTATGATTCTACAAACAAAAGGAGATTATTTTCCGGACATAACACATACAGAGAGAATTTATAATAATTCTGAGGATTGTGATAAATTGCTCCAATCAAGGGAAAATGGAATTAGACGACTTTAATTTGCTTATAATAACAATAATGTTGCCAATAAATTCGTTTGAACATAACTTAGCTTAGTGTAAGAAACCGTACTTTTTGCAGCGATGAAAACAATTTTCCGAGACGCAAAGTTTATTTACACCAAATTTTATCAGTTTAGTAAAGAGGTATAACCTCCATTATAATAATTGTGTACTTAATAAAAATAATCATTTTAGGGGAGGTTGTCCGTCAGACTGGGTTTGGATAGTCCCACCGATGTCGTCCTCCCTGACCGCGGTGTTTCATCAGGAGATGGCTTTGTACTACATCAAGCCGTCCTATGATTACCAAGTAAGTAAAAAAAGACGTGTTTAATGTAAAATTTAACATTTCTTTTCTATTTCGGTCATTTTGAAACTGTTAATGTTGGAGGCAATTTCAAATAGAATTTATTATAGCCAAATAATTTTATAAGTTTTATTTTTCATGCCCAATTCTTGCATTTTCGCTCTTCGTTCGGAGTGTGGAACAGCGTTATAGATGAAAGATTTAAGGTATGAAAAAATGTAAGTCCCTAACTAAAAAATAATACATCAATGCATAGATAAAGGTACAGCCGAACACATAACCGTCTATTGAAAACAGTCGTTTAAATAGCAAAACAATTCCAGGAGCCAGCGTGGAAGACGCACCATTGGAAAACTGAGGGCGAAAAGCCGCGGCACCGGAAGTTCCACTTCAAGCAAATCGCACGCGCAGTCAAATTCACGTCAAAACTCTTCAGCCAGGCGCTGTCTAAGCGGATCAAGGCAACTATACTTTATGCCACGGAGACCGGCAAGTCGGAGCAGTATGCGAAGGAATTGGGCACTATTTTCGGACACGTTTTCAACGCTCAGGTGAGCCCTAATATTGTTATAGAGTGGGCACACGTTTGGAAATATGTGGATAAAATATGATTGTTTCAGTTATAGAGGTAACTATTCGTTCTACGACTAAGTGATAGCTACAATTATTGTCAGATTTAAATATGATGTCATGACGCGGCCTTTTGAAGTAGCAATATGCGACAGTTTAAAAACGTACAAAATGCACAAATATCTATACGGGTCGATTCTATTATTTTAAAGAGACAATAATGTGGCTTCATTCCTTTTCCGATTACTGGATTAAACAGCAAAATAGTGCTCTCATAAAAATGTTCAGGACTTTATAATGTTTTATAACTTTTATTTTTTATTTTAATTAAAACTGAAAAAGTTTTTTGAACAATTAAAACGCATTTCTGTTCGTTTGAGATCAGAATACTGCTTTCTAAGTTTAAAGGAAGCTGACAGAATAAAAAAAGGAACGAAGTTGAATTAACGTATCATTTAAATAGTAGAATCTGTGTACAGATAGATCGAAACGATATGGAATACACATGATTGACATAAATGACATAAATGCTATCAAATCCTTGAAGGTCTTAATTGATGGTCACCGCAGTTGTGCAGGCAAATGTAATTTACAAAATACAGAGGAAGCTCGTTCCAAATCTCGTGTAATGCTGGAGGTGTTGTAGCTCACCGTATTTATGACTGAAATTTATGGTCCGGTATTTTGTGTGTGATCGTGTATCGTGCGCCAGACTGTCACGGACACTGGTTGAATGACGATAGAGTTTTCAATAAACTGGTGAAATCTTTGCTGATATTACATAGAAAGTTGATTGAATGTAGTAACATAGAATAATTAATAGATAATAATTTAAAGATCATTAGAAACTATAAGACATTTTGAATCAGTCTTTAATTCTTATGTTTTGATTAAAACGGCATCACAGATTTCCTCTTTTGTCTAACGTTAAGTAATTTTCAGAAAATATTCATACTGTACGCACTTACTTTAAAAAAATACGGACGTAACCTTGTCTAATCCCGAGTGAAGCATAGTAATGGCCGCCCGTGTTAGATGTATGCGTGTCATTGGCGCCGTCACTCTATGTACAATGACAGCGGGTTGTAGTACCATTTGCGTGTGTGAATGTCGGTCACGTGTACAATAAACGAAATTGTGACGAAATTGTCGTACCTTGCATGCTTCACCTCTTTATAGTGTAATGCTCCATCCATATTTTTTTTACATCCGTGAGTATACGTATATAAATAGAGGTCATAAGTTACATAATGTTATGTTCTCATTAGTCAAGGGATGTTTGACTTGTCTAAAGTATCCTATAAGGACATTATAATTATTACAACTTCATTCACATGTATTAAACATTGTGAACCTTTTATAAGCCAGGAGGTAACAATTTTAATATTCACCAGGTGTTCTGTATGTCGGACTACGACTTCTTCTCCATCGAGCACGAGACCCTGCTGCTCATCGTCACCTCCACCTTCGGGAACGGAGAGCCACCAGCGAATGGAGTGGTACATATTTGCTTTTGTGTTGTTAATGTACAATAGAAGCCCTTATTCTACTCTACTAAATATTATGACTCTTAATTCCATCTACGTGTGATGTTTTAAAACTTTAACTGCCTTTCTATCACGGTTATAGAAATACAGCCTGGTGAGATATTCAGATATTATTAGTGTCCGACCGAAGCTTCGCCTTTGGCCGGAAATTGTGATGATTTTGGCTTAAGAGCCCGGGTAACCCTCGAAATTCTCATACATACGTAATACCAAAATAATTTTGTCATACGAAAATATTTAACATGTTTGAGTTATTTTTCAGCATAAAATAGTAATTACCTAGGTTCCTGAACAAAAATTAACTTCAAAATATTTAAACACTAAAAAAAAATTTTTTGTGTATAAATTTTTTTTACTAAATTTACTACTAAATATTTAAACACTAAAAAATAGAGTAAAACACTAAAAAATTTATAAATAATTAGTAAATTTACTACAAAATATTTTAATACTAAAAAATATTTTTTCGATTTGAAATATTTTGTAGTAAATTTACTATTTTTTTATACATTTTTTAGTGTTTTACTCTATTTTTTAGTGTTTAAATATTTAGTAGTGAATTCAGTAAAAAAAAATTTACATTACAAAAATTTTTTTAGTGTTTAAATATTTTGAAGTTAATTTTTGTTCAGGAACCTAGGTAATTACTATTTTATGCTGAAAAATAACTCAAACATGTTAAATATTTTCGTATGACAAAATGATTTTGGTATTACGTATGTATGAGAATTTCGAGGGTTACCCGGGCTCTTAAGCGTCGTGTCGGCCAGAAATCAGATACTACTAATTTTCTATTAACGCTGGCCGGGCCCGTTAAGGTGACGCCGCGTTAAAGTAAAAAATCGTGTTGGATATCGTATGGAACAGCACAAAATGGAATGGCCATAAGCGACAAAATGGTTTCTGTCGCGTAATTTAAAAACCATAAATACATTTCATTTATGCTATGGGCAAATTAAAGTGTATGCTTGAACCAATCTATGTACAAATTTTGGAAGCTTAAATCACTCTCCTCTGTTGGCAAAATAGGAATCCCTTTTTTTACAGAGGTCTTTTTGATTGATTATTCTGTGTTATAAAAATTGACCAATCGTGTTATGCTATGAATATTGGATAATTCAAAGACAAAGACATGATGAATACTGACAATGAACTTTAATTTCTTAGCTTTAGTCATTGCTGAGAAAAATCGATATCGCTACGGCCAAATTATCAAAGCGTCGCCTTAAAACGTGCATAACAACGCAGTTAACATTTTTCATAAAATGGTGTTAGGTTAGTCATATTGTAGGTAATCCTAATTATGCAAATGCTTTTAAACATTTTCCTTATTTATTTAGGTGACTCTAATTACCTATGAATTCCTAGTAAAGAAGGAAAATGATGTTTATTCATCATTAACACTCGGCTGTGTTTCAGCATGCCTATGTGAAAAGTTACACTTAATGAATCATTTAAATAATTAGATGAATACTTATTATATGAGTATTATTTATTAGGATTACGTTAATATGTATTTGCAACATTAATTAACACTAGCTATTTGACCGAGCTTTGCTCGGTATTCGATAAAACACGAATAAAATGTCATTTTCTAAAAATGATTCCTAGCTAGATCGATTTATCGCCCCCGAAACCCCCTATATAGTAAATTTCATGAAAATAGTTGGAGCCGATCCCGAGATTCCAATTATATATTTATATACAAGAATTGCTCGTTTAAAGATATAAGATATTTTATATATTTTAGGATTTTGCAAATCATCTATATCAAATGCTGTACAGCGAAAGAAAGAATCAAGATGACCAAAATGATAGTGCAGGGTAAGTTTACTATTAATATCCATTATATTATAATTGATTTTAAAAGTTAAAACTCTAACTAATAATATGAAAATGAGATGAAAAATACAATAACGACTTTTAATTTGAATTCAAGGTCAAAACTATATATAAAACATCGCGTATGATTTGACAAAAGACGTGCTGCATAATTTAAAAAGATGTGCCAAAATATCTTGTCAGTAATTTTAGCTGCATCGTCAGCGTCTTCGGTAGTATAGTGGTCAGTATCCCCGCCTGTCACGCGGGAGACCGGGGTTCGATTCCCCGCCGGAGAGAACTTTTTGTTGAAGTCCGGTCAGCGTCTTCGGTAGTATAGTGGTCAGTGTCCCCGCCTGTCACGCGGGAGACCGGGGTTCGATTCCCCGCCGGAGAGAACTTTTTGTTGAAGTCCGGTCAGCGTCTTCGGTAGTATAGTGGTCAGTGTCCCCGCCTGTCACGCGGGAGATCGGGGTTCGATTCCCCGCCGGAGAGAACTTTTTGTTGAAGTCCGGTCAGCGTCTTCGGTAGTATAGTGGTCAGTATCCCCGCCTGTCACGCGGGAGACCGGGGTTCGATTCCCCGCCGGAGAGAACTTTTTGTTGAAGTCCGGTCGGCGTCTTCGGTAGTATAGTGGTCAGTGTCCCCGCCTGTCACGCGGGAGACCGGGGTTCGATTCCCCGCCGGAGAGAACTTTTTGTTGAAGTCCGGTCAGCGTCTTCGGTAGTATAGTGGTCAGTGTCCCCGCCTGTCACGCGGGAGACCGGGGTTCGATTCCCCGCCGGAGAGAACTTTTTGTTGAAGTCCGGTCAGCGTCTTCGGTAGTATAGTGGTCAGTGTCCCCGCCTGTCACGCGGGAGATCGGGGTTCGATGCCCCGCTATTTTTGATCCAAAAAATTTTTAGAAAATACTACTAAGCTATTATTAATAAATAATAAACAATCTTCTTAATATAGATGAAAAAGAAATTACTGCACCATTTCAAAAAAATGTTAACAAACAGGATATCAAAACTACCGACGCCGAAGACGCTGATGCGGACGACGAGTATAATGACACCGAGCATCGAGTACAAGAAGCAGCTGTCGAGGATGGAGTCCAACAAAGTTGGTAACTTCGTGGAGTTCAAGCGGCAACTCACGAGACTGGAGTCCAATAAAAGTAAGAAGAGTTATTTCGAACTATAAAGAACTACTCTAAAAATTAACCCTCTTGCTAAAAAAAGGTACAGACATTGTTTGAACGGACGTTATAGTTATGCAACGTTTTGTGCTTGTTTCAAGAGACTTGTGTATGAGACAAGAACAAAATGTTCGTACCATAACGTCTGTCAAGACAGTGTGGATTACTACAGTGAATACATCTAAAATAATGGACACAAAATGCTAAAAAGATTTATGGTATAAAAACCCACTTTCGCTAGTCTGCGTTATTACTATTCTAAATTGTAAAAACAAAAGTAATCGAATCGACGAATCTGTGAATCATTTACCCAAACTGAAGCAAGAGAGCCTAACATTAAAAAAAACTCATATTCTAGGTAGCATAGCTGGAACTTCGTCAGTAGAAAACATCGGACCGCTGAGCAACGTGTGCTATTCAGTGTTTGCTCTAGGCTCGAGCGCTTATCCTAAATTCTGCAATTTCGGTAAAACAATCGACAGAGTTCTAGAAGATTTGGGCGGAGAAAGGCTGCTAGATGTTAGCTGTGGAGATGAAATGTGTGGTCTGGAACAGCAGTTTAGAACCTGGGCTTCAGATATATTCCATGTAAGTAAAATAAAATACATCAATTTATGCCAATCCTGTGGCGTCAATGAAAAATTTTGATATCTTTGACAAACAATTTTTTCGATCATTCAATTCAAAAAACTATTTGACCTTGTTCATTATCATTTCTTCATTTCCAGGTAGCATGTGAAACGTTCTGCCTAGATGAAAATGATATGGTAAAGGATGCTAAGAAGGAATTCAGCAAGATACCACTCACAGAAGAAACAGTAAGATTCGGTAAGGCAGACAATGTACCCACGATAAAAACGGCCTTAGAAAACGCATTTAAGAAACAACTTATTTCTTGTACTGTGAAAGAAAATAAGAATTTGGGTGACGTTACGGCAGATAGGGCAACGGTTTTCCTGGATTTGGAAGCAAATGTAAGTTTTGAAGTAGAATTTAATATGAAAATAGGTGCATTACGGTGCGTCCACATTTATATCATTTGCGCGATCAGATCTCCGATCAGATCACCGTCGCGATCATCGCGCCGTATTAAGTATGCGTATCATAGTGTGGACACCTATTAGATCATTCTGCCGATCATGCCCGTATTTGATATGACACGTGTCAGATACGCGGTTAATAGCGATCGGGGCGTATCATGATACGCGTATGATTTTGACACGCTTCGATGATACGCGACGGAGATCTGATCAGAGATCTGATGCACAAATGATACAAATGTGGACGAAGTCTTAGCTAATGATACGCCCCGATCGCTATTAACCGCGTATCTGACACGTGTCATATCAAATACGGGCATGATCGGCAGAATGATCTAATAGGTGTCCACACTATGATACGCATACTTAATACGGCGCGATGATCGCGACGGTGATCTGATCGGAGATCTGATCGCGCAAATGATACAAAGGTGGACGCACCGTAAAATGACACCTATCTTTTAGACGTATACATTTATTAAGGTCTGTAGAGTAAGAGAATAATAATCTTTTTAGATAAAACTAAAATATGAACCAGGCGACCATGTAGGGGTCATGGCTTGCAATCGGAAGGAAATAGTCGACGAAGTTCTAAGCAGACTCAAAGGCATCGACAACTACGACAAACCGCTACAGCTGCAATTGATGAAAGAAACTCTTACGCCAACTGGTAATGATTAATATTAACATTATTTTCACCTATAGGACTATAGTTAAATGAATTTTTTTTATTTGTAATTTCTAGGAAAAATTATTCCAATCTGTTCAGAGTTTAACATTACCAACGTCCAACCTATGACACGAATTGTTATCATTTAACTGATGGCAGTTTTAACATTCAAGCTTAGTCTATTAGTCAGACTACGAATAATAAATACTGCAACCATTGTACTATATTTTGATGTTTATTAAATACATTAGCCTTTTTTGACAGCTTTGTATAGCTTTTAGCGAACGCCTACCAAATATCTATTTATCCGCTCAATACACTAGACACTTCGTTTTAAATAATTGAACGTATGTTTTTAAGGTGCCATCAAAACGTGGGAGAAACACGAGCGTATCCCTGCAGTTTCGGTGCGGGACATCTTCACGCGGTTCCTCGACATCACCACGCCGCCCTCCACCAAGCTCCTCAAATACCTCGCCACCGCCTGCACAGACCAGAATGAGGCTGAATACTTACGGACACTTATTGAGGTACCATATTAAGACCAGGGCTTCAAATAACGCTATTTTTTTATAACGTTATTGCTTCAAGGGTATAGATAACGTTATGAAAATTTAACCGATACTAGAAATAACGTTATAAATGTATTTAATAACGGTAAATGTTATAACGTTATATAGGATTTATAACGGTAAATATATGTTCTTTGATAACGTTATAGTCCGTCAAGAAAGTCATGACAGGCGGGAAAACTTTCTAAACGTAATCACGCTTTTAAGGTGTATTTTTTTCTTTGTATTTTCACAGAGAACGCTTATTACATTTTAAATATGAGTGAGATTTGGTGCACCGTGCACGATCGCATACCTGATACCAGAAAATAACGTTATATTTACCGTTATTATTATAACGTTATATTTTTGTTATGCCATAACGAAAAAATAACGTTATAATAATAACGGTAAATATAACGTTATTTTACTAGATATCGTTAAAAAAAATAACGTTATCTGGCTACCATCATGAAAATAACGGTACGTAACGATATTTTTTCTGTTATTCGATAACGTTATGAAGCCCTGATTAAGACATCGGTTTGCCTAAATATTATTATTTACTATCATAACCAATAATATAAAGAGCTTAAGCGAGAGCGCTTTTTACGTTTGTTAAGACCTTCCTATATTACCTATATATTATATTACCCTAATCATTGCGATCCTTACTAGTTCTTACTTTCAATTAGAATTGTTTCAGAAAACTTGCTGAATCGGCTCATTATTCCAATTGTTTTTAATACCTAATGGTTGGTGGAAAACCTTTCATAACAATTTCATAACTATGTATGTAAATCAAAAGTTACATACCTACATCGAAACTGTGAATTATTTTTGTTTTCAACAATCATCCTGAGCTCTCTTAGGCAAAAGTAAAAGATTTTATGCCTAACACTCTTCCCCAGGACTCTACCAAGTACGACGACTGGCGTCACCACCATTACCCCCACTTAGGGGAAGTACTGGCGGCGGTTCCCACTTGTCGGCCGCACGCGCCGCTGCTAGCCGCTCTACTGCCACCGCTGCAGCCGCGCTTCTACTCCATATCCTCGACCCCACTGGTGGACCCAACGAGGATACACGTTACAGTCGCGGTCGTGGTTTATAAGACTCAAAGTAAGTTAAGAACATTTTCATAACGTTTTAAATTTGAAATCGCGGGTGTTTCAAAATTTTCGTTCGATTCGAAAATTTCCCACGCGGTTATTGGTCAACGCTTATCGAGGTGAACTTTTCACGCGGTTTATTTGTCGAATTTATTTAACGAATAGATTATTTTTGAGACCTCCGATTTACGTTTGTTTGGAAGACTGTTCCGCTTGTCAGCCTATCTCAATCGGAGATTCGAGGTATATTAGAAATTGAACTCCAGATGGAATACTAGATTCTTCTTCTTGGTCTAGGATTTCGTCAAAGCAACCGTTTATGACTATGGTGATTTTTGTTAACTTGACAAGATTAAAGCAATTGATCAATATTTGAAATTACTATATCTTTATAATTTGTAGGAAATAAATATTGTTTTGATTTATAAATAAGTCACACAAACGATAAACAGTAATTGTAACAAATCTATTTTGGTCGGCGGGTCGCAGTCAAATCATATTTTACCGTCTCGGTTTACGGTCGCATTATTTTATTGTGGTTGTAAATTACTTAAAACCCCCAGTGTAGTGTGTCTCGACTCTCGGGGCAATATCATAAAACTTGAGCACCCCGATATTAACATTAAATGTTATGTTCCTGTGGACTTTTGGAATGCTTTGTTTGCAATTAGCAGCGAAATAGGCCGATATTCAGCTCATAGTTACAAGTAATTTGTAAAATCAGCAAAAAAGTGCTGGGATTTTCGTTTGTACACCTTTAGGTTGAAGCGAAACACGCGTAATTTGTGACTTGTGAGTCGCAGAATTTCTGCCGCGTAAATATCTTTTCATACAAATCATGACTCACAAAATTACGCTCGTGTGAATCAAACAGGACTTTATATTTTTGGTATATATATATATATATATATATATATATATATATATATATATATATATATATATATATATATATATATATATATATACCAAAACCATTAGATATTATAAAGGCCATACAGTAACCTGGGGTGTAGTCTGCAGCTCTGTGTTAACACACTATACTTATTAGTTAAATTTCAGTGACAAAATGCCCTTGTATACTATTAAAAAATGTTTGCAGGCATGAGACAAAACATTGTATAAATACAAATCTTTATTGTCATAACTAACGAATAATCATATTTAAATGCGTCTATATTTAATAATATGTACAGATTATTATTAGTAAAATTATAAGTAAAGGTAGAGATCGACTACGATAACTTGGCGCGCCCCTCCAAATGACTGTTTCAATGTGTGTAGTCACATCCTAATGAAAGAGTTTGTATGTAGTAAGTATTCAACCAATCACAGTACACGTAATATTTCAGTTAATGTCACTTATTACCAAGATTTGTTGGTCAACTAATCAGAACTAGCCTACCGCGCAAGACAACGCACTTCAAACATCTTGACCACGCACTTTAAAGGTTTTGAATTTTGGACGGGCGCGCCATATTATCGTAGTTGATGTCTAAAATGGGTAAGATAGGCTTCTAGTTCTATATTAGAACACAGGTGTTGTCTTCATTAATCTACGTCAGAACTCAGAATAACATTTACGTTTTGAAGCTTCAGATGTTTTAAACTTGTACTCTTAAAATTAATTGTCTTTCATAAAGATCGGTATAAACAACTCTTGTTTAACTCTTTGACTATATTTAAGAATAATTATTAGAGTAAATTTTATAAAAGACTACACTACACTACGCCTAGTATTCGTTTATAAAAATGTCATAATCGTGCTCCCACACCGCCGTTAGAAAATGTTTGTAAACATTTTTTAACATAAAAACATTTACTAACAAATGTTGTCAATTGTTACATTTTGTTAGGAACTGTTACATGTTATAAGTGCTCCCACACTAATAGAAAATGTTTACTAATGTTTGCTAACATGTTATAACATTTAAATCTGGTATATAATGGCTCACCACATACTCGCCGTCACCTAAAAAATGTTTACAAACAAAAGGTAACACATGTTAAATATTTTGTTATAAGTAATTTGTTTTGTAATCGTGGTAATAATTTGTTAACTTACGTTTACTAAGCATTTTCTAACATGAAAGCATTTTTAACACTTTTTAACGTTTGTGATTAAATGTTTGCTAACAAATGTTTACTAACGTTACTAAACATTTTCTAACTACGGTGTGGGAGCACCATTACTTTTCTTTTGTTAATACAAGGAGCGAATAAGATATAATAAGATAATAATGTAGGGGCGAGCGCCCTACGACGTGTGTTTGAGGGTAAATTGGGATATAATGAAGGAAGACAAAAATAGCCGCCAGCATATATCATCAACAGGTACCTGCAAACGTCGCGCTAGAGTTTGGCGCGAACAAATAATATTTCGAAGACCGACCGTCTATATATGTGTAGGCAAATATCAAATCCCGGCATGTCCACCATAAGCGAAACTTGGCAAATGAGAGAAATATGTTTTTGGCTATAAATAAAGGTATTTCTTGGAATTTTGAGCAAATGGGGATTTATATAGGAGGTAGTGTGTAAAGGAAAATATAAAAACATAGTTTAGTACTGGACCTACCTACTTTTGAAAACACACTACTGACAAATCTTATTTTGACAATCCCATACTTAGGGTTGCTTCATCGTAATATTTTACAAAGCCATAAAATAAAACACATCATACAATGTAGTTTGTTAAAGTACGAGGTAAACGAATCACAGATAAAAATCTAAGACCTCGTCCACAGCATAATCTTCGGAATTATTTAAGTATTAGGTCTTCTTCCCTGTCTCTAATTAGCTCTATATTGCTTTCTATAATATTTGCATAAAATTTTGCGGTTTGCTACAGCTCTATTTTTCACGGCAGAATTCTACATTTCAGCTCGCTAAAATTTAATATACATGTACACATTTTTTAATTGAATAAAATCTGTAATATTAATTTAAAAACATTGTTTAACGCTTAACTTTTGTACAACCCTAGGTTTTCATGTTCACCACTGAAATAAACACACTAATATTATGTAAGAATTTGTTTTGCCTTTTAACTTTATTCTCGGCATTTTTCTTTTAACTTTTGACACAGACTTCTTCTTTGCTCTTTCAGGATTCACCACACAAATTTTTATACTGCGTTCTTCCATTTTTCTCACAAAATTCAATAAAATAGACGACAGCAAGGTGTATTTCTCTCGAAAATTCTTCAAACTGGCAGCCATCTTGGACGCCATTCTTAGTTGTGATTGGTCGCAGTGGACGTAGAGATCAACTACGATAACATGGCGCGCCCCTCCAAATTACTGTTTCAATGTGTGTAGTCACATCCTTATGAAAGAGTTTGTATGTAGTAAGCATTCAACCAATCACACTACACGTAATATTTCAGTTTTGTTGGTCAACTAATCATAACTAGCCTACTGCGCAAGACAACGCACTTCAAGTCGTTTTGACAACGCACTTCAATCGTTTTGAATTTTGGAGGGGCGCGCCAAGTTATCGTAGTTGATCTCTACTTGAGTTTGATTTTGATTTGTCAATGGACGTATCGGAGTTTGAAATAATTCGTCGATTTTAAACATTGTTTTTATATAGTTTTTGGGGACTTACCATGATTTGGAAAAAAGTATCATAAAGAGAATTAAATTTCAAATTTAGCGCCATTCATCAGTTTTGAGTATGGGTGTAACTTGCCGGATTTTGATATTTACCTACACATATATATTAATACGTGAGAGAAAAACTTTGTAACCCTTTTTACGAAAAATGAGGAAACGTAGGTGCATGAAATTTCGCACAGTTATCTATACTATAATATTATAAATGCGAAAGTATATCTGTCTGTCTGTCTGTCTGTCTCGCTTTCACGCCAAAACTACTGAACCGATTGTAATGAAATTTTGTACACAGATAGTCTAAAGTCTGAGAAAGGATATAGGCTACTTTTTAACTGGAAAAAGGGGTTATAAGGGGGTGAAAATGCGTAAATTTGTTCAAAATAAGTTAGTTCCGAAAATTCATAACAGATGGCGCCAAGAGTCTCCTACATCGCGCTATCGCTTGCTCATACGTCTTTCTATAAGAGGTGGTACCATGTCGAGTTAAGTTTTCGATTTTTTCGATTGTTATATACGTTATTAAACAACTTACTATTCAGTAGGTATTTATCTATGCAGTGACGTAACCTTAAACCTACCAATGATAAATAGTTTATGGATAAAGATAAAGTTGTATAATGGGGGGCTAAATAAGCTTTAAATTTGGTAAAAATAAAGTTTAAATTAAAAATATAACACTGCACAGCTGTTTTTGGGTAGGTATTTTGATTTAAGGGGTACCAGGGTTTTAATTTAACACCAATTTTGTTGACACCGCACGCTATAAAGTGAAGACCACGCGGACGAAGTCGCGGGCAACAGCTAGTAGTTTATAATATAATAATATAATAACAATAATATATTACTTATTATCTATGGACGCTTGGACACCACGTCAGTCTGGCCCCGTGCTAAGTACCTGAAGGACTTGTGTTACAGGTACCAGACAACGGAAATATATTTAATACTTTTATACTATACATATGTTTAAGATTTTTATTATATATACACATATTTAATACACATCCATGACCCAAGAACTTCATAAACTTTTTATTCCGTCGGCGGGACTCAAACCCGCAACCTCCGGCTTGAGCTACCAACGCGCTCACCACTGCGCCACGGAGGTCGTCAAATATGGAGAAGGAGTGCATCGAGCCAATAGTATTTTAAAATAATTATGCTTTTATCATATATATTTTTAACAAATAAAACGTTACACACACTACAACACTACTACTAAGGAAAGATGACAGATTTTTGAGTGACAAGCCTATACATACGAATTATACTCTTTTATTTATGGTTGAAGTCTGTTGACAACAAGTTGACAAATTGATAATGGATTATAGTTTTTTTTTTATTTTATTTAATTTTAGATACTATTAGACAATGCTTAAACGGCCAGTCTGAGATCAGCTGAGTGTCCCAGAGACGAGAATTGAAAAAAAAAAATGATAAAGTCAATATTTTCTTACAAAATATAGGTCCTAATATCGTTGAAAGTAAGGTCGAATTTCGACCATTGGGCGATCTCTAGTTTATTTTAAATGAGCTATTGTACGGGGCTTCGCTCGCGTAAAGAAGTATTAATATATACAAACTTTCCTCCCCTATTTTAACCCCTTGGGGGTAGAATTGATCAAAATCCTTTCTTAGCGGATGCCTACGTCATAACATCTACCTGCGTGCCAAATTTCAGCCCGATCCGTCCAGTGGTTTGGGCTGTGCGTTGATAGATCACCATGTCAGTCACCTTTGAGTTTTATATATATAGATTCCTGATAGTCGATACTAACATTAACGATTGCACTCAAAGACATATTTTGATTACATAAGTTTAATTTAATGAAGTGTTTAACATAAAATTAATGGAGTTTATGTCAAAATCTTCATTTAAAAAAGTAAACGAATCAATAATTTATATCCCTAAGTCCAGTGGTTAGACTGTAGCTGTGATTTTAAATCTTAACTAAGTTTATCTAATTAATTGTAGGTACTATTTATGATTTTGAAATACTACTAAACTACTACTAAACTTACTATTACAGACGGCGAAGGCGCCACGCACTACGGAGTGTGCTCCACGTATTTACAGAACTCGCCGCCAAACAGCGAACTTTTTGTTTTCATCAGGCGGTAAGTCTTGTCACAATATTGTCTTTAGCTTCGAGTTCTAGTGCGTTAAGTTTATGTCAAATTATCTTCGATATATTTTTAGTAGTTTTTATTATTCGTAGATATTTAGCATGAATTACAAAAGGTTTAGAGCGGCCACATACATCACTTTTCCTGATTCGGGGACCGTATCACGAAAAAAAACCGAACGAAAACTGATCGAATGTGTGTGACATGCAATTACTTTTGTATGAATTTACTGCGTTCGGAGGCCCGGTTTCGGAAAACGGATCAGGAAATCGGAACAGGAAAACTGATGTATGTGGCCGCCCTTAATGTAGCCGATTCAAATTACTGAGAGACAGAAACGATCGACAAAGATTAATTGCTACGGCTTTAGAATTAAACACTTAATCGCTGTTGTTACTGACAAAACTAAGCTAAATAGTAGTAAACTTATGATATGAGAAACCCCTCAGGATGAAAAACGCGTCTATATGACCACACAAAATGATTTCAGACCGCCGCGCGACCCGACAAAAGTTTTCGCATTTTCTGACTGACTACTAAGGCTCCTTATGTTTCACAGAGCACCAAGCTTCTACATGCCACAAGACATATCGGTGCCTCTCATCCTGGTCGGCCCCGGCTCCGGCATAGCGCCCTTCAGAGGTTTCTGGCATCACAGAAGAATACAAGCCAAGAGCTCTACGCAGAAGGCCGGGCCTATCCTACTGTTCTTCGGCGCCAGAAATAAAGGCATGGATCTGTATAAAGATGAGAAGCAGAAGTTGTTGCAGAGAGGGATTTTGACGAAATCTCTCTTAGCTCTATCTAGAGAAAAGGGTGAAAGCAAGGTAAAATAACCAGAATTAAATATAAAAGAATAATTGAATAAAAGCTTAAACATCATGGTTTAACTTTAGTATAGTTAAAAAAACGCTTACCTAAAGTTTTCTTACTTCTAATATAAAGATATAATGTAGTCGCTTTTACTCACGTAATAATAAATGGCACATTAAGAACATAACTCAGTTGCGCCGAAATTATTTTATTGCGCTGTAACCGTACATTTTGATTCAACAAAACTATCATAAATGTCTTCTCCCGGGACTCAAATTATCAGTATACCACATTTCATCCAAAACGGTACAGCGGCTAGCGTGACGATGTCACACACCGACAGCCGAACAGACAATTATCGCTGGCAACTGCTTACCAAAATCTTTATTTAAAATTCTTTCCAGAAACATGTCCAAGCTCTTCTAGAAGACGAGGGGGAGCACATCACGCGCATGCTGTTGTCGGAGGGCGGGCACTTCTACGTATGCGGCGACTGCAAGATGGCGGAGGAGGTGCAGCACAAGTTGAAGGAGATCATCAAAGTACACGCCAACTATACTGACGAGGAGGTGGACGATTTCTTATTGTCTTTGATGGTAAGGCTTTTTTTAATTGTATATGAGTTTATAAATAAAAATCCTGGTTCATATTTAGTTACAGAGCATCATGATTCATAAGTAATTAATAAACATAACTATATCAGAGTAACAATTAAATAATTATACGAAAATCAACCCAGTAGCTTATAGTATTTTCGCTATTATTATTATTATTATTATAAATTTATAACTTTTAAAATATACTCCGAATTGTCTGAAAGTATTTTGGCCTTACCATTATTTTAAATCATAATCTTCCTTAAATTTAAAGTATGTAATATTTTAAAGTTAAACATTAATAAATATCTTAGCAAGTTTAACTGAACGTATAGACGGAGTTATCGGTTTAGAAGTTAGTGGAGACGTACGACTCGGACGAGCGTGTTTAGTCTCTATTTAAGTCTTGTATTTATTGCCTGACTCAACTGGTGAAAATTTATAAGCAACTTAACACCTTTGTTATATATTTATTCTACGGTTAGTAGGTACGTACTACGTACAATATTCTAACAACGTAGAATATTATTAGGAAAATAAACCATTAAAAACATGGAGGTAAAAAAGCCGAAAATACATTGAATGAAAATAATATGAAGATAAGTAGGACGTCCTACTAATGTGGTCGCTTACCAACGGATCTGTTTGTTTAAAATGCATAGCAATTTTAATAGACTACATTAGACCAAATTGATTTCAATAGAATTTGGCAAAGATAGATATAGAGTGGAGCAGAGAGTGCATACATTTACTGCGGGAAAAGTATTGACGCTACAAGAAAACTTTCTTGAGTACAAAATCGCAAACATCATCTATAGTTATTTCTATCACTTAGCGTAAAGACACATCTGCCGAACGTACAGCGCCGAAAGTTCCGCCGACGGAAGGTTAGGCGCTAACTGAACGCGGCGTAATTTACGCTGGTGTGTCATAGAAATCTTGAAATTGCGAGCGTATTGAGCCGAATGTTTGGCGCCGAACGTTCTGCAGATGTCTCACGACACTTAAATGAGTTATGTTTAATGTAAACAATAGTATACATTTTTTTTCTTAGGACGAGAACAGATACCACGAGGACATATTCGGCATCACGCTGCGAACGTCGATAGTGCACAACACGTCGCGCGAGACCGCCAAACGGACGCGCCTGGAGTCCGGTCAGTCCATCACCTAACTCTATAAGTCCTAGATTTACTCCTACACTCCTCCTACGCGCCTGGAGTCCGGACAGTCCATCTCTTAGCTCTATAAGTCCTAGATCTACTCCTACACTCCTCCTACACTCCTCCTACGCTCCTGGAGTCCGGACAGTCCATCACCTCACTCCATAACTCCTAGATCTACTCCTACACTCCTCCTACACTCCTCCTACGCGCCTGGAGTCCGGACAGTCCATCTCCTAGCTCTATAAGTCCTAGATCTACTCCTACACTCCTCCTACGCGCCTGGAGTCCGGACAGTCCATCACCTAACTCCATAAGTCCTAGATCTACTCCTACACTCCTTCTACGCGCCTAGAGTCCGAACAGTCCATCACCTAACTCCATAAGTCCTAGATCTACTCCTACACTCCTCCTACGCACCTGGAGTCCGGACAGTCCATCACCTAAGTCTATAAATCCCAGATCTATTCCTTGTTATCTATGTCTAGAATAAGTATTACTACGAGCAATACTTGTTAAGTTGTATTAATTGCATTAAGTGCAATAGTTGTTAAGTTGTATTTCATTAAAAGCCTGCTTGAAAATCCACTACTTATAAGCTGATATCTTAATATCAGCTAAGCTAAATAAGTACTTATACTTATTACATTATAGCTTAAAATTTTGAAATTGGGAAAAATTCCACTAAAGCTGGGAACTAATTATCGGACGAACTTCCGTGGACGTTTTCATCGGATGCGGCTTGTTTCTATCTGATCAATACAAAATACTCGAAACTGTGCACATTGTCTGACATAAGTAGCGGACGCGACCTTGAGCGTTCGGACGTCCGAACAGAATCTGGCTGGCCGGATGTTTTTGTATCCGCGGACGTCTGCCATTGACATATAGGTTAGGTCTTTGATGTCCGCGGATGAACCGTGCACTTTGTTTAACCGCATCCGTCAGCCGTGGATGCGTCCGATAATTTGTTTCTAGCTTAAACTATTGCAGACTTTTCACATTGAAATATTAATTTACATTTTACTTTGAGACATAATATTTAAATAATCTATTGTGCTATAATGTGTCAATGTATAAATTTTAAGTTTATCGACAATTTAAAATATTTAAAATATCAGCGCCTAAGCGTGCCAGTTAAAACCTTTTATTTGAAATAATGATAACATTAGTAAGGGTTGGACCTCATCTGGCAGCACGGGATCGCCTTTTTTCGTCGCCCTTTCTCTTTCTGTCGTTTAGAACTGCCATTTGCTAGACTGAGACAGAAAGCATAATGCAAAAGCACGCGGCGGAATCCTCGAGGCTAATGCATTATGCTTTCTGTCTCCGTCTAGCAAATGGCAGTTCTAAGCGACAGAAAGAGAAAGGGCGACGGAAAAAGGTGATTCCATGCTGCCAGATGAGGTTCAACCCTAAGTTTCCGAGTTCCGACTACGTTTCGTAGGTCGAATTTCGTAGGTCTACGAGCTACGAAGCGCTACGGTGAGCCTACGAACTAGCTACAATTTTTCAAAATATCTACATATACCAATTTAAGTTATAAAATTACATATTACTATTTGTATTCATACTGTTGACGATAACATCAGTTTAATGCATTTTTACTGTATTGTAATAATTATTGTTTAAGAATTATGTGAAATTTTAATTATAAGTGTGACCAAGTTAATAAAAACAATTGCTAGTTTGTGTGCAAATTTTTATTTTATCATTATTCATTAGTAACATTGATTGTTATCTCAAAATACACTGCATTAAACTTGGATAATTTATATTCTGTTCTTGTCTAAAATTATGATTACTTAGACGACACACCATCAGAAAAACTAATCCATAGGCAGATGGCAACCTACGTAATTTAATCGAACTATTTTAGATCAAGGTTCAAGACTGACTTAGAAGTTAGAATGTTTCGATCTATTGACTGGACCTGTAGCCGTAGCACGGCGACCAGTTGAAATGCGAAAGTATAGACAAACTGTGGACATAAACTTAAGCTGCCGTTCCGATCTTTACCGCGGCTAATCGCGACCGACAAAAATTCAATTAAAATGCCACTTTATGACAGCCTATAGTATATATTTATGTCATAATTTATGACAAAAATTCAAATAATAACCTACTTTATGACTCACAAAGTAGGATATCATTTGAATTTTTAGGGCTATAGTTTGTCATAAAGTGGCATTTTAATCGAATTTTTCGGAACGAAATAAGATCGGAACTGCACCTTAATTTATCTCCACAGTTTGTCTATACTTTCGCATTTCCACTGATCGCCGTGCTAGGGCTACTGACGTAACGTGACCAAATTACGCAGGGTCCACATTTACGTTCACTAAGTCTTCCTCCTCACCACATGGTCATATATCTCGACCTGGAGGTACCGGGGCGAGAACACCCTGACCCTGGTGGTGGCCTGCCCCGGGTCCAGCTGCGGGTCCGGGGACAGCAGCTTGTGGTCGTGCCGGTTCTGGAACACCAGCCCGCGCTCCCCGTCCAGCAGTGGCTAGAGATAAGGTTTTTATTTATTGATACGAATCTTAGTATTGGGACCTTGTATTCCATTGTCCGTGGCCTTGTATTCCATATTCCAAATAAAGGGGCAAACGAGAAAATCAGAAGAGCTGCATGCTGCTTTTAACAGGGAATAAGCTCTCTTCTTGAAGGTTTGCATGTCGTATAGGTCCGAAAATACTGCTGGTGACAGTTCGTCAGAGTCCCATACTTCCATACTAATATTATAAATGCGAAATAGTGTCTGTCTGTCTGTCTGTCCGTCTGTCTGTCTGTTGCCTCTTCACGCCCAAAGCGCTGAACCGATTTTGCTGCAATTTGGTATAAAGATACTTTGAGTCCCGGGAAAGGACGTAGGACACTTTTTATCCCTCAAAAATGTACGGTTCCCGCGCGTATAAACGAATTTTAGCGCAACGGAGTTGCGGGCGTCAGTCATCTAGTTACATTATAATGGTTTAAGCCCGTCACAGACCTAGCTATAATATATATTAATATGTTTATAGCTAGGCATATTCATAAATATTTTCTATACTAATTTTCGCGTGACCACAAACTCAGCTATAATATATATTTCTGTGACATGTGGATTTAGTATAGAATAATATGCCTTGCTATAAATATATTAATATAAATTATAGCTAAGTCTGTGACGGGCTTTATGCACACTATACGAGCCGCAGCGTGCTGGGGCGGAGCGCAAAAATCCGGTCAAATCAGTTTAATATAATTTGTATGAATTATCTCACACTGTGTCGAGCCGCATCAGCCCGCATTGCTCACACCTCTAGTAACCAGCAAGCCGAATTTTCGTCAGTAACGTGGCTCGCCCCGTCAACAGTGGCAACACATTGGCAACTGGATTCAGGAAATTGCACTGTACTTAAAATCTGTCAATGCACTGCGCTCCGCCCCGAAACACTGCAGCCTGCGGCCCTGCGGCTTGCCATGTCACTGAATGGGCTGCAGCATAGTGTGTATGAGCCTTAATTTTAAAGCCTTTAAAGGCCTGTTTCACCACTTCCTGATAAGTGCTGATTAGGCTATCCACTACTTAACTTGACAGGAGGGTCTGTTTCACCACTTTTTGATTAAGTGCCGAATAGGCTATTCACAACTTTTTTGACAGATCCTCCGTACTTGATCTGTCAAGTTAATTCGTCACTTATCAGGCAGTGGTGAAACAAGTCCAGAGTATGGAGAATCTGTCAAATAAGTTTTGGATAGCCTATCCGGCACTTTATCAGGAAGTGGTGAAACAGACCCTAAGCTTTTGATAGAACATCATGGCTTTTATGATTAACTTTACTAGGCGAGATGGATTCAAAAACGGTCTAGTTGCCTCTCACAGTTTTTTGCTGACTTAAATCAGCTTCAGTTTTTTAGTTAGTAAGTAAAAGACTTTATGGACTAAGATTGAAAATATCAATTTCGCAGAAAAGATTATTTTCCAATCTCCAGACGTTATTACAGGGTGGAACTGAAGTCCAGTCAGGTATCCGACTTTATTTTATTTTATGTTTAGGAAAACATTTTCAAGTAACCTCCTACTCTACTTAATATAGATAGTGGAAGAAAGTACGTAAATATAGATTTTTTATATAATTCACTTTTGATTATCTTTTACAAACGTGTCTGATTTGTTAAAGTATCTAGTACTACCTTATCTATTATTTTATTGTAGTCGTAAAATTGTAGGAAATAAGACCCACTGCAGCACTTCAGATCTTGTACCATAATAATTAGTGTATCAAAAAATATAGTTTCAAAAAGTCAAAAATAATTCCACTAAGCTGTTAAGCAAAAAAAATCGTTCGGGCCGAATAAAGATGCAACATACCTTCCAGTTTCTAGTAACATTGCTCTTCACAATCCCCAATCTCCAGAAGTAGTACCCGAGATCAGTCTCTCGGGGTCTCAGCACCCTGGTGTTGGTAAAGAACGGCTCCCAATCCTCGGTGGTGAGCCGGTGCGCGAAGTCGATGTAGCCCGACACCTCGAAACCGCTGCGAGTGGTGTTCCGAACAAAGATCACTGACTGTACAGTAAAAAAGAGGAGTAATTGATAATATGAAATTTTCTCTAATTCAATAATGTTTAATGTTAATTCTCTCTAATTAAAAATGACACTTGAGCTGACTTCAAAATTTCATTGCTCTAGGTCAGCCATACTCAAATTGTTCTATCAAAATCACTTCCTAAAAGGATTTCGCCAGCAAAAAAGTTTTGAGAGCCGCTGCTCTAGGATGCCTTAAAATATTTCAATGCAAAGAATTATATTTGACTTTTGAGGTGACCTCCAGGAACTCTCAAAATTGCTCGAGCAAAGCTAAGTTAGCTGTAGTTTAGGTTATAACTGCAATAGTGTATCAGTAGCTTCGTAGCTAAAGTGACTGTAGATAAGAGCTCTACAACTACTACTGCACAAGCTGTAGTTGAATTCGATACATGCATGCACATTATTTAACGGAGATAAAAAGAAATGTCGTATGTACGAGACAACGTATGTCTAGACTCTAGTCGATAGCACATAATATAAATATAGCAGATATATGTGAAATATTAGACATTTCAATGAAATATGAGGTACTTTTTCAAAATTTTAATACAAGCAAATTTTTGGTAGTCTACAAGAATTTCTCGTCTGTAATAGGTACTTCGTACAAGCAGGCGTGCCCATAAGTGTAACATAGAGCTGCACGGACAACTAATATCCAATATTGAAAAATATTTCCGTGCGACGATCTTTTGAAAACGAAATAATTCAAAGCGTCAGAGTGTTTATATTCTCTAAAAGTCAGCGTTCGATGAATGGAAAATGAGTCTGCGGAGAGGGCTTTTCCTAAACTGAATGGCTCCAATGCCAATCCGCAAGGTTGATTCGCGCTTTCGAAGTTTATGTAGCAAAAAAACTTGCTATACATACAACTCCGAGACGGCCAAACGTGATAATATCTATACTACACTAATATTAGAATTGGGAAGAGTTTATTTGTTTGAACGAGCTAATCTCAGGAACTACTGGTCCGATTTGAAAAATTCTTTCAGTGTTAGATAGTCTATTTATCGAGGAATGATATAGACTAGAATATTTTACTGTGCTAAAACTAATAGGAGCGAAAAAATAGAGGAAAGGGTGAAAATAAAATCGGCCAAGTGCGAGTCGGACTCGCGCATGAAGGGTACCGTTATAGAGCAAAAATAGGCCAAAAATAGTGTTTTTTGCATGGGAGCCCCCTTAAATTTTTATTTTATTTAAATATTATTATTAATTATTAAAGTACTATAATTAAAGCATTTGTGAAAATTTCAAGTGCCTACCTGTTGTCATCATTGATACCGAGCAAAAAATGTTTGAAAAATCACGTTTATTGTCTGGGAGCCCCCATTAAGTATTTAATTTATTTTGTTTTTAGTATTTGTTGTTATAGTGGCAATAGAAATACATAATCTGTGAAAATTTCAACTCTCTAGCTATTACTGTTCTTGAGTTATAGCCTGGAGACAGACGGACAGACAGACAGACAGACAGACAGACGACGGACAGACGGACAGACGTCGAAGTCTCAGTAATAGGGTCCCGTTTTTACCCTTTGGGTACGGAACCCTAAAAACGGGAGAAATTATTTGAAATGGCTTATTTGAACGCGCTAATCTCAGGAACTATTGGTCCGATTTGAAAAATTCTTTCAGTATTAGATAGCCTATTTATCGAGAAAGGCTATAGGTTATATTTTATTACGCTAAAACTAATAGAAGCGAAGAAATAAAGGAAAGTGTGGAAAAAACGGGGGAAATTATTTGAAAGGCCTTTTTGATCGTACTGGAGCAATTTTTATGTTATTTGGCACACATGAAGAATAGACCACGTGAAAGGACATAGGTTTCTTTTTTTGCGGAAAAATGTACGGTTTCCGTGACATTCCAAAATATGCTGGCGAAGCTGCGCGGAATATCTATTTACTATAAACTAAAGTCCACGCGAACGAAGTCGCGGGCAACAACTAGTCAAGTCTATTTTATCATAGATCAAGGTTGCCCAATCTGGTGGTAGGCACAAAGTACTTAACATTAAAATATTTAGTGGGCTCTTTTTAAAAGAACTTTAAGGCCTCAGCCTCGAATTTTGCGGGCAGCGGGGCGAAGCGAAGGCAGCCGTCTAGTAGGCCAAGCGCCGCGCGCCGCGTTGCTGCTTTCGAGATCAGCTCCATATAGAAATAGAATAGAATAAAATATAAATCTATACATTGAAACGCGCCGCTCCCGCGCCGCCGCCGCCACTGCCCCGCTGCCCGCTGAATTCGAGGCTGAGGCCTCATAGACTCTCAACTCTCTATAGTAGAATCAAGTTATTAATAATTTTTATTATTGCTCTTCAGTGGGCGTAAAATACGTACTTACATTTAGAATCCCCAATCTATTGGCCTTCTCCCTATCAGCCAGCTCCTTGTTCAAGGGGTCTGTGTGGGCAAGACCGGCGCTGACGGCTCTGATGGGCTTCACTACAGGAAACTCCTTGGCATGGATCACAGCACGCCGGCGGTAGAACTCCCGCTCCTCGAGCGTATCGCCGCATGTTCTAGAACAAATCAAAAGTAACTCCAGAGTGTTTGAAAACTCTTATGAGTCAAGAAGTGTCCTCCATCAGTCTTATTTGACCCGTACCGTGAGGGTCGTGACGATCACCTTCCGTGAGTATATCACGTAGATATTCTATACTTATTATAAAGCAAAGTCGCTTTTTTCCCTCATGTCCCTTTGTTCCCTTTAATCTATAAAACTACGCAACGGATTATGATGATTCTTTCAGTGTTAGATAGCCTATTTATCGAGGAAGGTTATATGCTATATTTTATCACGCTAAGACTAATAGGAGCGAAGAAATAGAGGAAAATGTGGAAATAACGGTGAAAATTATTTGAAAGGGCTAACTTGAATCTCAGGAACTACTGGTCCGATTCGAAAAATTTTTTCAGTGTTAGATATCCCATTTATTGAGGAAGGCTACAGGCTATATTTTATCACGCTAAGACTAATAGGAGAATGTGGAAAAAACGGGGGAAATTATTTGAAAGGGCTTATCTCGCGAACTACTGACCAATTTTATGTTATTTGGCACAGATAAGAAGTAGACCACGTGAAGGATTTTACGCAGATAAAAGTCATTTGTCTTATCAAAATGAAACTACTCACAAAAAATAGCTTGTTAGTAAGTAATCCCAAAAAAATTTGTTCTAAGGCTACTAATATCTTATAAAAAATTGTTTGACCTTGAATAACAACTTGGAGACTTGACTTAGAACTTTGGTGTGATAATAAAAATTATTCCTTAGATTATGTTATATTTAAATAATGGGTTTATTTGCGTTGGCCGGCACTTTTAAAACTAGCGTCTAGCCCAAAATTGAATGGACGTTGGATCGTCCTTTATTACTTTAGAATTTAACCTTTGTTACTTTTTAAATAAATATATTCAACATTTCGATATTAAAATCATAAAAAAATACTTTTGATTTCCTAAACACGTTACCTATTTGCTGCTGCGGGGCGAGTCCAACCGTTAGGTTAGGAGGTTAGGGATTCTTCGCTCGGTATTCAAAAAATTAAAAAAACACACATAAAATGATATTTTATGAAAATGATTCCTAGCTAGATCGATTTATCGCCCCTGAAACCCCCTATATACTAAATTTCATGAAAATCGTTGGAGCCGATTCCGAGATTCCAATTATATATTTATATATATACAAGAATTGCTCGTTTAAAGATATAAAGCCGCCTCCCCATATAGACGAACGCACTGCCAACGCGTTGGCCAACGCGAACGGCGGTGCGTTTGCAACGGCGCTTGTGAGTAATCCACACATTGGAAAGTCATTCAGTATGCTTTGGATCGCGCCAATGTGCGGACGGATTCGTCATTCGAAATGGATGCTGAGTCGCCAACAGCTGCAGCTGTATATTTATTCACAGCTTATAATTACATTATAATAATAATAATTATTACCTTATAATAATTATAATTATCATGATTAATATATACTTATATTAATCATGATATTTAATTTATTTTGTTTTTAATATATTTATTGTGTATCGCTATTACGACATCAAATATATAAGTACTTACACAATCTGTGAAAATTTCAGAAATCTAGCTGTAGCGGTTCTTGAGATACAGCCTGGAGACAGACAGACAGACAGATGGACAAACAGACAGACAGACGGACGGACAAAAAGGCAGACAGAAAAGCAGACAGACATTGAAGTCTTAGGGATAGGGTCCCGTTTTTACCCTTTGGGCACGGAACCCTAAAAAACATCGTGAGTAAAATAGCGTGTTCAAGAACCTTATTTTTTTTAGCACTTTTGATATTGTTACGGATACGGGAAGTTGTTTACGTATTACGAATACGGGCAGTTGTTTACCTGCGCGCGACAGTTGCGCGTACCTTCTAGAAAAGCCCGACCCTTGTTTATGTGATTGCGTGTTTACGTAAACAATCCAAAATAGAACGCTCCAGAATTCGACGCGGGCCATATAAAAGGTAAACAAGCCGGCAGTCAAGTCAGTTCGATCCGAGCGATCATCAAGGCGACTTCAAAAGTGAAAACAAGTGATCAATAGTGAGTGATTGTGATAGTGAACTAACGACTCGGCTACGACCTAGGACAGTGATAGTGCTCAGTGATTTGGATCTAGTGCTTGGTGTTTGGACTAATTATATTTCGCAGCAGTTCGACTTCCAAAAAAAACCAAAATTTCTTAAAATATTTTATTAATTAAATCTTACAATTAAATTACAATTAAAAGTGACTCGACTATTCGACGATTGAATAATAAGTGACAAACAAATAGCTATTGCAAAAATGCTGTAAAATGAGGAATGCTGACTCCGCGCCTCGTGCCGCTGCCGCGTGACTGTGGTCGGGTGCTGCGTCGGCGATCTTCCTAGGGATCCGTAGCGTAACACCTCCCCCCGAAGATCAGCAACTATTTTCTCAAAATTGTTGCTGGGATGCTTGATGGATCAACCCTCACTTCTCCAGGATTCCGAGTCTCTTTGTGCTCCATTGATGGCTGCAACTTTCTAAAACGCTGGTACAGGAACATAGTCATGCAGATAGTGACAGCAATGATTAATATCAGATATACAGGAATAGTAGTGTGATAGATAGATAAATCTTGAGAGCTTCTTAAATCAATTTTCGGTTGCGCCATAATTTCTGAATTTATTTTATGAAGTTTTTCTAAATTGATAGATTTCAAATTTAAAATATGTTCAGAGGGTTGATTTTCTTTTACAGGAACGATGTCTGAGATTCTTAAGGGTTGTCCTTTAATAATATCATTTGAATTTGAAATAGTGAATTCTGGAGTCTGGATGGAACAGCCTTGAGGTATAATAGCGAGATAGCTTCCATTTAGAATTTTATACTGCAATTTTCCACAGGATGTTTGAATTTTAGTTGACTTCGGAAAACTAAGGATGTAATGTTTCTGGTCTAATTGCTCGAATGCTTCAGATTCTTGGGATATAGAGGTAAGTTTACAGGATGTCAAGAGCTGCTGCTTCGTGATAAGAGTGTGGATGCATTCATCATGATTATTGAAAGTATGAGCAGGATTTTCCTCGCAGATATAATATGCCGAATTAGCTTTTAAGCATTCCGTTTCTATATACCTAGAATCTCTTTCCTGAATTGCTATATAAGGTGACATGGGAATAAGAATTTGATGATTTCGGTTAGGAACTGCAGAGAGTTTGAAAAGGTCAAAAGGTTTAGGAAGGACAATCGGTACTTTAAAAACTAAAACTATTTTATCATCTAAATAGTAGTATCCAAATTTCATAACTCTAAAATATTCTCTTAAATCTATGTCTAAAGTAAATTCATTTGAATATAAAATTTTAATTTTCGAAATCATACTTCTTAACATAGCTACACTAATAATTGAATGTGCTGTGCTCGATGCAAAGCTCAAATTTAACATGTTTCCTAAATTAACTAATTCAATCGTTAAACTATCTATATTATCACCTAAAATTAAAAGATATTGAGATAAATGAGCATATTTAATTAATTCGGTTTCTCTTTTAAAATCTTTTTCCATTATATAATTTAAAGTCTTATTAATTTTATCTTGATTTTCTACAATAGTATTTAATATTTTAGTATGATGCTGTAGCCATTCTCTAGTTAAACTAATATGATTATTATATTCAGATTCTAATTTAAATTGATTTTCTTTTAAAACTTTTAAAGCATTTTCGTATTTGATTGCATCAGTATAATCAAGATTACCTGATATACTTTTTATAATAGATCCTAGTCCATTGATCAAACCTCTTTTAACACGCGAAACTTTAAACGTTTGCAATATTTCTGTAATTTTATATAATTTGCTTGAGAGATATTCTAAATGTGGTTCATATAAGGATAGGGTTTTATTGTTTAGTAAAGGACGAAAATCTTGGATTTGGGAAAACACTAAATTAATTTTAGATTCTATATCTTCTAGGTTAACATGCTGTAAAAAGGAGTGATATTGGTGAATGATCCTGGTCTGTCCAAGTTTGAAAGGTAAGAGTCCTGGTCCGTCGTCGAGTGTCTCAAGTTGAATTTCTTGCGTTCTGCTTAGATGTAGAGTCGTCAGTATTATCAGTATTGTCCTGTAACAATTGAGCGCTTTTAGGCACTCTTTTCAACCGAGATTTTGCTATGGGTAACTTTTTCTTTTTAGTGTAAATATGAATTGGGAGATTTGCCATAACTTTATCGTGAGTAAATCTAGAAGCTAATTTTTGTCTGGATGCTGAAGGATTTTTAATAAAAACTTGTTGTTCGGGTAAGTATTCTTTTTCAGGTTCTCTATTCTTATTTCTATTATCCATTAAAATATTACGAGTTTCAGTGGTCATGTCATTTATTAAGGAGTAAGCTAATTTTAAACGTTCTTTATGATCTACCATATACTGCTGTAACAGATGCGACGTAAGGTCTACATTAAAAGGATCTCTTGGATCAAAATGTCCTGTAATTAAATCTATTGGCTTGCATTTTGTAAAACTATGTATAGAGCTATTATAACCTAAAATTGCATAAGGCATTAAAAGTACTACGGAATCATGTTTCTTTTCTAATCTAAGTATTCGTAAATGCTCTAATAGAGTTGAATGAAATCTCTCGACTAAGCCATTTTCATTCGGTGTATTCGGTGCAACTTTATGATGTTGAATCTTATGTAACCTAATAAATTCGCTAAATAACTGGTTAGAAAATTCGGGACCATTATCTGTAATAATTGTTATGGGTAATCCATGGTGGGTGCTAAATTGAAGTAAAGCTTGAACTACACTAATAGCTGTACCATCCTTTAAATAATAAGCTTGAGCATACTTTGAAAATGAATCGACTATTGTTAGGAACTTTTCACTTTGAGCTGTAAATAAATCTAAATGGACTAATTCAAAGGGCTTACTGGCTGGGGGAACTACTTTAAATTGCTGCCTTATAGGGTTTCTATCGTATTTCGCTTGTCCGCAAATAATACATTCATTAATAAATTTGGTAATTTGTTCTCTCATGTGGGGCCAATAGTATCTACTAGAAAGGGCAAGATAACACTCATTAATACCACGGTGATTTGTTTTACCATCATGATACTTATTAATTATTTCCTGTTGCTTTAAATATTCCTTTATATTCTCTAATTCTTTCTTTGCACAAACTAAATTCATAGCTGAACTTTTAAACATTCTTTGTAAAATAGGAATAACTGTATACATTGCCAAAGGGGGATTAAAAAGTAAAGCTGTTTTGATATTGGGATGAACATATTCTTTAACTGCACTAACTATATCTTCTTCTAAATTTGACTCGGATAACTGTATCGAAATTCTAGTATGGGTATCAAAAGGTTTTGTTAAAATGGGTTTTCTTTTAATATCGCCTACTATACTAAAAACTATCTGTCTTTTAAATTTATTTAAGGGTTCATCAGTAATTGGGATTTCTAAAATAGGATTTTCGTCGGAAGTGTGAACGGTAAGTGTTCTGGAATCATCTAATAATTCTGCTATTTCAGGTGCTGTAACTGTACGACTATCGTGAGACATATTGGCTATAATAGATTCTAATTCTAAACCTGGATCTTCATGAATATTTATTTCTATACGTGACAAGGCATCGGCATTTGTGTTAATTTTTCCTTGCTTATAAATTATTGTAAAATTATATTCACTAAGCTTTAAGCGCCATCTCGTTAAGCGAGAATTGGGCTCTTTCAAATTCATCATCCATTGGAGTGGTTTGTGATCGGTTATTATTTTAAATTTACGTCCGAAAAGATACGGTCTGAAATATTTCGTCGCCCACACTATTGCTAATAACTCTTTCTCTATTGTACTGTAGTTGGTTTCACTTGAATTTAAAGTCCTGGAAGCATATGCAATGGGTTTGTCTAAACCTATAGTACCTTGTGATAATACAGCGCCTATTGCAACATTTGAAGCATCTGTTGTTAAAATGAATTCTTTTGTAAAATCTGGGTATTGAAGTACTGGGTCATTCAATAGTAGGGTTTTACAGTGATTGAAGCATTTGATATAATTTTCGTCTAAAGTTATTTTACTATCTTTCTTTAAGCATTGGGTCATGGGTTTTGTAATTCTGGCAAAGTCTGGAATAAATTTTCTATAGTAACCTAAAAATCCGAGGAAACGCTTAATTTCTGTGGGGGTTTTTGGCAAGGGATAGTTTTCAATAGCTTTAATTTTATTTGGATTGGGCTTAACTCCTTCATTACTAATTACATGTCCTAAAAATTCTGTTTCTAATTTTAAAAATTCCGATTTATCCATCTGTATTTTGAAGTTCGATTCTCTAAGTCTCTGAAATACTTTTTCAAGGTTTACCATATGTTCCTGAAGGGAGGTACTGAAAATTATAATATCGTCCAAGTAGACTAAACAGATTAAATTTTGGAGTCCTCTTAAAACATTGTCCATAACTCTTTGAAAAGTGGCTGGAGAGTTCTTAAGACCCATGGGCATTCTTAAAAATTCGTAATGACCATTTTCTACGTTAAATGCTGTTTTGTGAATATCTGCTTCATCCATTTCTACCTGATAAAATCCGCTTGCTAAATCTAATGTGGTAAAATATTGACATCGACCTAATTTATCTAGTACATCTGTAATATTGGGGATGGGATACTTGTCATCGATAGTTTTTTCATTTAGTTTTCTAAAATCTACTACGAGACGCCATTTAGTTTTTCCAGACGCATCAGCCTTCTTTGGTACTATCCATATGGGAGAGCTCCATGCAGAGTCTGAAGGTCTTATTATATTCTGATCTAACATCTTATTAATTTGGTTCCTAACTTCTTCTCTATGGACATATGGATAACGGTAATTTTTAGCATGTACAGGGGATTCATCAGTAGTTCTAATTTTGTGTTTAATTTTATTCGTAAATGTAAGTGTTTCTCCATCTAAATAAAATACATCTGCATAACGGGCACATAAATTTTCTATATTTTTAGTTTCTTCAGAATTAAGATGAGAGGTACGGAGTTTAGATAAAACTGCTTTTGCTCTATCACTAACAATATCATAATTATGACATTCTACATTATAAGATTCTGCACTAATTGGTTGGTTTAAGGAAAATATTACATCATTTGGGCTTTCATTAATTACCTGTATATAGGCTCTATTATTTTTAACTTTAGTAATGCAATCTATTATTTTACAGTGACACACAATTTGCTCATTAACTATTGCTTCTCCGTCATGAACATTAATAGGAACTCTAACTATTTTAGAACTTTGAGCGGGAATTATTTCTTCATATAAATTACAACTTTTCGAATCGTACATTAAAATTGGATTAGTGGCTAATGTGGTAATTAAATTTTTATTCTTTAAATCGATTTTAGCTTCCCATTTGTCAAGTAAGTCAAGTCCAATTAGTCCGTCAAAATAGTCATGGAATTTATAAATGAATAGAGTTATATTATTTTCATCATTAAATTCTGAAAAGCAAGGTATTGTAATAGAATAATCGTTACGAGTTGTAGCATGTACGTTGGTCACTTCAAATGGTTCATAATTACAAGGAACATTTGGAAAATATCTACTAACTGCGTTAGGGCTTATAAAAGATTGATTGGCTCCTGTATCTATTAATAATTTAAGAGGGGGATTTTTAATTTGAATGTACGGTAATTGTCTTTGAGTCTGTAAATTAATTTCTATCGTGGTTTGTCTGATTTCGGGGTTTTCTGAAAATTTTGGTTTCGGCTTTCACTGTCCTGAGAATCAAAGTTTTCATGGCTATTATTATTTTCAGTCATAGGTAAAGAAGGTTGGTCATAGTAATATTCATAAGGATATTCAACGGGTTCCGCATAATATTCATTAGGGTCATAGTACATGTAAGGGTCATAGTAAGTCTGGTCATAGCAAGTCTGGTCATAGCATTCATTTAAATTTAACTGTCGGGATTTAAAGTAATTTGATGGGGGCGGATTTCCCTGTTTAGTCCAGTCATGTCCTCTTAAGGGTAACGTCTTAGGGGTAAAATGACTAACGCCACTCATGGGAACAGGTCTATTAGATTGATTATTGTTAAAACTATTATTATTCTGATTATTCTGTCCGAAATTATTTTGTGCAAAATTATTCTGTGAAAAATTATTTCTATTAGGGATTCTGAAGACATTACTCTGAGGGTTAAAATTAGGGGGTAAAGCACGGAAAATTTGCTGAGTACGTGACGGTCCTTGATTCTGATTAAACATAGGCCTAGGTTGCCACATATTATTTTGAGGTCGTTGCTGCCAAAATTGAGGTGGTGGCTGTGGAGGGTTAAATGAACGAGATGTACCGGGCATATTAAAGTTATTATTAATTTTATGGTGATTACGTCGGTCAGTATGTGAGTCATTTCTATCCTGCATATACATTATATTCATCTCATCATGAACAAATTCGAGGGCTTTTTGAATAGTTTCAGGGCGCATACAGCGTATCCTGGAACCTAGGGGATCTTTTAAACCACGTAGGAAGGCTTGCAGGGTTAGCTTCTTATATAAATCACGTTTTGCTTCAATGGTAGTGGAAATCGTCTCATGCAAACTAATATAAGTCATTAAGGTACTAAAAATATTCTGGCATTTATCATAATATTCCTGAGGAGTTGAAGACCCCTGTGTCAAAAGTGCAAGATCATTATATAAAGAGGTTTCATCACGTTGGTCCGAAAAATTATTCACTAAAGCTGTCCTAATACCTAGCCAAGAGTCGGGTATGCCGTTTGAATTAATTAACCTGGCGGCAGGCCCAGTTATTTTATTTAATATACCGTTAAGTAAAGCTAAATTAATTAAATCATTCCCTTCAGTTACAAAATTTTCTACAAGCTGATCACATAATTTAATAAATCTAGTAAGAACATTCGAATTTCCATCAAAATCTGGTACTAATCTTAAGGCTTTAAAAATATCATCCATAGTTGTCATATTTAAATTTGAATTTTCCTCACGAATTTCCCTAATCGTATCTAAAAATTTAAATCTACTACTAATTCTAGAAGTCCTCGATTGTCGCGGGTGGAAAATCTTGGAAATAAAATTAAGAACTTATAGGATAAAGAAAGGAGCAAATTCAGAGTGATTCTAAAAGTACTCACATATGTTGCATTTCGGCTCTTCTTGGGCGTATCGATGGCTGGATACAGTCTTCTGCTGCGCGAAGGTTCTTCTTTTCGGTGAAGACTTTTGGAAGTCAAGTAGCGATCGCACGCGCACGATTGCGATATCCTTTACGAGGGCTACTTCCGAATCCTACCGACTGCGCCAATTATATTTCGCAGCAGTTCGACTTCCAAAAAAAAACCAAAATTTCTTAAAATATTTTATTAATTAAATCTTACAATTAAATTACAATTAAAAGTGACTCGACTATTCGACGATTGAATAATAAGTGACAAACAAATAGCTATTGCAAAAATGCTGTAAAATGAGGAATGCTGACTCCGCGCCTCGTGCCGCTGCCGCGTGACTGTGGTCGGGTGCTGCGTCGGCGATCTTCCTAGGGATCCGTAGCGTAACAGACTTAGTGATTTGTGTGAGCTAGTGTTTGTGAATAAAGTCTTCAAGAGAGTCACCAGGTCTTTCTCTCCGAATCTTCGAACCCTAGCACGTAACAACTGGTGTCAGACGTGCGATTTGGAAGATGCCATTGACTCCGAGAGAGGACTTCAAAGGGAGTATCAGGACAAGGGCGCAGCGAGCTGCTGCCATTGACTCCGAGAGAGGAGTTGGAGGTGGAGCCGCGGAGGCCACACCAACTGGGGACCAAGCTCCGCCCACTGCGGAGCAGGCCGCACCCGCTGGCCCCGCCCACCAGGCTCCACCCACTGACCACGCCCCCCAGGCTCCACCCACTTCGGGTGAAGCCACGCCCACTGGCTCCACCCACCGGGACCCGCCCACTGACCACGTCCCTCAGGCCCCGCCCACTCTGGTCATGGCCACCCCCACTGGCTCCACCCACCAGGCCACGCCCACTCAGGCCACACCCACTGGCCCCGCCCACTGGGCCCCGCCTGCTCAGGCCCCGTCGACTAGCTCCATCCATCCTGCCACGCCCGTAGTTTCTACGGCCCCTCAAATGGCTCTTCATTTAGAAAATTTAATTAAATTAATGGAGCTGCAAAGGGCTGATATTCAGGCTTTGCAAGATTTTTAAAGGGCAATGATGGAGGCACAAGACCGCAAGCTGGGCGCTTTGCAAGAGTCACAAGACCGCAAGCTCGGCGCTATGCAAGAGTCACAAGAGCAACAAAAGGACCTTCAAGAAAAGGCGCTTCTGGCTATAAAGGATGTCAGTGACACGGTGACAAAGCTTCGTAAAGATGTCGACGTAATGGACGAACGAGTTACGGGGTTAGGATTGGATGTAGAAAATGTGAAAACCGGCCTCACTGAACTTCAGAAGAAAGTAGTGCGCCTTGAAACCACAGGAGTGGCGGTGTCTAGTGGAACTACCGGAGTGGTGCAAGTGGTACAAGGACCAAGAGTTAAAGTGCCACCATACGACGGTACTACTTCATGGAACGCTTATCGTCAGCAATTCCAGACGGTTGCTTCTGCCAACGGATGGACTGACGAACAATGCCTGACCGCTCTCACTGTTGCGCTCAGAGGGCAAGCTTTGTCGGTCCTAGAAGTACATACAGGGAAGGGGTTCCAAGACCTGATGGAGGCCCTTGAATCCAGATACGGGGAGCGACACCTGGAGCACGTGTTCCGTGCTCAACTTCGTGACAGAGTCCAACGCTCAGGAGAGGGACTACAGCAATGGGCGTTGGAAATTGAAAAACTGGTCAAGAAGGCACACCCAGGAGCCGATTCCAAGATGGTCGACACGAATATTGTGCAATCATTTGTCGACGGAATCAGGGATCTGGAGGTCAGAGCTGCAGTGAGGCTACGTCACCACACCTCGCTAAAGGAAGCGTTGGCACATGCTTTGGAGGTCGAGGCTGTTCGCCATGAGATACAGCAGACCCATAAGATCCGCAAAGTCTCCGAAGGAAAGGCTCCTGCAAGGAAAATATTTGAAGCCATGTGCTATAAGTGCGGGAAGAGGGGCCATCTTCAGCTCAACTGCCCGCAGAAGGAGACCCAGATGTCAAGGATGAAAAGGCTCGAGCAACAAGTAGAGGAGCTGAAGAAGCAGGGGGCTTCAGCCAGGACTAAGAGGCGTGTACTGGCTGACGCGGAGGAAGCCCCAATAACCGTTGTCTCCCAAGCAAGCAGCAACTACGGATTAGTGACTGAGCTACTCGACGACTGCAAGAGTAATCTGACTTATTCGCAGAGCATGAAAGCTAAGAAGTTTTTACAACGCCACGCGAATATCTTCTCCAGTCAGGAAGGCGACCTTGGAAGAACGTCGATGGTTCAGCACAGGATAGATACCGGAAGCGAGAACCCAATTCGTCAACGAGCAAGACGGATACCTATTACAAAGGAAAAAGAAGTTGAAGGCCTTTTGGAGGACATGAGAAGGCATAAGATTATTGAACCGTCTGCAAGTCCGTGGTGCTCACCTGTTGTGTTGGTGAAGAAGAAAGATGGCAGCACAAGATTTTGTGTGGACTACAGGCGTCTCAATGATGTCACTAAGAAGGACAGCTATCCATTACCTCGAATCGACGATACTCTGGATACCTTGAGTGGCATGAAATGGTTCTCGACCCTGGACCTGAAATCTGGATACTGGCAGGTGGAAATTCATCCAAAAGACAAGGAGAAGACAGCTTTCTCCACAGGTAAAGGTTTATGGCAGTTTAACGTCATGCCCTTTGGATTGTGCAACGCACCTGCCACATTTGAGCGACTCATGGAGCGTGTACTGGCAGGCTTAGTTGGAGAGGCTTGCTTAGTCTACTTGGGCGACGTCATCATTGTTGGCCGCGACTTCGAGGACCATTTGCAAAACTTAGAACGAGTTTTCGCCAAAATAGAGGGGGCCAAGTTAAAGCTGAATCCGAAAAAGTGTCGTTTATTCAGAAGTAAGGTCAATTATCTCGGCCATGTCATCTCTAGTGATGGAATCCAGACGGACCCGGAGAAACTGGAAGCAGTTCAAAATTGGCCAACCCCTAAGAACAAAACCGAAGTGCGGGCATTTCTCGGCCTATGCTCCTACTACAGGCGTTTTGTCAAGGGATTCTCAGAGATAGCCAAGCCATTACATCGGCTGACGGAAGATAAACGACAGTTTATGTGGGACGAGACTTCTGAAGATTCTTTTCAGAAACTGAAGAAACATCTGTGTGAAACACCAATCCTGGGGTATCCACAACCTGAAGGTCAGTTTATAGTCGACACTGACGCAAGCAACACGGCCATTGGAGGGGTGTTATCTCAAAAGCAGGGCGAAAGAGAAGTTGTAATTGCATATTTCAGCAAATCTTTATCTAAGCCAGAGAGAAACTACTGTGTGACAAGAAGAGAACTCTTGGCTGTTGTAAAGACGCTACAACATTTCAGCAAATATCTCATCGGCAGACAGTTTTTACTGCGAACTGATCACGCAGCGTTGAAGTGGCTACTGCAATTCAAGAACCCAGAAGGCCAAGTAGCTCGATGGATTGAACAACTCCAGGAGTACGACTTCAAGACGGAACACCGCAGCGGAAAGGCGCATGGGAATGCCGACGCACTTTCACGAAGGCCGTGTTCAGAAGACTGCAAACACTGTGTTAAGCAGGAATCTAAGGAAGTGACATTAAAGTTAACGAAAACAAGTCCTTTAGGTCCATGGGAGAATGATGCTATGAGGGAGGCTCAAGAAACAGATGACGACCTACGGCACATCATCACATGGAAGAAACGAGGTGACGAAAAACCAATCTGGAGTGAGGTTGCACCCACTGGCGCTGTCACTAAGGCGTACTGGGCGAAATGGGACAGTCTGATACTTCAAAATGGAATACTTTACCGAAAATGGGAGAAGACTAACGGCAGAGAGTTCCATCTTCAGATAGTTGTCCCAAGGACGAGAGTACCGGATGTTCTCCGTGAAATACACGATGGCGTATCAGGAGGTCATCTAGGTGTTAAGAGGACGTTAACAAAAGTGCGAGAACGATTCTACTGGTTGCATTGTCGAGATGATGTACAGGATTGGTGCCGCAAATGCACTACTTGCGCTGCAGTGAAGGGACCACAGACCAGGAGCCGTGGGAACCTGCGGTTGTATAACGTTGGCGCACCGTGGGAACGAATTGCAGTTGACGTAGCTGGGCCATTTCCCGTGACGGAATCGGGAAACAAGTACTTTATGGTCGTCATGGACTACTTCACCAAATGGCCCGAAGTGTTCGCCATACCAAACCAAGAAGCTACAACGGTTGCTTCTAAGCTAGTCGAAGAAGTGATATCTCGCTTTGGTGTGCCTCTCGAAATCCATTCCGATCAGGGCAGGAACTTCGAATCGCAGGTCTTCCAGGAAATGTGCAGAATTTTGGGAATGCATAAGACGAGAACCACTGCGTACCATCCACAATCTGATGGAATGGTTGAGAGATTTAACCAGACCCTTGAAAGGCATTTGGCGAAATTAGTAGATGACAAACAAAAGGATTGGGACAAGTATATACCACTCTTCCTTCTGTCGTACCGTACCGCCGAGCATGAAAGCATGAAAGCTACCCCGGCGTACGTCAATTATGGTAGGGAACTAAGAGTTCCAGTAGACCTTTTGACAGGAGGGTCACCGGAGGAACCAAAGACCGTACCAGATTATGTCTGCGATTTAAGGGAAAAAATGCGTTATATACACGCCATGGTTCGGGAAAATGGGTTACAGTCAAGTGAGAACATGAAGACCAGATACGACCGGAAAGCGAACACGAGCGGCTTCGAAGAAGGGTCACTGGTATGGCTGCATAACCCAACTCGCCGAAAAGGGAAATCTCCAAAGTTGCAGGCCAAGTGGGATGGCCCATATAAAGTGGTTACCCGATTGAATGATGTGACTTACAGGATTCAAAAGCCACCAAGAGGCACATTCAAAGTGGTACACATAGACCGTTTGGCGCGTTATCATGGCAGTAACAACGATGCTCGGGACGAGCATCTCTAAGAGGGGAGTAGTGTTACGGATACGGGAAGTTGTTTACGTATTACGAATACGGGCAGTTGTTTACCTGCGCGCGACAGTTGCGCGTACCTTCTAGAAAAGCCCGACCCTTGTTTATGTGATTGCGTGTTTACGTAAACAATCCAAAATAGAACGCTCCAGAATTCGACGCGGGCCATATAAAAGGTAAACAAGCCGGCAGTCAAGTCAGTTCGATCCGAGCGATCATCAAGGCGACTTCAAAAGTGAAAACAAGTGATCAATAGTGAGTGATTGTGATAGTGAACTAACGACTCGGCTACGACCTAGGACAGTGATAGTGCTCAGTGATTTGGATCTAGTGCTTGGTGTTTGGACTTAGTGATTTGTGTGAGCTAGTGTTTGTGAATAAAGTCTTCAAGAGAGTCACCAGGTCTTTCTCTCCGAATCTTCGAACCCTAGCACGTAACAATATGATTTTTTTGTTCCACAGGAAGATTTACTCTGATAGTTAACTCAATAAATTTAAATGTTTACTTGATACTTATATTGTTTGCTATTTCGTCAAGTTAGATGTTAATTCGCCACAAGAAGGAAACGTGCACTCTTCAGCGCTGCTCCGGGCGAACTGATCGCGCGGCCTATGTGTGGATGGAACGCAAGCCTTGCGACAAGCCTTGCGACAAATTTCCTTTGATCATTCCGACACCGCGCGGCAAGCTCGCAAACGCATTGGCCAACGTCTAAATACCTACCGCGAACGCGCGAACGCCTGTTCTACACATTGGGCCGATTCCGCGATTGACGCGTTCGCCTATTTGTAGTGCCGACATTATACGCCCGTGTTTTACACCCGTGCGACGCCGGGGCGGGTTGCTAGTATCATATGTATATACGTTCTTACAGTGCTCCTCCAATTTTTCTTGTCGCAGATTAATCAAAGTTTAAGTTAGAAACCTGGCTAGTTTTTTGATTTACAATAATTATGACAATTATTTTTTTATCTATGATAAAGGGCTGAAGTTTTATTTTAAATAAGCTTTCATGCCGAGTCAAAATATACGCCTTTTAGGTATCCTTACAAATGATGATAATTGATTGATGAATTGATTATTGATGAATTGATAATAATCAAATTATCCTTACAAATGATTTTATCGAAACTGTAATAAAATAAATTTATAAAAGTGTGAAACATAATAACTGTAATAAAATAAATTAATAAAAGTGGAAAAAGTGCATGAAAATTGTATAATATTATTACTGTGAAACATGAATTTCCACCAAGAAGTTACGGTACATTCAATATCATATTATATCCTTACAAATATTTGCAATTATACAAAAGTATGACAAAGTCCATTCAAAATTAAAGCTAAACGGTTTATATCTGAACTGAATAGTGATTAAGTTTTGAAACAGTTAGGATGTCAATGAAAATAACATAAAACGTATTCATTGCGATATAAAGAACCGTCTAGTCTAGACTTTGGTGTCACAGACTTATTAGTTCTTATTGTTAATATTTTGTGAAAAGCGAATTATTAACAAAAATAACTAATAGTCAGAAACGCCTACATGGGAGAGCCATGCTTCGGAACGAATGGGCTGGCTCGACCGGAGAAATACCACGTTCTCACAGAAAACCGGCGTGAAACAGCGCTTGCGCTGTGTTTCGCCGAGTGAGTGAGTTTACCGGAGGCCCAATCCCCTACCCTATTCCCTTCTCTACCCTCCCCTATTCCCTTCCCTTCCCTTCCCTACCCTCCCCTATTACCCTATTACCCTATTATCCTTTTAAAAGGCCGGCAACGCACTTGCAGCTCTTCTGATGCTGCGAGTGTCCATGGGCGACGTAAGTTGCTTTCCATCAGGTGACTCGTTCGTTTGCTCGTTTGCCCCCTTATTTCATAAAAAAAAAACATGGTCAAGTAGTTTAAAACGTAACTCAAGACTCGGCGATCGTGGGTTGAATTCCCGTGTTGAAATAATGTTATTCCCGAGTTTGGTAATGGCGATACAGGTAGACTTTATTGACAAAAAGTTAATCCAGGTGAGTATGTAAAAAGTCGCTATCTCTAACCCGTTGTGCCGGTCATCCGTCCCAGTGAAAGTTATTGTTATTGATAGTAAAATCGTTCCTCAGTGACTTGCCTGGTTTTAATATTAATAATAATAATAAAATATTTATTATTCTCACCACAAACTGTCCACCGTTTAATGAAACTGTCCACTGAAACTGACGTAGAAGACATTATTATTTCAACAAATTACCGGTATCCAAGAGCAGCAATAGTCCGAGCTGTCTCGATACTCCTCAGGTTCCTCAGGTCAGGTATACCGATCAGCGAGTCCAGGTACTCGTCGAAGGTTTCAAAAGGGAGAAGGTTCTTATCTGCCTCCACGCTCGGTGGATATTCCGTCTGCTCCTCCATAATAAACACAAATGAACAAAAATAATAGACCTTTTCTCAAAACTAAAATTATTATATTTCTTTAAGCTAAAATTTTTGTCACTTTGACATCTTTGTTTTTTTTTTTATATATTTTTTTTATTTCGGATTCAGACTTCAGAGCACAATTCCAAAAACAAAAATTTTACTACGGTAAGCAATTACAACTTGCATTTCTATGATTGCTATACTATAAGTACATATTTTTTTTGTAACATGAGCTTGTGCACGAAATCTCTTCATAACTAGATAGTAAAAATTAAATTACCTACGTAATTACTAATTAGGTCACACGTTGTACGTTCCTAGATTTTGAATAAATCTAAATTTAAGGCACTAATAAAAATGTTTTCCGTTAAACATAGCTCTGTTATATTATTATAGTTTATAAGGTAGATTAAACAGTTGTTAATAGTTGCTTACCATCAGGTGACCCGTTTGCTCGTTTGCCCCCTTATTTAATAAAAAAAAAGCAATACCTGACCAGCTAGAGCAGATCAGATATTGCTTAATCCTTCGATCGTGGATTCCTGGAAACCTATTGTTATTCTATTGTTGTCGCGGTCACCGGTGTCCTTATGGGGCTTAATGGGTTAATGCACAGTCTAACTAATAAAGTGTGAACTAATCACTATTGCAACGTTACGATGAGATGCAATTCTAAGTAAGCCATTCAAAACGTTATTTACTACACAAGACAGACTTGCCGCCAGATGTGTTGAGCTGCATTTTCCAAAAAAATGGCTCATTTTTTGCAAAAAAGTTTACCAGTTGTAAACATAATTATTATAGCCTCCTCTATTATTTAAAGTCGGTTAGAAATACAATATGAGACAATTACGATTGCAGCGTCTTCGTTTCTTCACAGCTGAAACATAATCTCTTACAGATAGTATTATTTTCATTGAACATAACAGCTGATCTTTTAGATATTACCTTCAAATTGTAATAAGTGATTGTCGTAGTCAGTGAACACAAAACACGTAGATCCACTCGTAGCTCCTTGACAGGGAGTTAGAGCTCTATTAAATCACAATATTTTGTGAGCCGGTCCAGAGTGCTCCAGCACAATGTGGCACGTGATTCGATTTACTTTTCCATTTTAAATGTGCTTTAACTTTTTGAATAACATCGAGTTTCTTGACACTAACTGAGGTCTAAACTAAAACCCAATTTAATAAAATTTATAAATTAAATTGGATTTTTACAAAACATCAAAGTCAGAAAGCAGCAAAATAAAAAAATGAAAAAAAATCTCTCTGGCGGGGAATCGAACCCCGGTCTCCCGCGTGACAGGCGGTGATACTGACCACTATACTACCGAAGACGCTGACCGGACTTCAACAAAAAGTTCTCTCCGGCGGGGAATCGTACCCCGGTCTCCCGCGTGACAGGCGGGGACACTGACCACTATACTACCGAAGACGCTGACCGGACTTCAACAAAAAGTTCTCTCCGGCGGGGAATCGAACCCCGGTCTCCCGCGTGACAGGCGGGGACACTGACCACTATACTACCGAAGACGCTGACCGGACTTCAACAAAAAGTTCTCTCCGGCGGGGAATCGAACCCCGGTCTCCCGCGTGACAGGCGGGGATACTGACCACTATACTACCGAAGACGCTGACCGGACTTCAACAAAAATTTCTCTCCGGCGGGGAATCGAACCCCGGTCTCCCGTGTGACAGGCGGGGACACTGACCACTATACTACCGAAGACGCTGACCGGACTTCAACAAAAATTTCTCTCCGGCGGGGAATCGAACCCCGGTCTCCCGTGTGACAGGCGGGGACACTGACCACTATACTACCGAAGACGCTGACCGGACTTCAACAAAAAGTTCTCTCCGGCGGGGAATCGAACCCCGGTCTCCCGCGTGACAGGCGGGGATACTGACCACTATACTACCGAAGATTTGGGAAGTGTGTTGAAATTACGCAATATAGTTTTAGTGTGCACAAATAGGCAAAAATGCCATATTATTTTATCAGTACTTATCAATTTGAATAGCTTATTTTTACAACTTTTTAATTATTTAAAAAAAGCAACAATTAGAAGCAACAGCTTGTTAAATTTTCAATTTATTATTGATAACAATATATTAATATTCATAAAAAATTATAAACTTGATTTTAATTAACCTGTAAATTGTAATATTTGTGTTCATTCTGTATGACAAAGGTGTTTAGTTTTTATGTGTAGTAACCAATTTAGAGATCTTTGGTAGTAACTAGTAGGATGTTTTTAAATATACCTACCCTCCTTGTTTAAAACTTCTTTGCCATCATCAAAATTTTTAATTTTTAATTTCTTGGTGAGCATATTAAGGAGCTTGTTTGAAATGCAAATGCCGGCGTGCATGTTTGCACTCCCTATAATAGGATTATAAAATATGGATTCTTCTAGGACTTATTTTAATCCACAAGATCGTTACTGGAATTTAAAACACACCTATGCAAGAACTCATCGCATAATTATTAATTACTGTATATTATTTGACAACAATAGAATAATATAACAATACACTAGTGTTTTCTCGTTATATTAATGTAACCATTGTATGAATAAATGTTGTTATGTATTATTATTTGATTTGTTTGTTCACATGAACTGCCAATGTCCATTGAAGAAAAGGTGATATAAACGAACATATTTGAGGCCCAAGAGGCTTGTATGCGAGAATCAGCGAAAATCTCAGAACATAACATTTGAATTTTTGAACTTAGAACCGCTTTGCCTTTAGCTTTGAACAAAACTCGGGTCACCAAACTCCACTTATTTACTTTTTTAAACTAAAAAACATCCACAGCCGAACATACAACCTCCTCTTTTTTGAGAGTCTGTTAAAAATATGTCAGCGATACCTTAGGGCCGCTACAACTTGTCTACTGAATGCTTCTCGCAAATCCACAGCACCGGTCGCTGAATAACAACTTTTTCATGCTCTTCCCAAGAAACAAGATATATCCGTAGAAATTCATCAAATTCGACTCAGTGGTTTAGCCGTTGTACGCGATTAGCAATTTAGAAGAACCATACACGGTTGTTCCTTTTTAACGGGCAAAACACACAAGCAATCCAGCCTACGTCAAGACGTCTTCCGGTCATGTCATCTAGCAACACCGGATGTTCCTTTCACCTTCACCAAAGAGGATGTAAACTGTATACTACGTAACAAGAGGTCGGACTTAGAAGAAAAAAAATAAACATCCGTTATTTTTTTTTATTTGAAACTAAACTAGAAAATTTTAAGTGCAAAACCTTTCACTCTAAACATACCAAAAATTAAAAAAATAAAATAAAAAAGAAATGAGCTCAATTAAACGGTTTATTTCAATAAAAAATATTGTACATAGCTAAATAAATAGGCTAATAAGGTAAAGTAAAAATAAAACAGATTTAATCCACAAGCTTTTGTTGATTTCTATTAATAATATTACAGTACAGTTTTATGTATTTTATTTATAAATATAATAGAATAGCTGTCTATGCTACTCTACTAACTACTTGATTGGCTTATACAGTAAACTCTATATAGGGAGGGGATTAAAGCTGCGCGTCCACCAGGTCGGAATCGGAACGTACGGTGCGGACGGCGCGTCGTGTAGTCATATATTTGTCAGGCGCAGAATGACGTTCCAGTACTTCTAGTACAGTTCACAGTAGTCAATACCATAAATAGTAAAGCAACAAATCCGTCCGCTGCGTACCTACGCTCCGATTCCGATCCAGTGGACGCGCACCTTTATACATACACACTTAAGTATCATTACTTTGTTTTGTTACACCCTGTATACGACAGCTGAAATCTATCGCGTGGGCTCAGGCCAGCTGCATACCACCTCACGTCTTGATCAGAGGTTTTTCCTTGGTGGCCGTACCACTCATAATCCCATACCTTCCTTCTCCTCCTAAATCTCCATAACAGCTATTGCTTGCAGACTAAAATGTTGCAAACTAGTATAGGGACCTAAAAATCTGAAATTAATGAACCATTTTTCATTTACTACATTTCCATACAGTTTACATAAATTATTAAGTATATTTGTCATCCTTATGTATTATTACTATAAAACAATATTATACACATTTTAACATTTTCCAAATTAACTGCATACTGGTATACATTATAATATTTTCTATGAAATAATAATCTATCTTTTTCATATTAATATAGGTAGTATATGTTGTAAATTATTGTACAAATATGCAAATAATACTACGACATACTTTGTATTAGAACATGGTATGACATAGTTATGTTTTGCTTCAATTTATCAATTTACGGTTACATTTACATTTTACAATGGCTTACCTTGCGTTTTTCATTAATTAATCCACTCAATTTACAATTTTTGTACGATTTGCTACAAAATAATTTTCACAAAATGAAATGCGAACTTTGAATTTTAAACTCCTTCTTCGTCTTTTTTCTGATGTAGTTTATATTCTCTATGGTCTTTTTTATCAGCCAATCACAGTCGACCTTGCACAGATTAGCTGATTTCGTTTAGTAGCTACGTTTAAATTTGGAACCCAATTTTTTTTTTGTTCGGGAATTTCGTCCACCTGACCGTCACTTTTTATCCGTCCTAGGCCTAGGACGCAACATCTATCTTTAAAACTTAATAATTTTAAATAAAGAAATAAATGAAATAAAGGAAACGTTTATTCTGCCACCAATAAATGTTACACATACATAGGTCATATACAAAACTGATATTATTAACAATCATAATTTAAAAAAACATTTTTAGCCTATTCTACAGCTAATACATACATTAAATAACTATCCAAGATAAACAAATAAAAATAAAAAAAACACTATTTTATTGATATTATTATGACAATGACAATAATAGCACGGCAGTGTAACACCCAAGAGTGCAGAAACGGAGACCACTCAGGTTAAGACGACTGATAGTGTCGTCCCTGATCTTCCGTGGACCCCTTTATTTTCGGGCAGATGACAAGCAGACGGAAGCATTAATATAAGTTATAAATAACATCGTAAAATAATGTAATATATTATAATAAGACGTAGACATAATATGGTGTGAAAAATAGTGAATACATTCTAAAATGTTAAACTACTGAAAAATATCATAAAAATATATATAAGTACTTATATACAAAATAATAAACGGACAGCAATATAAAAATATAATATTATATGATGATTATATGTATATTATTATCTTAACTCAATAATTTAAACAGTTTTCTGTAAGTAGGCATGAGTAATAACATTATTATCATATTCCTGGAGATAGTTTAATAAATACATTAAGGTTGTAAAAAAATTGATATAATATATGGAAAATATAATATAATTTGTTAGGCACAATGAACACACAATTGTATAAAAAATGTAATATTATTATGTTTAACATTTCCTTTGCGTCCTTTTCTGTAAGTAATGTGGGTATTGACTTAGGTATTACACAGCCGTCTACATGTTTAAGTAATATTGTGCAAAACATGATATTGTGCAAAAAATTTCAAGGTAAAAAACAATTATTATAATATAAAGTAACATTAGAACTAACAAACAGAAAAAATATACTTTAACGTAACAGTAACACACGACAATTATAACATAATAAAATATAAACTCGCAATGTCCTGCACAATAAGTAACTTTTAAAGTTAAAATAAATAATAATAAAGTTGAACCAATTAAATCACTACAAAAAATGAGTGAGAGATCACTATCTGAGGTGATACGCTGTACATGGGAGTCGGGATCACGACGAGCGAAGATACTTCCACCGCGAGTCCATACATATCGCCAGTTATTGCGGCGAACTTCCTCGCGAGCTTTATAAAACAGCGCCCGATTGAGCTTGGTAAGATACTCATTGATGTAGATACGAGTCGCTCGGCCTTCTGTGATGCCGGTGGTGTCGACGCCACGGCGAACTCGAGCCGCTTTGAGTATCTTGTCACGCACGATCCTACGGGAAAAGCGAACAATAATAGGCCGCGGGTTCTGGCGTTGGTCTCCTTCGGCAGTTTCAGATCGCTTCGGACCCCTACGCTCGGCACTAACAATATCTCGCTAATCTAGCTCAACACCGACTTTTTTCGCGACTAAGTTGACAAGATGCTGTACATTTTCACCGGTGTTTTCGTGTACTCCTGTGACTTGTATGTCATTACGTAGGTAATCTTGTTCCCGTTGATTCAATTGATATTCTAATTTATCTATCGCGTTAGTTACCGCCGGGTCCTGGCCGGAGGTGCGCGGGTGCGCATCGATTCGCTTCTCTGCTGCGGTCATTCGTTTATTTAATTTTATTTGGACCAGAAATACATAATTTGTGAAAATTGCAACTATCTAGCTATTGCGGTTCTCGAGATCCAGCCTGGTGACATACGGATGGACTACAGACAGACAGCGAAGACTTATTAATAATAGGGTCCCGGTTTCATCTTTTGGACATGAAAATCTAAAAACTGAAAAATAATAATATTATACTTTATTAAATCAAAGAAAAGATTTTTATGTTTGTATCTTTGCAAGAACAGTAGCTGTAGGTACCGTATGAGTTTCGACTGTATATTTATTTTACGTATTAAAATTCGATTTAAATATAAATATAATCAGTACTGCGTTATGCACTCCTTGCTCGCTCGATATATTATAATAATATGGAAGTTTTAAGCTATCACATGAAATAAGTTGTGCTCCTTTCCTGCGAGGAACGTCGAGACGCTTACATCAGTGCTGCTATGTATTCAACGGTAATTCTATAAATGACCACCTTCAAGTATTAAAGCATAAGAGCCAATAATATATAAATATAATAATCAACTCAGAACTCAGGAGTATTTACGTTACGTTGTCAAGTGTATAGAACTAAGCCTCAAAGAAATTATTTTTAACAAAAAATTAAAACCGACTTCCAAGGTAAAAACAATAATAACATCCTTATATGAACTAAAAAGTATTTAATAATATTTCCTATCTCATGGTGCCTTTTTCCGAATTCGGCTAAAACTCAACTATTTCTGTACTCAATCTTCATAATTTTGAAGTCGGTACCAGAGCTGAATCCAGTTGCCAGAATATTTGAAACATATTTTGTAACTGGCACCGACTTCAAAATTATGAAGATTGAGTACAGAAATAGTTGAGTTTTAGCCGATAAGCCATTCAAAACGTTATTTACTACACAAGACAGACTTGCCGCCAGATGTGTTGAGCTGCATTTTCCAAAAAAATGGCTCATTTTTTGCAAAAAAGTTTACCAGTTGTAAACATAATTATTATAGCCTCCTCCATTATTTAAAGTCGGTTAGAAATACAATATGAGACAATTACGATTGCAGCGTCTTCGTTTCTTCACAGCTGAAACATAATCTCTTACAGATAGTATTATTTTCATTGAACATAACAGCTGATCTTTTAGATATTACCTTCAAATTGTAATAAGTGATTGTCGTAGTCAGTGAACACAAAACACGTAGATCCACTCGTAGCTCCTTGACAGGGAGTTAGAGCTCTATTAAATCACAATATTTTGTGAGCCGGTCCAGAGTGCTCCAGCACAATGTGGCACGTGATTCGATTTACTTTTCCATTTTAAATGTGCTTTAACTTTTTGAATAACATCGAGTTTCTTGACACTAACTGAGGTCTAAACTAAAACCCAATTTAATAAAATTTATAAATTAAATTGGATTTTTACAAAACATCAAAGTCAGAAAGCAGCAAAATAAAAAAATGAAAAAAAATCTCTCTGGCGGGGAATCGAACCCCGGTCTCCCGCGTGACAGGCGGTGATACTGACCACTATACTACCGAAGACGCTGACCGGACTTCAACAAAAAGTTCTCTCCGGCGGGGAATCGTACCCCGGTCTCCCGCGTGACAGGCGGGGACACTGACCACTATACTACCGAAGACGCTGACCGGACTTCAACAAAAAGTTCTCTCCGGCGGGGAATCGAACCCCGGTCTCCCGCGTGACAGGCGGGGACACTGACCACTATACTACCGAAGACGCTGACCGGACTTCAACAAAAAGTTCTCTCCGGCGGGGAATCGAACCCCGGTCTCCCGCGTGACAGGCGGGGATACTGACCACTATACTACCGAAGACGCTGACCGGACTTCAACAAAAATTTCTCTCTGGCGGGGAATCGAACCCCGGTCTCCCGTGTGACAGGCGGGGACACTGACCACTATACTACCGAAGACGCTGACCGGACTTCAACAAAAATTTCTCTCCGGCGGGGAATCGAACCCCGGTCTCCCGTGTGACAGGCGGGGACACTGACCACTATACTACCGAAGACGCTGACCGGACTTCAACAAAAAGTTCTCTCCGGCGGGGAATCGAACCCCGGTCTCCCGCGTGACAGGCGGGGATACTGACCACTATACTACCGAAGATTTGGGAAGTGTGTTGAAATTACGCAATATAGTTTTAGTGTGCACAAATAGGCAAAAATGCCATATTATTTTATCAGTACTTATCAATTTGAATAGCTTATTTTTACAACTTTTTAATTATTTAAAAAAAGCAACAATTAGAAGCAACAGCTTGTTAAATTTTCAATTTATTATTGATAACAATATATTAATATTCATAAAAAATTATAAACTTGATTTTAATTAACCTGTAAATTGTAATATTTGTGTTCATTCTGTATGACAAAGGTGTTTAGTTTTTATGTGTAGTAACCAATTTAGAGATCTTTGGTAGTAACTAGTAGGATGTTTTTAAATATACCTACCCTCCTTGTTTAAAACTTCTTTGCCATCATCAAAATTTTTAATTTTTAATTTCTTGGTGAGCATATTAAGGAGCTTGTTTGAAATGCAAATGCCGGCGTGCATGTTTGCACTCCCTATAATAGGATTATAAAATATGGATTCTTCTAGGACTTATTTTAATCCACAAGATCGTTACTGGAATTTAAAACACACCTATGCAAGAACTCATCGCATAATTATTAATTACTGTATATTATTTGACAACAATAGAATAATATAACAATACACTAGTGTTTTCTCGTTATATTAATGTAACCATTGTATGAATAAATGTTGTTATGTATTATTATTTGATTTGTTTGTTCACATGAACTGCCAATGTCCATTGAAGAAAAGGTGATATAAACGAACATATTTGAGGCCCAAGAGGCTTGTATGCGAGAATCAGCGAAAATCTCAGAACATAACATTTGAATTTTTGAACTTAGAACCGCTTTGCCTTTAGCTTTGAACAAAACTCGGGTCACCAAACTCCACTTATTTACTTTTTTAAACTAAAAAACATCCACAGCCGAACATACAACCTCCTCTTTTTTGAGAGTCTGTTAAAAATATGTCAGCGATACCTTAGGGCCGCTACAACTTGTCTACTGAATGCTTCTCGCAAATCCACAGCACCGGTCGCTGAATAACAACTTTTTCATGCTCTTCCCAAGAAACAAGATATATCCGTAGAAATTCATCAAATTCGACTCAGTGGTTTAGCCGTTGTACGCGATTAGCAATTTAGAAGAACCATACACGGTTGTTCCTTTTTAACGGGCAAAACACACAAGCAATCCAGCCTACGTCAAGACGTCTTCCGGTCATGTCATCTAGCAACACCGGATGTTCCTTTCACCTTCACCAAAGAGGATGTAAACTGTATACTACGTAACAAGAGGTCGGACTTAGAAGAAAAAAAATAAACATCCGTTATTTTTTTTTATTTGAAACTAAACTAGAAAATTTTAAGTGCAAAACCTTTCACTCTAAACATACCAAAAATTAAAAAAATAAAATAAAAAAGAAATGAGCTCAATTAAACGGTTTATTTCAATAAAAAATATTGTACATAGCTAAATAAATAGGCTAATAAGGTAAAGTAAAAATAAAACAGATTTAATCCACAAGCTTTTGTTGATTTCTATTAATAATATTACAGTACAGTTTTATGTATTTTATTTATAAATATAATAGAATAGCTGTCTATGCTACTCTACTAACTACTTGATTGGCTTATACAGTAAACTCTATATAGGGAGGGGATTAAAGCTGCGCGTCCACCAGGTCGGAATCGGAACGTACGGTGCGGACGGCGCGTCGTGTAGTCATATATTTGTCAGGCGCAGAATGACGTTCCAGTACTTCTAGTACAGTTCACAGTAGTCAATACCATAAATAGTAAAGCAACAAATCCGTCCGCTGCGTACCTACGCTCCGATTCCGATCCAGTGGACGCGCACCTTTATACATACACACTTAAGTATCATTACTTTGTTTTGTTACACCCTGTATACGACAGCTGAAATCTATCGCGTGGGCTCAGGCCAGCTGCATACCACCTCACGTCTTGATCAGAGGTTTTTCCTTGGTGGCCGTACCACTCATAATCCCATACCTTCCTTCTCCTCCTAAATCTCCATAACAGCTATTGCTTGCAGACTAAAATGTTGCAAACTAGTATAGGGACCTAAAAATCTGAAATTAATGAACCATTTTTCATTTACTACATTTCCATACAGTTTACATAAATTATTAAGTATATTTGTCATCCTTATGTATTATTACTATAAAACAATATTATACACATTTTAACATTTTCCAAATTAACTGCATACTGGTATACATTATAATATTTTCTATGAAATAATAATCTATCTTTTTCATATTAATATAGGTAGTATATGTTGTAAATTATTGTACAAATATGCAAATAATACTACGACATACTTTGTATTAGAACATGGTATGACATAGTTATGTTTTGCTTCAATTTATCAATTTACGGTTACATTTACATTTTACAATGGCTTACCTTGCGTTTTTCATTAATTAATCCACTCAATTTACAATTTTTGTACGATTTGCTACAAAATAATTTTCACAAAATGAAATGCGAACTTTGAATTTTAAACTCCTTCTTCGTCTTTTTTCTGATGTAGTTTATATTCTCTATGGTCTTTTTTATCAGCCAATCACAGTCGACCTTGCACAGATTAGCTGATTTCGTTTAGTAGCTACGTTTAAATTTGGAACCCAATTTTTTTTTTGTTCGGGAATTTCGTCCACCTGACCGTCACTTTTTATCCGTCCTAGGCCTAGGACGCAACATCTATCTTTAAAACTTAATAATTTTAAATAAAGAAATAAATGAAATAAAGGAAACGTTTATTCTGCCACCAATAAATGTTACACATACATAGGTCATATACAAAACTGATATTATTAACAATCATAATTTAAAAAAACATTTTTAGCCTATTCTACAGCTAATACATACATTAAATAACTATCCAAGATAAACAAATAAAAATAAAAAAAACACTATTTTATTGATATTATTATGACAATGACAATAATAGCACGGCAGTGTAACACCCAAGAGTGCAGAAACGGAGACCACTCAGGTTAAGACGACTGATAGTGTCGTCCCTGATCTTCCGTGGACCCCTTTATTTTCGGGCAGATGACAAGCAGACGGAAGCATTAATATAAGTTATAAATAACATCGTAAAATAATGTAATATATTATAATAAGACGTAGACATAATATGGTGTGAAAAATAGTGAATACATTCTAAAATGTTAAACTACTGAAAAATATCATAAAAATATATATAAGTACTTATATACAAAATAATAAACGGACAGCAATATAAAAATATAATATTATATGATGATTATATGTATATTATTATCTTAACTCAATAATTTAAACAGTTTTCTGTAAGTAGGCATGAGTAATAACATTATTATCATATTCCTGGAGATAGTTTAATAAATACATTAAGGTTGTAAAAAAATTGATATAATATATGGAAAATATAATATAATTTGTTAGGCACAATGAACACACAATTGTATAAAAAATGTAATATTATTATGTTTAACATTTCCTTTGCGTCCTTTTCTGTAAGTAATGTGGGTATTGACTTAGGTATTACACAGCCGTCTACATGTTTAAGTAATATTGTGCAAAACATGATATTGTGCAAAAAATTTCAAGGTAAAAAACAATTATTATAATATAAAGTAACATTAGAACTAACAAACAGAAAAAATATACTTTAACGTAACAGTAACACACGACAATTATAACATAATAAAATATAAACTCGCAATGTCCTGCACAATAAGTAACTTTTAAAGTTAAAATAAATAATAATAAAGTTGAACCAATTAAATCACTACAAAAAATGAGTGAGAGATCACTATCTGAGGTGATACGCTGTACATGGGAGTCGGGATCACGACGAGCGAAGATACTTCCACCGCGAGTCCATACATATCGCCAGTTATTGCGGCGAACTTCCTCGCGAGCTTTATAAAACAGCGCCCGATTGAGCTTGGTAAGATACTCATTGATGTAGATACGAGTCGCTCGGCCTTCTGTGATGCCGGTGGTGTCGACGCCACGGCGAACTCGAGCCGCTTTGAGTATCTTGTCACGCACGATCCTACGGGAAAAGCGAACAATAATAGGCCGCGGGTTCTGGCGTTGGTCTCCTTCGGCAGTTTCAGATCGCTTCGGACCCCTACGCTCGGCACTAACAATATCTCGCTAATCTAGCTCAACACCGACTTTTTTCGCGACTAAGTTGACAAGATGCTGTACATTTTCACCGGTGTTTTCGTGTACTCCTGTGACTTGTATGTCATTACGTAGGTAATCTTGTTCCCGTTGATTCAATTGATATTCTAATTTATCTATCGCGTTAGTTACCGCCGGGTCCTGGCCGGAGGTGCGCGGGTGCGCATCGATTCGCTTCTCTGCTGCGGTCATTCGTTTATTTAATTTTATTTGGACCAGAAATACATAATTTGTGAAAATTGCAACTATCTAGCTATTGCGGTTCTCGAGATCCAGCCTGGTGACATACGGATGGACTACAGACAGACAGCGAAGACTTATTAATAATAGGGTCCCGGTTTCATCTTTTGGACATGAAAATCTAAAAACTGAAAAATAATAATATTATACTTTATTAAATCAAAGAAAAGATTTTTATGTTTGTATCTTTGCAAGAACAGTAGCTGTAGGTACCGTATGAGTTTCGACTGTATATTTATTTTACGTATTAAAATTCGATTTAAATATAAATATAATCAGTACTGCGTTATGCACTCCTTGCTCGCTCGATATATTATAATAATATGGAAGTTTTAAGCTATCACATGAAATAAGTTGTGCTCCTTTCCTGCGAGGAACGTCGAGACGCTTACATCAGTGCTGCTATGTATTCAACGGTAATTCTATAAATGACCACCTTCAAGTATTAAAGCATAAGAGCCAATAATATATAAATATAATAATCAACTCAGAACTCAGGAGTATTTACGTTACGTTGTCAAGTGTATAGAACTAAGCCTCAAAGAAATTATTTTTAACAAAAAATTAAAACCGACTTCCAAGGTAAAAACAATAATAACATCCTTATATGAACTAAAAAGTATTTAATAATATTTCCTATCTCATGGTGCCTTTTTCCGAATTCGGCTAAAACTCAACTATTTCTGTACTCAATCTTCATAATTTTGAAGTCGGTACCAGAGCTGAATCCAGTTGCCAGAATATTTGAAACATATTTTGTAACTGGCACCGACTTCAAAATTATGAAGATTGAGTACAGAAATAGTTGAGTTTTAGCCGAATTCGGAAAAAGGCACCATGAGATAGGAAAAATTATTAAATACTTTTTAGTTCATATAAGGATGTTATTATTGTTTTTACCTTGGAAGTCGGTTTTAATTTTTTGTTAAAAATAATAATTTCACTATTTTTAGTTCAATCATCGCGTACTATACGTAGATTAGGGCCGATTCACACCGGAATGGCAGAGGCGAGGCGAGCAGTTTCAGTGTCATATAATTTTAAACTTTATCTTCATTATTGTAATACATAGTATCGCTTGAAAAATCGACGCCGCCGGCGGCCGCAAGAGGCCACGAGCGTCCACGGGCGGCCGTAGATTTCTCAAGCGATACTATGTAATATTATGTATTACAACAATGAAGATAAAGTTTAAAATCATATGACACTGCTCGCTTCGCCTCCACCATTCCGGTGTGAATCGGCCCTAATACACCTGTTATTCTACGTATCTTAATACAATTTGTTAACAGTCACACTCACAAAATATTATAATATCAGCTGCAGATAATTTTAAACAATACATTAAAAAAATCGAAGTGGACACGTTCTAGGGCCGCGCCAAACCGGAATTTTAGCAGCGGCGAGGCTTTAAGTGTCATATGATTTTAAACTTTATCTTTATTATTGTAATACATAGTATCGCTTGAGAAGTCTACGGCCGCCCGTGGCCGCGACTGGTAAGTGTGACAGTGCACTAGCATGTTACTTGTATTATCGAAGCAATTTACTTCTCAGAAGTAATGTCAAATGTGCGCCTTATGCTCTGGAGATAAGGTTGAATATTTTGTTATGTTCAATTTTGGTGATATTGGTAACCCTGACGTGGTAATTATGATGATGATGATGAATGTAATTTGTATAGTAGCATATGCTTTCAGTTCTTAAAACAGCGCCTAAACTCCCAAACTTGTATCTATAAGGGATCCGGAGTTCTCTTAGTACATTCGGAACCATAGTATACCTTAGTGCAAAATCTTGCGTTTTGGTAGCATATGCTTAGGATGCTTCTCATAAAACCAAAATCACCATATGTTTCCATATAAATTTCGAGGAGTTCCCTGGATTACTCATGGATCCCATCATCAGGTCACCACTTTTGTGAACATGGTACCAAATTGAAGTGAAACCTAATACAATAAAACAAAAATTTCGAAAATCGGTTCACAAGCGGCGGAGTAATCGTTGAACATACAAAAATAAAAAAAATAAAAAAATATCCACAACCGAACATATAACCTCCTCGTTTTTTGGAAGTCGGTTAAAAATATAAAGGAGGTAGAGAATGGGTGCTAAGCTAAGTACAGAAAAGTTATAACGTGACCTGAAAAGAAAAGAAAAAACCTTCAAAAAAGAAATGAAATCCTATCAAAAACATGAAATGTAAAAGGAGCCAAGCAAAATATTGCATAGCTATTCAATACTTCTGCCGTAAAAAGTTTTCAGATTACATTCAAGCCAAGCCTTCAACTTATTTTGTAATTTAAATCAACATTCAGTAAATGTATCAATAGATTTCTTTATTTTATAATTATTATAGTGGCTTGGCAATGAGCATTAGTGAAATAATCAGCGACTAATTGTATTTGTTGGGTACCATCGGCCACATGCGTCATTACATACAAATGTACTAAAACACTTTACGCTTGCCATCTGTGTAAGTCCTAATAAACTCCTAATAATAATATGCATTTTTATATGACGTATTTGTTTCTCTTGTGCTCATTGCCAAGCCACTATAATAATTATAAAATAAAGAAATCTATTGATACATTTACTGAATGTTGATTTAAATTAAAAAATAAGTTGAAGGCTTGGCTTGAATGTGATCTGAAAACTTTTTACGACAGAAGTATTGAATAACTATGCAATATTTTGCTTGGCCCTTTTTCAGTTCATGTTTTTAATGGGATTTTACTTTCATCTAACATCTAAATACAGTCCACAAGTCAAGTGATAAGTTTGAGTGAATAACACAAACAGCCGTAAAAAATTAACAGACTGACAAACAGACATACAGACCGACAGATACACTTTCGTTTTAGTACAAGTATGGATTTATATAAAAACACTGGAAAAAAGATCCTTAAAATAAAGTCTAGACAAAGGACACATTCTGGGGTAATCTCAGACACTATTTTTATCGCAAAATGGTCGTTAATTTGCGACCTTGAAGCCATTACCTTTTTAAATGGTGTAGAGGAAAAGAAACACATTAAGTAGAACTACCTCAGCATTACCCGCGCGCGCTGATCCCTACTTAGGGCCACCGGGGTATTTCAGGAGATATAGAATAGAGAAACTAATAGAGACGCCGATTATAAATGCGCGGTGTCTGAGGTTTTTTGATTGGAGTTTATCTTTCCCCAAGGACGCGGACGTTGTTGATTGGTTAATTTTTTGACATGATAAAGTCGACTCGCTTATTTTAACATCTTATGTAATACTAGCTGTCCCAGCAAACGTTGCTTTGCCATAATATAAAATATTTCGCCCATATAATTTTATTGAAATGACTAAATAAGTATGTCGCCATGGCAACGTCGGTCGCTATCCCGTCGCACAAACAATGGTCGCCCTCAGTCTCGAGTTGTAATAATTTACTATTATTTATTTAACAAATGCACTTATCAATATAAAAAGTAGATGTTGTCCGATTCTCAACCCTAGCCGATATGCTCGCTAAGATTCACGAAAATCGGTCGAGCCGTTTCAGAGGAGTTCAATTACGCACACCGTGACACGAGAATTTTATATATTAGATAAAATTCTCGTGTCACAATGTTAGGCCGCGTACTCCTCCGATACGGCTACTGATTTTTACCTAATTTTATTTGTATATTCAGTGGGTCTAAGAATCGGCTACTGGGTACTTTTTATATTGATAAGTCATGCATTTGTTAAATAAATAATAGTAAATTATTACAACTCGAGACTGACGTCGACCATTGTTTACATGCTACGGAATGCGATGGACGTTGCCATGGTGACATACTTATTTAGTCACTTCAATAAAATAATATGGGCGAAATACTTTATATGACAAAGAAACGTTTGCCGGGACAGCCAGTAATTAAATAATATCAGAATTTAATGTGTCTGTGGAGGGACTTTTTTTCGGTTTTTTTTTTTTACGAAACTGTTCTATGCAGTAGCGTTTTTGATTAGCTAACGGGTTTAACCGTTAACCAATCAACAAAGCTGTTAAATGGATAAACTCCTGTCATACCTCAGAAACTGGACATAGGTAACTTTTTCTTATGTGAAAAAGCGTGACAACTTAATTAGCAATATTTATAACACCTCTCCCTGTTCTTGGGTCTGCAGTAATAACAAATAAATCACTCGGCTTCCCAAGCAAGTTACTCGGTTTTATGTAACAAATAAAAAGCCCTGTAACTGTTGTCTTTACAGCTGTGACTTTATGCTATAAGTGCCCTAATATCAGGTTACTCACCTGTACATAAACAACTTTTAATTTTATAGGCCACTAGCGACCCGCCCCGGCTTCGCACGGTTATAAAATATAATATAGCCACTGAAAAAATGATTAAAATCGATAGCCTATGATCCTTCACGTGGTCTACTTCTTATTGCTCCAGTAGTTCGCGAGATAAGTCCTTTCAAATAATTTCCCCCGTTTTTTCCACATTCTTCTATTAGTCTTAGCGTGATAAAAATATATAGCCTACTTATAGCCTTCCTCAATAAATGGACTATCTAACACTGAAAGAATTTTTCAAATCGGACCAGTAGTTCCTGAGATTAGCGCGTTCAAGTTAGCCCTTTCAAATAATTTTCCCCGTTTTTTCCACATTTTCCTCTATTTCTTCGCTCCTAATAGTCTTAGCCTGATAAAATATAACCTATAACCTTCCTCGATAAATGGGCTATCTAACACTTAAAGAATCATCAAAACCCGTTGCGTAGTTTTAAAGATTAAAGGGAACAACGGGACATGAGGGAAAAAAGCGACTTTGTTTTATAATAATAAGTATAGATAATTTGTTAGTACACACGTAAGTTTATTGTTGATGATAACTCATAAAATGAGTAATCGTCCCTTTGTTATAAAATGTTAGTTATCATGGTCCCACGTGTGGAATTCACGTCTTCATATTATGTATTCCGTCTAGGGTTCTAGCTCAGGGTTCTAGACCCTCTAGTGTGATAAGGTCTTTATGTCCGTTTTAACCCACCACACACCAAGTTAACTTTGGTAGGAGTAAAAATGTATCCATACACATAATATTTGAATTAGAAAGCCAATTAAAGAGAATTTCTGGATCCCATTTTTGGGGTCTTAGTTTAGAAGGCTGAGCTGAGGAAATTGTCAAATAAGCATAATATATGGTTTCGACCATTTTGTTCTAGTCTACAAAATGTAAAAGTGGCAGTCTTATGAACTATCAACTATGGTCGTATTATTTATTTATTTTATATGCTAACTTTTCATTTATAGTTTTATATTCTAAGTTCGTATAACTATACATATTATAAAACTAACTCGCTTTTTGTTCCGTTTGTTCCCTCATGTCCCTTTCTTCCCTTTAATCTTTAAAACTACGCAACGGATTTTGATAATTCTTTCAGTGTTAGATAGCCCATTTATCGAGGAAGGCTATAGGCTATATTTTATCACGCTAAGACTAATAGGAGCGAAGAAATAGAGGACAATGTGGAAAAAACGGGGAAAATTATTTAAAAGGGCTAACTTGAACGCGCTAATCTCAGGAACTACTGGTCCGATTTGAAAAATTCTTTCAGTGTTAGATAGCCCATTTATCGAGGAAGGCTATAAGTTATATTTTATCACGCTAAAACTTATAGGAGAATGTGGAAAAAACGGGGAAATTATTTGAAAGGGCTTATCTCGCGAACTACGGGAACAATTTTTATGTTATTTGGCACAGATAAGAACTAGACCACGTGAAGGATCATAGGCTATCGATTTTAATAATTTTTTCAGTGGCTATATATTTTATACCCGTGCGACGCTGGGGCGGGTCGCTAGTATTTGTATATTTTAAATAGAAATTGAGTAATTATAATTATTAATTTCCACCTCGAACAAACTAGAATGTGGATAACAATATCCTCATAATATGTAGAATAGGCTTGATGACTAAATTTTTTTCTTATTGGTAATTGAAAGACCCTTAAAAAATAGAAACATCGCTGAAAGAATGACTCTGATAGCTCAAAAATTCACCAAGATATGAAAATTCAAACATCTCATAAAATAGACCTGCCCGAAACGCTTCATACAAAATGCTACGAAAGACTGACGTCACTCTTTCGTAGTTCGTACGGATCGGGAGAGAACTTTGTTCGATAGGTATATTAAATATTGCGTTTATGAAAGTGGTTTTATAACAAAAGTTGCTTTTAATTGCATAAGTTATCTAATGGTATACAAATATTAAGAAATTTAATTGAAAAAAAATATAAGACTTGATTATCTAACTTTGAAGGCGCATAACAAAAAAAAATACAAATGCTATCGAGCTGAAATTTTTGGAACACTTATTTTTTGCCGTGATTTCTTTATTTTATTAACAAAATTCACTAATCTTTGACCTTGTCATCATCCCTATTATATTTACATGCTTACAACTAATTTTGTTGTAAACAATAATTAGTATGTAAATTAATAAATTATTGAATAATTCATATTAATTATGTCTCAGGCGCACGCGCGGCGTAGACGGGCTACAGGCGCCTACAATGTGCTACGAGCGTCGTAGCACCCGATCCTGTCTGATATAAAAACCTCCTTTGTTTTCCTTTCTCCTTTTCTTTGAATTATTTTCCTTTCGGCTAAGGTTTAGAAATAATTTAATTGTCATAAAAAAAACAAAACGTCAAAGTAGTGCCATAATAAGAAAAAGAAGACGAAGAAGACAGTAGTACGTATTTTGTTATTAATTTATAATTTTTATCAAAAAACCTTGATTCACATTGTTAAACAAAATTGAAATTTTAGTTCTCCACTCACAACAGCCCGAAGAAACACTCCGTAAATTGCCGAGAATAGAATAAGTCGTAACCTCACAATTCCGAATTTCAAAGGTGAGTAGCTCCAAAACTGGGGGACTTCTTGTTGTGGTGTTGGTACAGGGGGGGTGATTTAACCCTCCCCCCCCCCCTCACACCCCCCCTCCTCCCCCCGCCCCGCCGTACCCCCAATTTTAACGTGGGTTTCAAAACACCTACCTTCCTTTCTTTCCTCTTTAATGGTTACTCACCATAGATTAGATCTTTTGATAACCAGCAGTACCCCTAAAGAACGCATACAGGGTTCTGCAAAATAACTAGAATAATAAAATACTAGCTATTTGACCGAGCTTTGCTCGGTATTCGATAAAACACGAATAAAATGAATTTATCGCCCCCAAAACCCCCTATATACTAAATTTCATGAAAATCGTTGGAGCCAAATCCGAGATTCCAATTATATATAAATACTAGCTGTCCCGGCAAACGTTGCTTTGCCATATTATAAAGTATATCGCCCGTATTATTTTATTGAAATGACTAAATAAGTATGTCACCATGGCAACGTCTATCGGTATCCCGTCGCACAAACAATGGTCGCCCTCAGTCTCAAGTTGTAATAATTTACTATTATTTATTCAACAAATGCACTTATCAATATATAAAATGAAGTACCCAGTAGCCGATTCTCAGTCCTACTGAATATGCATATAAAATTTGGTAAATATCAGTAAAGCCTTTTCGGAGGAGTTCGTGGACTAACATTGTGACACGAGAATTTTATATATATAAATATATATACAAGAATTGCTCGTAAAGATATAAGATATATCGGGGTAACGTGGGCTTCTACATTCTTCATCCATCTTAGATTCATGAAATAATAGGCCGAATTGAAAGTACGAATTTAGCAATGATTATTAAACTAAGAATCACTTTTAAACTGGGCACGGATGCAAACGGAAAAATATTAGGAACGCGGCGAAGTCAGACTCCAATAATTGGCCACCGTCACGGCCACAGACTACTTAGAGATACTACGTATCAGACTGCCATTTCGCATGCTTAGAAATAAAAAGATGTATTTCAAAAATGCAACTTGGTGGGAATTAGCTGTTAAAGTTTTGGACTTATTCCAATTCAATTAATTGTTTTCGAGTCTAAATTTCAAATGTTTGACTCGACTTTTCTATAATTTAACGCATGATATTGTTAGTTTAAACTTTGAACTTTAAATAAACATCGATTTCGATCTTCTAATTATTTGATAAACCCTGAAAAAATGGGTGCAATTTTTTTTTTGACTTAAATCACTTTATGCAAAAAAATCATCATTAATAGAAGAAAAAACCATGTAAGAATTCTAATTAATTCTTTTAATTAGAATTCTTCTCTGAAACTATTCCTTAATAATTCGTTTTATTACCATTCAATATTGATAAAGTGTAGGTATCTCATGACTGTATTATTGCATCATTTCAATAATAAAAATAATATAGGAATCAATAATTTCTTTATAAGTAAATGAAAACAAATTTGGTTTGGAAAATTTACTATTATTATTTGTTTTTAATAATTCTACACCAAACTTAAACATTCTACTAAACTAGAATACTGGTTTATCAGTCTCCAGGAGATCACGAATCTTGTATTAAAATAACTGTTTATTTACCTATCTAATGGCCTAGGATCCCTTCATAGAAGGACCTTCACCGAGCGGGTTAATGGATGAAAAGTATTTTTTAATTACGTAAGTACCTATGTCAATAAATTTATTGCAAGTGCGTTTGCCTAAGAAATTTCAGTCCAAAATAAAAAAAATACATTTCTCAGGTTTGGTTAATAGACTCATCGAATTCCAAGCCAATCGAAAGTATGAATCCAGTAGAATATTAAATAATATGCATTTATAAGGCTTAAGCATTAACCAGACCGGTACTAGAATCGATTTACCTGCCTACCCAAGAGTTGTGACAGGAAAAAAATTGACACCCTAAAGCTTTTATATTCTACGGGTTCCATTATCCATACTTTCGATTGGTATAGAATTTGTCTAACTGCTGATCCACACTCGCGCGCGCGGCGCGGATCGCGCATACTGCCAAATCCTCGCAAAGTTCGCGACATGTCCTCAGTGTAGTTCGCGCTCTTGAGTCGTATTTATCTTACTTTATATTTAAATTAAATTTGCTTGTTGGAGATAATAATATGGAAAGTGAAACCACCACAGTAGCTGCTTTATTATATTTTATATGTATTAATTTAATAAACGTTCTTTTTGAAAAAATTCCCGCGCATCTACTTTTTTTTATAATATGGCGCTCGGCTTTTTAACCATGGCCAGTGTCAAGTAAAATATGGTGGAATAAAATATTTTTCGTGAAAAGTTTACAAAATTTAAAGTCGTTTTTCTAGATGATCGTCAAGTCAAAAGTCAACGAGTCAAGTCAGTTGTTTTAGTAAAGTGGTAGACCCTTTACTGAAACTTTCGACGGAGTTTTGGAGGGATCACAAAATGGCACGTTTCTTGAAGCTGTATCAATTGCCCACACTTGTGCACGACATCGAATTTTTAATGGTTAATATTCTACCAACATTACACATTAAAAACCGAAATAACACAATTTTAGGAAAACAATACAAAAACACAACGTCACTCTTTCGTATTCCCAGCAAAACTCCGCGCGTCTACTCTTTCTTGACAGACTGTATATATTGTATTATCTGTTCACTAAACAGCTGGCATGTCTTGTATGGCAAAAGCCTTTATTAAAATAAAGATTAAAAAACCCTTTGTCGCGGGACAGAAAACCGACAACATTCGGGGAACGGGCCGCGAAATGCGAAACATATGCGAATCGGATCCACACTCATGCTTCGCAGAAATTTCGCGGCGCCGCGGCGTCGCGCACGGTCCGCGCGCGAGTGTGGATGCGGCCGGGGAACCAGCCGCGAAGTGCGAAAAATGTGCGAATCGGATCCACACTCACGTTTCGCGGAAATTCCGCGGCGTCGCGCGCGATTCGCGCGCGAGTGGGGATGGGGCTTAATAACCAAACCAGCGAAATATTTAAAAAAATCTATTTTTTTTTAATTCTGGACTGAAATTTTTTAGGCAATCCACTTGCAATAAATTTGTTGACATACGTAATTGAATATAACATACTTTTCATCCATCAACCAGCTCGGTGAAGGTCCTTCTATGAAGGGATCCTTCCTAGGCCCTAAGTAAAACCAAATTATTATTACAGGTTACTTTATAATTAGCAAATTAAAACAATCTTGCACCCTAGATTAAGCTAGAGTATGGAAGAAGTGCGATCGCGCGCGCAAAAGTTAGAACGATTTTTTTAAAATCGCGTCGTCGAATCGACGAAGGTTAGTAATCTAGGGTTAGGCTTTTGCACTAGCTAAACTAGAATATTCAAATGAAACAAAGAAATTACAAGTACTTGCAATATTATTATTTTTAACAAAAAATTAAAACCGACTTCCAAGGTAAAAATAATAATAACGTCTTTTAAATAAAAACTAAAAATAAAAAGTATTAATTAACAAAAAAAATAAAAAACTGATCTCCAAGGTACAAACTTTTAGTATAATAATATGAACTAAAAAGTATTAAATAATTTTTCCTATCTAAAGGTGCCTTTTTCCGAATTCGGCTAAACCTCAACTATTTCTGTACTCAATCTTCATTATTTTGAAGTCGGTACCAGATAGCTGAATCTTCAGTCCTCTGACAGAATATTTGAAACTTTTGGAACTGGCACCGACTTCAAAATTATGAAGATTGAGTACAGAAATAGTTGAGGTTTAGCCGAATTCGGAAAAAGGCACCTTTAGATAGGAAAAATTATTTAATACTTTTTAGTTCATATTATTATACTAAAAGTTTGTACCTTGGAGATCAGTTTTTTATTTTTTTTGTTAATTAATACTTTTTATTTTTAGTTTTTATTTAAAAGACGTTATTATTATTTTTACCTCGGAAGTCGGTTTTAATTTTTTGTTAAAAATAATAATAATTTCACTCTTTTTAGTTACTTAGTAGTTTATACATACATATTTATATTGTATTAGTAAATCGTGTTTTGTTACAAAATGCAATTACACTCACAAAATATATAAGGTACTTAGATAATTTCAAACAATAGACTCAACAAAAAATGAAACTGAACACGTGTTAGCAAATTTAACCACAACATGACCAAAACACGGAACGGTACCTATTGTTTTATACAAACAATTGCTTTGCTCATGCCGACACTATATAATTCTGTTGTAATTCTTTCTGATGCCGCAAACCACAAAATAACACCGAAAACAAGCCATTGTTTACAATCCGCAATTACTTTATATTATGTATGGTAATAAGATAATAATAATAACAAAATCGTCTACTTAAATAAATAATGGTTTAAATTATTATACTAGTATCGAAGCAACTTAATATTTTATATCTCAGAAGTATTGGCAAATGTGCGCCTTATGCTCTTGAACTTGAATACGATAATTACGCACGCGGCGCGCGGCGCGGCGCCGACCACCGTGTATAAACAGCCTATTGTTATAATATTATATAATAATTAATAATATAATTAAATTATTGTATCCATACTTATGCCTTGTACTATTGTCTATTCTGTGCCATGAGACATTGGTGACCTTAACACGACGTGGTAAGGATGATGATGATGATGAATATGAATGGCATAGTAGCATATTCTTTCTGTTCTTAAAACAACGCCAATACTCCCAAACGTGTAACTATAAGGAGTCAGGAGTTCTCTCAGCATCTTCGAAACCATGGTATACCTTGACCCAATATTTGACTTTTTGGTAGCATATTCCTAGTACACTTCACATAAAACCAAAATCATCATATGTTTCCATATAAATTTCGAAGAGTTCCCTCGATTACTCATGGATCTCATCATCAGGTCCGCCCGTGGCCGCGACTGGTAAGTGTGACAGTGCACTAGCATGTTACTTGTATTATCGAAGCAATTTACTTCTCAGAAGTAATGTCAAATGTGTGCCTTACGCTCTGGAGATAAGGTTGAATATTATGTTATGTTCAATTTTGGTGACATTGGTAACCATGACGTGGTAATTATGATGATGATGATGAATGTAATTTGTATAGTAGCATATGCTTTCAGTTCTTAAAACAGCGCCTAAACCCCCAAACTTGTATCTATAAGGGATCCGGAGTTCTCTTAGTATCTTCGGAACCATAGTATACCTTGGTGCAAAATCTTGCGTTTTGATGATCATGATTACTCATGGATCCCATCATCAGGTCACCACTTTTGTGAACATGGTACTAAATTGGAGTGAAACCTAATACAACAAAACAAAAATTTCGAAAATTGGTTCATAAACGGCGGAGTAATCGTTGAACATACAAAAATAAAAAAAATAAAAAAAATATATCCACAGCCGAACATATAACCTCCTCGTTTTTTGGAAGTCGGTTAACTATATAAAGAAAATTATTAATTATTATTAAAAAGTATTAACAATAATTATTATTTTAGCAAAAAGTATGATAATTATTTAGTGATCTAAATTATTTGCTAAAATATTAAGTAATACTTTTTAATAATAATTAATAGTTTTCTTCATATTAAAAACAATGTTATAATTATAAAATCGAAAATTTTGGGTTAGTCGCACCCTTAATTGTTGTTTTTGGCTGTAAGCTCTATTTAAAGTAATTTGTGATATTCCGTTCATTTTTTTTCTCTTATTCCTTACATCAACTTGCTTAAAATTAGTATCTATCATTATATTATTATGAAGTTTTATAATAAAAATGCGATGGTTCCGATTTCACCATCTGTAAAACTTTTATCTCTTTCCAATTTACTGGTCTTCCTTCTGTCATCTGTGTCAATATTGAAATTGTAACCCCACTCTTCTTGAAGAGATTTTAAGTCTTTTTATGATTCATAAAACATTTCATGTACATTAATTTATTGCAGGTACACTCTTTTTTGCGTTTTTGATAAGGGACAAGGGTGACATACTGGTCTGGGCTATAAATAGGACCTGAATTTAAAAACACAAAAAAGGTTACTTAATTTTTTATTCAAAAAGTTTAAAAAAGTCATAAAGTTTCTAAAAAAACAAACACGTGCAAATTTTACAACTGTCATATTTTTTTTTTACAGAAACGTTGTATTACAGCTTAAAACTCAAATTCTTTGCATACATTAAACAAAAATAATGGATTATGGAGGCTGTTTCTGTAAAAAAATACAATACATAGTTGTAAAATTTGCACGTGTTTTGTCTATTTTTTTTAGAAACTTTATGACTTATTTAAACTTATTGCATAAAAAAAAACCTTTTTTGTATTTTTTATAGTAGGTTATTTAATTACCTTTCATTTAAGGCTATTTTTATGACAATAGGACGAAATTTGGAATAAACAACATTGTTTAAAACGTTAGGTTTAAACAATAATTCATACGTTTTTTTCTATTCATTTAAATAATAAAAAGAAGTAAATCAGAATATAATATTATTCTAATTCTGATTCTCAGGCAATATTATTTTTTATAATAAAATGACGATGACTCAATTACCCCAATGGCTGTAGCGTAATTTTAAAAACAAAACTAAAGTATTATGTAATAATTCTTCGAAAATATTGGAATTTCTCGCTCATTTTGGTCCTAACAGCACAGCTGTTGAATTCTACCTAATCTTTACGCAATGAATACGCGTTTTATTAGAAAATCATCAAATCCATGTTTTTTTGAGTTACATCTTTTTTTTATTAAGCGAGCGATTTGTCTAACATTTGGTGCAAGTGTTACGATTTCCGAGCGATACTGACATTAATTTATTTTTTTCGGCAATTTCGGCCACTGTCAACTGTGATGGTGTGGACTGTGGTGTGACTACTGGTACCTATTGTAGGTTGTCAAAAAAAAAACACAGCTGAACATAGAACCTCCCCTTTTAGAAGTCGGTTAAAAAGCACTAGTAGAAATGAGGTTATATTAATTAATTGATATACACCAGGTTTAAATGAAAGAAATGTTTTATTTATTTTGTGTTTTATTTTTAATTCTTTTTTGATATTTTTGACATACAAACAAATTGTGAATAGAAGATCTGTTTAGATTATCATCTTTCAGGCACTGAATCCAATATCCATTTTAATAAACGATTTTCGTTACATGGAAATTTATGTAACACAGCGTCCTTGCGCTTGCTGTTACAATTACGTACACGACACTAATTAAAATGTTACAATTACGTACACAACACTAATTAAAATACATGATTAATTAATAGCGTCCAGTTCGCAAAAAATGTCCAAATACTCTTCTTTTTTTTTTTTAGAAGGCAGGTCGCTATAGCCCTGGCGTCACTGCGACCCATGAGGATCTATTGTGACTCCTTCGCACTAGAGAATCAGCCCCAACCCAATACTGCTCATAAATTGAACGATATGGTTGGGGTTGGTGGCACGAATTTCCTTTGTGGATGAGTATTCGTGGCGACCAAGGTGCCTGTTCCTGCTCTGTAGTAGAGCAGGACAGTCGAGGAGAATGTGAATAGGTGTTTCATCCTCCTCCTCACAGAATCTGCAAGTCGTTATGCTACAAATACCTATTCTGTTAAGGTGTTTGTTGAGCTTGCAGTGCCCAGTTAGGCTTCTGGTAAGGATTCTTAATTGGTTCCTACCCAAGGTGAGCACTAATTCTGATAGTTCTTGGAGTGTTCAAGGCCAGGGGTCTCAGTCTCAGGTCTTAGTCGATTGTTATTTTGTGTATTGTTCTGGTACGAAAAATACGCGAAATTGGACGCTTAATTAGTGTAAGTTAAGTGTGACACTGTTCAAAATGTACTTTAAGTGTTGTGTTCGTGGTTGTAACATTACGCGAAAGGACGCTATGCTTCACAAGTTTCCAACCGATGAAAAACGCCTAAGTGGTTCGAGTGGTGGTGATTTAATTGGTGTAACAACATCAACAAAATTTTGAGGAGCGTGGACATTTATAGAATTAAAAACAAGTCGGACCTATTTTCTTATATTTTCAGAAATTGGCATATGAAAAGTTTTTGAAGAAATTAAAAAATAAATCATTTAATAAATAACATATTCATTTATTTAATTAAATCAAATCTTCAATGTCAAGTAATAATATGATAATATTGATGCGTACGTAATACCTGCCAATAAAAAATAAGGTTCTTATTTTGGGGATGCGTAAAGCATTTCCCCACGTTAAAAAAAAGGGCATAGGACGGTAGACCTTTTTGCCGGATATCTGTCCATTAAAAAAAAGTAATGTCAGTTGACTCCAGAAATCCTATGGTTACAAAAAATGTTCGGCAGTTGGCGGTCTGATACGTAGTATCTCTTCTTTAGTATCTCTTCTTAGTCTGTGGCCACCGTCCGTCCCTGCCCTCACGTCAAGAGTGCTTGATCACTGATCGATGTCAGCCTGACAGATGACATCTCCCGTTTGACAAGTTACTTGACAGCTGTCAATCATAGTCCTTAGGCCAATGAGAGATTTTCTTATTTTTAATCTCCACCAGACGGCGCGACGATAGACACTTCTAGATTTTCTATTGGTTCCCCACCGATCTGAAATTATCTGTAGGTTGGCATCACGGATACATATTGGTTGTGTTTCTAAAAAATATCAGTGTACTGTCAAGTATGGCATAAATCAAAATATCTTAAACCTAAGCGATCATTGGCCTAAGCGATTAGGCCAATATACTGGTAACAGTTTAGGAACACGCAAATTGTCAAACTGAAAACTGACAACTGAAAGAGTTTTGGCGGGCATGTCATGGGTATGTCACTTTCAACTCCTTCTACTTTTTATTGTTGGTGTGGTTTTTATTATTTTTCCCAAATTGTGTTATTTGGGTCTTTGATGTTCATTATTGGTAAAATATTAGCCATGAAATAGCCCTTATCTGGCACAAGTGCAGGTAAAATGTTGTCGAAACCAAAATGTATAATTCCTGTGACATTTGGTGTGAATATCGGTAAATAGGGCTATTTCTTCCGTGAGTTGTAACTAAAACATCGTTGTAATAACTTTGTTATCCTAGTCATTGGAATATTATGGCGTCGTTTTCAAATTGAAATGTATCAAGTTTTACATTCTTTTGCCCAGTTTTGTAGCAATTATTGATGGTATTCCCTGGTATTACCGATAGTTGTCTACCCATACGCCATCTAGTTACTAAAATGGAAACTGTTTGACAATCAAATTAAAAAGTTAAGAAAATCCCTCTGAGTACTCTGAATACACCATAGATAAAGTAACCTAAAAAACGTCAACGTACTTTAGTACACCCAAAGCCGTTAGGTTTTGACGTTCCTATATTATTCTCCGACAGATATATTTTTGGCGGTCAGAGATACATTTTTTTGTTATTTATCATCGCAAGGATGTTAACTAAAATTTACGGAAGTTACATCCTATTTACGTTGGAGCTGCAACATCCTCACATCTTACAGGTCAGTTAACAAGAGCTGGCACGATCAACACATTTAAACATTGCGCTTGTGTAGTGTCTGTGAATAAGCGCGTGGCGTGACGTCGTACTGCATACGCATCATAAAAAGTCTGCCCGTCTCTCTCGCGCGCGGTCTTTCTTATGAGCGTGAAGGGGACAGTTATTGTTTTTCTTATGCTACTGTTTATAAATACAGCGTGATGTTACAAGTCGGTAACGTGTGATCGGCGAACGGCCAGCGTTCAGAACCGTACGATAATTATCGTGCACATACGATAATTTTGTGCGTACGTACGATGTACGATAGCATATTATTAACGTACGCAGATTATACGATAATTTTTATCATGATGCAAACATATTATATTTTTAAACATATTGTATAGTGAAATTGCATAAGTGACAGCACTGTGAACGTGCCAGCTTTAGTTAACTGAGCTATACTGTATAACTGAGAAGTGAATATAACATACACTTAGCTCAGAGGACATGAAAGTGAGTTTTATATTGCCATTTTTCATTGTATGTACGCAGCCCCGGATCTAGGGGGGGCAAGCCAGGGCCCATGCCCCGGGCGGCAAATTCAGGGGGCGGCAAAATTCACACTTCACGGACCAATGGACAATTCATAATTTATTAAACTTTGACCACGGAATAAATAATAGCACAAGTACAGCAATTTCATGGCCATATCAACATGACCGATACCCTGAGTGCGATCTTCTGAGCGGTCTGAGCCAGGAAGGAACGCTGATTGCAAGACCCGATAATTATCGGGTCTTGCAATCAGCGATAGAAAAACGTATTGTACACGAGTTTTATTTGCTGAACAAAAAGCTCGAAGAGTAAAATTGTAATTTCAATTCACAAATTTAATAATATACCTATTTGATTTTTGTTTTTTTATGCATATTTATTTTTATTTTAAACCCTACCCTGTCAAATATATATCCTACATATTGACACAGAATATATATATTAGTTGTACCAAATATTGATAGCTGAAATTATAATATGGATGATAAAGGTGAAAATAAACATAAGCAGGTAGGCGGGGCGCCGAAGCGGCGTTTGCATTAGCCGGTACCCCTCCATGCAGGGACCTGGAAGCCCATGTACAGGCGGAAGTCTATTCCCGCAGAGCAGCAGCAAAGAAAAGAGGGGAACGGGTGCCACCAGATCTGGCAGCCCAATGGCGTCGCCAAGCGCGAATGCTGATGATGCGCACCTGGCAAGACCAAAATATGGCATCGCTAACTGCCGGTCACAGAGTTGTTGCAGCAAATCGGCCAACTTTGGAGGATTGGGTGGCGCAGCGTAATGGCACTCTCTCCTACCGGATGGTGCAGATGCTGACAGGACATGGGTGTTCACTACCTGCACCATACGACTAGACGGGAGCCAACGCCGGACGAGGACGACACGCTCACTGCCTGCCCAGCCTGGGTCGCACAACGGGCAGAACTCTGCACCGTTATAGGACCAGACGTCTGACACTCCCGGACATAATAAGAGCATTAGTCCGGTCGAGAGAAGCCTGGTAGGCGGTCTAAACTTTCTGTGAGTCCATCATGACGCAGAAGGAGGCCGCTGAGAGAAATCGGGAAGCCGATGAAGCAGCTGACCCGATAAGGAGGACGAAGACGCGCTCAACATGAGCGGCTACTCCCGACATAATAGGGCTCGGGCGATGGATTGAGGAATCCGTCGCCTATCGCACGAGCTCTTCCGGTAGAAGAGCGCCCGGAGCTCCGGACCACTGTCCCGGAGAAAGCGGCAGAAGCTGCGCGGATGGTTCTACTGGTAGAGCAGATGCCGCTGTCTGGGCTGCTGCAGTTATCGCCTTAAGCGGGTCCAGCGGCTCAGCGAAACGCGGAGAGGAGGCACCGTTGGGTTTTAGTGGGTAACCAAGGGTGCTCCTCCTTACCGTAGCACCCGAGGTGTCCCACATATCCAGGTGCCCACCTCCTGGGCACCCACCATCCAGACTGCCGGGAATGCATCAAGCAGTTCCCAACGGCAAAAAAAAGGCGGGACGGCATTTTTTAGTTTTTGCCCCGCCTAAAAAAAATTGAAGATCCGGGGCTGTATGTACGTTTACAACAATTTGAGGCGCTTGTTCGATCCTATAAAGATGTCAGTTGGTCGGACTCAACTTACAACAAACATGTATCGCCATCGTATCACGTATGCCGAGCCTCACCTGCAAGCGCTCGCAGTTTGCAATTTGATATATTTAATCAGGGTTTAGGAACTAGTTAGCTGCCGCGCGGCTGTGGCTGTCAGCACTGTCACTTACCCGGTAACTCCGTACGCGAATATCATTGATTAAATGACTTACCGCTCCTGGAGTATTCCAGAAACTAATGATTATAGTCAGTGTTTAAGAAACAAGGCCGCTGCACAACAGGAGACGCTCTTTAGATTCTCGTAATTAAAGATTAAATTTTAATGAAGTAATATAAATATTGAGTTGAAACTAGAAATATGTACTTACCACTAAGTATTTGTTTATTATTTACTACCGTACATTTTTTCGCGATAAATGTGTTCACAGTATTTCCATACCAAAATTTAGTCAAATCTGTTCGATGGTTTGGGCGTGAAGAGATAACAGGCAGACAGAAAAAAACGGACACATTTTCATATTTATAATACATATAAGTATGGATTTGATTTATCGACAATGCTGAATCAACAAAAAGTTCTCTCCGGCGGGGAATCGAACCCCGGTCTCCCGCGTGACAGGCGGGGATACTGGACCACCTACGAATAATAAATTTTATTAAATAAATTTTATTATTCGTAGTGGTATTATTACCGAAGATGCTGACTGGGATTCAACAAAAAGTTCTCTCCTGCGGGGAATCGAACCCCGGTCTCCCGCGTGACAGGCGGGGATACTGACCACTATACTACCGAAGACGCTGACCGGACTTCAACAAAAAGTTCTCTCCGGCGGGGAATCGAACCCCGGTCTCCCGCGTGACAGGCGGGGACACTGACCACTATACTACCGAAGACGCCGACCGGACTTCAACAAAAAGTTCTCTCCGGCGGGGAATCGAACCCCGGTCTCCCGCGTGACAGGCGGGGATACTGACCACTATACTACCGAAGACGCTGACCGGACTTCAACAAAAAGTTCTCTCCGGCGGGGAATCGAACCCCGGTCTCCCGCGTGACAGGCGGGGACACTGACCACTATACTACCGAAGACGCTGACCGGACTTCAACAAAAAGTTCTCTCCGGCGGGGAATCGAACCCCGGTCTCCCGCGTGACAGGCGGGGATACTGACCACTATACTACCGAAGACGCTGACCGGACTTCAACAAAAAGTTCTCTCCTGCGGGGAATCGAACCCCGGTCTCCCGCGTGACAGGCGGGGATACTGACCACTATACTACCGAAGACGCTGACCGGACTTCAACAAAAAGTTCTCTCCGGCGGGGAATCGAACCCCGGTCTCCCGCGTGACAGGCGGGGATACTGACCACTATACTACCGAAGACGCTGACCGGACTTCAACAAAAAGTTCTCTCCGGCGGGGAATCGAACCCCGGTCTCCCGCGTGACAGGCGGGGGTAGACCACTATACTACCAAAGACGTTGACATAAGTTCCTAAAATTTATTTTTATTTACTTAGTACTTACCTATATTTTTTTTATAATAACAAGACGTTATGTACATTATTATCATCTAATAGTGCTCCCACACCGCCGTTAGAAAATGTTTGTAAACATTTCCTAACAAAAAACATGTTACATTTTGTTAGGAACTGTTACATGTTAAAACTTATAAGTGCTCCTACACTCATAGAAAATGTTTACTAATGTTTACTAACATTTTACAACATTTAAATCTGGTATTGGCTCACCGCATACCCCGTCGCGTCGTCCTTTATAAAAGGTTTACAAACAAAAAGTAACACAGTATGTTTTATTTTGTTATAATTAGTTTTATATTTTGCTATAACTTGTTAACTTAGGTTTACTAAACATTTTCTAATATAAAAACATTTTTAACATTTTTTATATTTGTGATTAAATGTTTGCTAACAAATGTTTACTAACGTTACTAAACATTTTCTAACTGCGGTGTGGGAGCACCATAATTTTTACCTTGTACCATACACAAGCTACACAATAGCATTGGTATTTGATAAGAGACTTTTTATTACGATCTTTGACTCCGAGATAGTCCGGTGCGTACGTTCGTGAATTTTACAAACGAGATAAGCCAGCAAGAACATTATACCAATATTATCACGGCAAAGTGGCAAAGACAACAAGCATCGCTATAAATATCGGAAAATAAACTATTTTTTCCTGAAGTCAATCAGTTAATACAGTAGAAACGTTATCATCTATTTTGGAAGTAATGGTGCTCCACACCGCCGTTAGAAAATTTTTTAAACATTTTCTAACATAAAAACATTCACTAACAAATGTTGTCAATTGTTACATTTTGTTAGGAACTGTTACATGTTATAAGTGCTCCTACACTAATAGAAAATGTTTACTAATGTTTACCAACATTTTATAACATTTAAATCTGGTATTGGCTCAACGCATACCCCGTCGTCCCTTATAAAAGGTTTACAAACAAAATTTAACACAATATGTTTTATTTTGTTATAATTTGTTTTGTTATAATTTGTTAACTTACGTTTACTAAACATTTTCTAACATGAAAACATTTTTAACATTTGTGATTAAATGTTTGCTAACAAATGTTTACTAACGTTACTAAACATTTTCTAACTGCGGTGTGGGAGCACCATTATAAACGCAATAAACGCCTTATAAATTGAAATAAATTGACCCCACCAAAAACATGAAATGTAAAAAGGAGCCAAGCAAAATATTGCATAGCTATGCAATATTTCTGTCGTAAAAAGTTTTTAGATCACATTCAAGAAAGGCCTTCAACTTGCAATTTAAATCAACATTTGCAGTGAATTTTCTTTGTTTTTTAATAATAACTAGCGACCCGCCCCGGCGTCGCACGGGTATAAAATATATACTTAGCCACTGAAAAAAATATTAAAATCGATAGCCTATGATCCTTCACGTGGTCTACTTCTTATCTGTGCCAAATAACATAAAAATTGCTCGAGATAAGCCCCTTCAAATAATTTTCCCCGTTTTTTCCACATTCTTAGCGTGATAAAATAAAGCCTATAGCCTTCCTCAATAAATGGGCTATCTAACACTGAAAGAATTTTTCAAGACCAGTATTTCCTGAAATTAGCGCGTTCAAGTTAGCCTTTTCAAATAATTTTCCCCGTTTTTACCACATTTTCCTTTATTTCTTCGCTCCTATTAGTCTTAGCGTGATAAAATATAGCCTATAACCTTCCTCGATAAATGGACTATCTAACACTGAAAGAATCATCAAAATCCGTTGCGTAGTTTTAAAGATTAAAGGGAACAAAGGGACATGAGGGAAAAAAAAGCGACTTTGTTTTATAATAAGTGTAGACTAGCAAATTGACCGAGCTTTGCTCGGTATTCGATAAAACACGAATAAAATGACATTTTCTAAAAATGATTCCTACCTAGATCGATTTATCGCCCCCGAAACCCCCTATATACTAAACGAGCTTTTACCCACGGCTTCGCTCGCGTTAAAATGTATTATTATATACGACGACGACACATGTTATCCTAGTGTGAGAGCTACAGCTAATCATGTTGGTAATTTAAACAGCAAACCTAATAGCTTCTGGAAATCCTGTTTAAGTATTTATTTTTGCTGCAATAAATGATTTTTTTTTATACAAACTTTCATCCTCTATTTTAATCCCTTGGGATTGTAATTTATCAAAATCCTTTCTTAGCGGATGCCTACGTCATAACATCTACCTGCATGCCAAATTTCAGCCCGATCCGTCCAGTGGCTTGGGCTGTGCGTTGATAGATCACCATATCAGTCAGTCACCTTTGAGTTTTATATGTATATATAGATATATAGATATAGATTTCATGAAAATCGTTGTAGCCGATTCCGAAATTCCAATTATATAAATACAAGAATTGCTCGTTTAAAGATATAAGATTATAGCGGATCGGCAATGAGCAGAAGGGAAACAAATATAAAACTGCATGTATTTGGAGCCAAACAACAATTACTTTGAGTAGATCTTAGTTTGAATGAAAAAATGTGAACTTATAATTAAACATTAATTTTAAAACAACGAAACCGGAAAGTTTTTGTCACAAAACACAGTCTTTACAATTTTTACAAGCAGTTAGCTCGAGATAAAATAAAATTGTGCGGACTCGTGCCTTTGTAAATTAACCCCAAGATATTATCTGCGGTGAAATAAGTCATTGTATACCGAATACCGACTAAGCATACTTTTCATAAAAAAATATCTACGTCACAGATAAGTTATGTACCCCACCCTAAGGCTCTGAGAATGTTTTAAAGATTGTTTTACCTTTATCTATACCAGTCTTTTTCAACCTTTTTTTATTATGTGACCCCTGGTATATTTATATAATATTAAAATAATAATAGGTTGAAAAATATTCATACCAGGCACAGATTTCTATCTAATTAGATCCCGCATGTGTATGTACTTCGCGTGCCATCGCGTTCCCAAAAGAGTATAAGCTATACTCTTTCGAAAGTCTGTTCTTTAGTCTGCGCTCCACCGTTATCGGAATCGGACGTCAATCGGAATTCTAATAATGCCTAGTTGTGCCGTATTGGTCTGTGGAAATTGGACTAAAAACGTTGGTATAAATAGTGGACACGTTTCTTATCATCGGTAAATAATTTTATTATTTAATCATGTGTCCTTTATTTTAAAATCAATTATTTAATGTAAATCGTGTGTGGCTGTAGTTTTTACCATGAAATCTACGTAACTGCGTGTGTACCGCATGATTCATAATACATTGCCGCTTTAGTTAGAAAATTATAGAGCCCGTTCTATTTGTCCGCTATTGAGCGCGCAATGTAAATAAAACAATCGATACTTTCACTCATCGCTTAGTTTCGAAGTACAGTCAATATTCTCATTTTTCTGTCAAATGAAGCAAATAGTGTTGTGCATATTCTCGATTCTAATTAATTGATTTTCGAAACAGACATGAAACAGAGGAATGATAATGTTCGCTTTGGGATATTTTGTGACTCGGTAATTATATTTCTATACATTTTCTATACGTATAATAAAACTGTAGAAATAAAAATTCTGTACATTAAAGGTATTAAAAAAATAATAAGCGGGGGGTGTCACTACATTGCTATAGAAGCCAAAACTGTAGTTAGTTTTTTGTCTACTGTCTGTCTGTCTGTATGTTTGTTCCACTATCACACGAAAACTACTGATCCGATTTGAATGCGGTTTTCGCAGATATATTTGTCTTCTTCCAACTTAATATCTGGTGTATAAAAAAAAAATCCCCCTACCCCACTAAGGGGACCAACAAGGGGGTAAGATTTTGTATCAACTAATGAAGTACAAATACTTTAAATGGCAAAACAACGTTTGCCGGGACAGCTAGTTATGTAATAATTATGAATTTATGTTCCTGTTTAGTGATTTAATTTAATATAATATATTACTAGCTGTCCTGGCAAGCACGTATCTTAAGATTTATCATTCCTCTGTCTATGAACTCGAATAATAATCGATTAAAAAATCGATATACCTATTAAAATGGCAAAAGAGACTGAGCGCGGCGATTCCTTTGAATCGATTCCGCGCGTACGGGTATTCCCATCACTAAAGCGCTTGTGACGTCACAGTACTCAGTAGGTATGAAAAAAGTGACACGCTCGTGTTCATACAAATGGAGCGACATAGCGCTTCTATCTAGATCTTATTTCTGTAATACCAGGGGTATGAAAAAAAATTTTGCGACCCCCCCGGCTCCCATCCTTTACTTTTTTATCATGTTTATGTCAAGGTCATCGAGTTCAATCTGCTATATATTTTGATTGAATGATTAGCGAATACCTTGAATGAAACCATTTGACGTCTAAAGGCCAACTGGTCAAGTCTTCAACTGCGACCTATTAAACCTATAGAACCTTCGCGACCCCCAAGAGGATCGCGACCCACAGGTTGAAAAACACTGATCTAGAGTATATAATATGCAACATCGGCGTGATTTGTATTGTGGATTTATCGCGGGTTGTTTGGGCTGGCGTCGACCCCACACTTGAACCCAAATTAAAACATTACTCATAATAATTACAGTCTCGGTCAAAAGTACCGATACATTGCGGAAGGGTTGTTATAAAAAAAAGACGGGTTGCACTCCGGGTGTGCCGGCTGAAGTGAAAACTTGATTATTAACGTTGTGCATTTTTTTAACCCATTTTTTATGAAAATCGATTTTTAAAAAATCGATTTTTTTAATTAATCGAAACCCTTACAATCAATTCGAGTTTGAGTTCGAGTTCGAGTTCGAGTTCGAGTTCTAGTTCGAGTTCGACACAAAACACTACTCTCCAACCGTCTTACGGTTTTTCCAAGGTTTTTCGATCAACACGAGAATCTGACGCGAGTTTCACAGTTTTTACCCATCCCACAAAAGTGCTCAACGCCGCTAAAGAAGTTTTCACTTAAAAAATGAGAAATAATATTCTTTATTCGTTATGAAAAAAGGAACTTTTAATAAAATAAAAAACTTGACTGGAGCGAGTTTTGAGGCAAGAGTCAGTTTGCCCAGTTGATACAACAGTATTGGGCACTCGAAACTGGATATTGGAGAATACTAGATCTTAGAAGATAGAGAACAATAGACCGATTTGGTTGTAACTTGTAAATATTCTTATCATAGGTAAGTATATGTCATATTAGAACGAAGCTGATTAATTTTTGGACAAAAATACAGAATTTAGGAATATTTGTAACAGTGTGAGACCAGTCGTTCTCTAACGCGAGGAGGAAACTCAAACATTTTGGTACGTAGCTAACGCTTGTTTCGCTTGTTTAAAAAAATACACACTTTAAAGTGGATTTAAAACAGAACTGGCGAGCGTTCAACGTTCAAGTTTTACGAATTTCCTTTGTGTAGTTTCAAAGGATTGAGTGAGTTTTGTTAAAACTACTGAGTATTAAATCTCTTTGTCTGTTTAACTTCTACTCGAAGCGGTTAAACTGTCCTTAGCGATGTCTTAGCTGTCGTTTACAATAACTTAACCGGGGCCCGACTTTTCGTTCACATACTCAAGCTGGTTTTGTGTTCAACACGAGATAATTAAACGGATCAGATAATGCAATACGAGAGGTTATAGTTATGAACTTTAAAATCAACTGAAACATACCATTTTCATTGTAATAAACTGATGTCCATTTCCCAGTTACAAAGAGAGATGAAGGCAGAAATGTTTAAAAATATTTTTAATAGTTTTGGTCTAATAATTTAGATTCTAGGGCAATTTTTAATTATTATTGAAACAGTTTAGCTGCTTATTAAAAATAATTTTATTACAATTCGAAGCAAAAACGTTAATCAAAAGTTTTAGTATAGTTTTACTTAAACTTTCCAAAGTATTTTAACTAAAATCTCAAACAAAAACGTTTATAAAACGAAGATCATAAGATACATAATACATTTCGTATTCTCAATTAAAAGCAAAGGTCTACATTACAAACGGATAACAAGATTTATATAAAATACAAACGGCAGATTTAATTTGAAATTTAATTCCGAAAGTAATTTAAAACAAAATACGTAAATCTCGCGGCGACCGCAATAAAGAGGTTGAAAAATATGTGATATAAGAAAAGTTCGCAAACGGGGAAATGGGAGACAAAGCCTGGTCACTCTGTTCCGATACACGTACAGTCAGCATACTCAGGTTTTTTTTATTTAAAAAATAGTTTTTCTGGGCTTTTAGACGTAAGAACATTGAGATAAATGAAGATAGTCGTCTAGAGTAGATATATATTTATTAATGTGCAAAAATAAAAATGCCTACCAAATTTCAACAATATCGTTTTAGCCAGTGTTTTAGCTTAACCGAAAAGGTGGCAGTAGGACTTATTCTAGTTTTCGAATTTATATATGAGTGGATTATGATTTTAGTAAACATCAAAGACAAATCATCAATCATTAAATATTAGATGTTACATAACTAGGCATTATTTAATTATCTTCGGATTGATAAAGTACAAAGCTTACAAATATTTTCTCTATAAATTAATGGTTCAAGTAAATAATAAAAATAGTGATATTGCCGACTGTCCTTATGAAAATGTTATGACAGCGTAAGGCCTGGATTATGTGAGCTTTTTATTTCTGCATCGACATGTTTAGAAACTACCTACTGCTCCGTTTCGCCCACCATCATCATCACCACCACCTTACCTTATTTATATCTTAAGTGAAGATCTAGATTTTAGAATGAAAATGCCCAGAACTAATAATAATAATCAATCATTATTTTCTCACAACAATCCGTCTTAAAATAAGATAACATTAGGATAACATACAAATTATTATGTTGTCGTTCATAGAAGGTGCCTGAAATCTGAATCGTGTTGTGAAGGTGTATTGTGAAGAACTAATTACCGAATTAGGCAGTAGGGTGAACATATTACTAGTGGACAGTACAGTACTTACATACTTCATTGGACAGAGCACAAAACACTATATTTATTAGGTTGCTTTAAAAAGGTAGCTTTAAAGCAACCTAATAAATATAGTTTCGTTTTTCTTTAAAATCAGGCATTCTATTACTTTAAAAACAGGCAGTTTTTAAAGCAACCTTAATACATTTTGTGTTTTGTGCTTTGTCCAGTGACTGGTACTGTCAAATCACTTGTCATTTACCCTAGTCAGTTACAGATCACCAGGACCCTAATACCGCGGTCACTGATTGTTGACCATTAGGTTATAACTAATATCTAAAGACCCAACTTTAATAATAATAATAATATCTATGGACGCTTCACACCACGTCAGTCTGGCCCCGTGCTAAGTACCTGAATGACTTGTGTTACAGGTACCAGACAACGGAAATATATTTAATACTTGTATACTATACATATATTTAAGATTTTTATAATAATATGATACACATATTTAATACACATCCATGACCCAGGAACTTCATAAGCTTTTTGTTCCATCGCCGGGACTCGAACCCGCGACCTCCGACTTGAGCTACCGACGCGCTCACCACTGCGCCACGGAGGTCGTCAAACTTTGAACACGATCTAGATTGACTAGGGACTAGTTAATGTCCTACATTCTTAATAGTACGTTCTACCTATCTTTAAAAGGTATTACTGACCTATTAAGTTATTTGGAATCGTTTTAATAGGGCCAGCTGGAAGGGTTTGTACTCCAGTTATCCCTCGCCTTACTCATGTAGCGGAAAATTGGGCTTCTTCGTTATGAAAACATACGATACACGATTCGCTAGGAAAACGCTACGTCAGGAAAATATAACAATTTATCTTAAGATAACAAAATAATGCCCTCGGTTACTTCGTATGTGTAACACTAAATCAATTTCATTATGTGAGCCACTTAATTTTTATAACATTTTGGGTAAAAAGGTTACTGACTAATTCAAGTTAAATAATATTATGCCAAATTGTAACCCGCGTAGCACTCTACCTCTACGGCGTAAATGGCTGCTCCCCAGCATCAATGCGCCCTGACAGTTTATTCTACGATCCTTCGATCGCCAATTCTTGGAAATCTTTTGTTATCGCGGCCCACTTGGGCCTTACGGGGATTTATAGGTTAAAGTACCTTTAAAAAAAGATATTAATATTATGTTTAAGGATCACTCACACATAGAAATTCTAAGATATATAGACTAGGTAAAGTAATTTTGAACGGCCTACAAGAGATCATAATATTATAGCTGTCCCGGCAAACGTTGTTATGCCATGTAAATAATTTTTGGTATGAAAAATAGATGTTGGCCGATTCTCAGACCTACTCAATATGCTTACAAAATTTCATGAGAATCGGTCAAGCCGTTTCGGAGGAGTATGGCAACGAAAACTATGACACGAGAATTTTATATATTAGACTAGATGACGCCCGCAACTTCGTTGTGACAAAATTCGTTTTTTGCGTGGAAACCGTATATTTTCCGGGATAAAAAGTATCTTATATCCTTTCTTGGGACTCAAAGTATCTCCATGCCAAATTTCAGCACAATCGGTTCAGCTGTTTGGGCGTAAAGAGGTAACACACAGTCAGACACACTTTCGCATTTATAATATTAGTATGGATGGATGTACTCTAGTCACACGGTTACTAGAGTAAGATGCAGAACAAAATACGTAACGCTGCGTTATTTTGAGAATTTTCGTCCCGTGTGTCTTGTATCTCATTAATCACGAGTAATTTATTTCACTTCATTTTGTTTGTTGGAGTCTTTCATAAAGTTTGAAATTCAACTGAGAGTATTGTAGTGGCTACGTGAAGTGAATCTCAATCTCAATTGAGATCATTTTACTGTGAAACAAACTGAGTTTTGTCTTTAGTTATACACTTATACCCAGTAGTTTTGTTGAAAATAGATCCCTCTCCCGCCTAACAAATAACAATATTCTACAAGAAAACTGCATGTGTTTGGGGCGAGTTTGGCGATGATTAGTTTGATGTGTTAATCCAGGACAAACTGCAACCTTATCAAAGGTCAAAATCCAGTAGGCAGTACATTTGCGTGAAGAAGGTAACACACTTTCACCTATATAACTAAAAGGTGTTTAACGTCTATGTAAAAATTGAATAAAAATGTGCAGTATTTGAACTTTGTAATCAAACATCGTATCAGTTTTTTTTTTTTTCGTAAAAGTTTTTTTTTTTTGGTTCGAGAAGTATCCAATTAAAATATGTTACATGCAATAAGTCAGCTGTAATAAATCACAATATATTTTCGTATGCACTCGCTCGGATAATGGAAAGTGATTAATTCGCCATGTTCGGCGCTCGTCCCCCGTGCGTCGATTAATCTTTAACGTATTTGAATACAATTTGTGCCGAATGTTTGCCCTGCTAATGAAAAATTGTGTTGTTATGGGGCTACACTGATACCTGCCTGTTGACGTTTTCGTGAGAGTCGTGAACCCCCGTAGTACTACGTAGCAGGGCGGATTTATATCTATCTTCTTCTATCTTCTTCTTCTATATATACATATAAAACTCAAAGGTGACTTACTGACATGGTGATCTCTATCAACGCACAGCCCAAACCACTGGACAGATCGGGCCTGAAATTTTGCATGCAGGTACCTAGATGTTATGACGTAGGCATCCGCTAAGAAAGGATTTTGATAAATTCCAACCCCTTGGGGGTTCAAATAGGAGATGAAAAAGCTGCTGTGTTTTACCTGTAGTACCTGCAACGACTTGAAACTTATTAACTAACTACTAGCTTTTACCCGCGGCTTCGCTCGCGTTAAGTATCATTATATAATATTTCATCCCCTATTTTATACCCTTAGGGGCGGAATTTTAAAACAAAACCCTTTCTTATAGCGGATGCCTACGTCATAAGTTTATAACATCTACCTGCATGCAAAATTTCAGCCCGATCCGTCCAGTGGTTTGGGCTGTGCGTTGATAGATCACTATGTCAGTCAGTAAGTGTGACTGACTGACTGAGTTAATATATTTTTAGAAACCTTTAGCTAAACCTATTTAAAAAGCATTTTGTGTGAGTTCGCGATAGCCTCCGGAACTCATCCGCAGACCGCAACCAATTTTTTTTCAAAACATTGAGGTAAGCAGCTATGAACTGAGTTGATGGATCGTCGTCGCAGTAAAAATTTCATCACAGAACTGATGAATGGGGTATCAGATACGCGAATTAATGCCGGCAATTACTTTCCCTCCACGCTCGTTTGATTTTAACAAAATGCTCCACAAACATTAATTTAGTATTTTCAATACAAAATATTATTAACTTACCTATAGTAGGTACTTATAGGAGAAGGTTGGCTGATAAATGATAATCTTTTTTAAGCAAAGCGGTTTCGTAAACCTTAACTAGGTACTAACTCGAAAGTAATTAAAGTTTAAACATCATTTATGATCCTATTAAATTTCAAAATTGCTAATATCTTTGGCGTACCTATTATTATCAGATGTAGAATGTAGATAGGTAATTAAATATGTAAGTACATATTATATAGTATGTTCTTTAAGTATACTTTAGTGTGTGTGTACCTGATATAATCAAATTATGTAAAAAGGATTTTAAAATTAAAAGCTGACTTCAAATGTAGAAGTGTTAACTCTTGTTTAAAAACCCTCTAAATCCCTCGTAATGTATGGTAATGAATTCTTTAAAACGAGTCCGACTCCGGCCAATCCGGTCAGTCCGGCCAAAAGTTGAATTATTGAGTCCAGCTAAGTGCAATCCCTGATTAACTATTCAATACGCTCCCCTACGATCCATCGCTTCAAATGTGAAAATAAAACGATGCTCATATTGTCGAAAATAAATTAATGCGTCTTACACATAAGTTGAATAAAGCATGTTATATGAAAAAATATACCTATACCACAAAACGTAAAGAAGTATTGTAATCGTCATACAAATATATTTCAATTACATGAGTTTACATCAAAAATTATAACCATCTCTATTTAAAGTTAAATCAAAAACAAATACCAATTATTTTTTCAGGCTTCTTATGCCCCTACAAATAATAAAACTATTACTCGTAGTTATGCCTATATTAAGCCGCGTTTCCACTGAAGCGGAGTGGAGCGAAGAGAAGCTTAGCGGTGCCCGAATTGACCAATCTTGCTATTTCAGCGGAATGACAGCGAAGATTTAGAGTATGGAGTCCGCTCCGCTTCAGTGGAAACGCGGCCTTATTGTCGCTAGCTTGACAGAACGGTTTCGAAAACCGTTAATCGCATCGTTTTTTTTATGAAAGAAGGGGGCAAACGAGCAAACGGGTCACCTGATGGAAAGAAACTTCCGTCGCCCATGGACACTCGCAGCATCAGAAGAGCTGCAGGTGCGTTGCCAGCCTTTTAAGAGGGAATATGGTAATAGGGGAGGGTAGGGATGGGAAAGGAATGGAATAGTGGATGGTAGGGAAGGGAATAGGGTAGGGGATTGGGCCTCCGGTAAACTCACTCACTCGGCGAAACACAGCGCAAGCGCTGTTCCACGCCGGTTTTCTGTGAGAACGTGGTATTTCTCTGGTCGAGCCGGCCCATTCCTGCCAAAGAATGGCTCTCCCACGTATGTATGTTTTAAATAGAATTTGTAAATCAATAAACTTTCACATTGATATTCAAAATTGCAGTTTGTAATAATTATTCGTTACTTTAAATAAAAACCATGTTCTTGTTTAAAAACAAATTTATTTTATCTCAAAAATTAATACAAGAGATTCCAAATAGAACAATATGATTTTGACACCGAGATCTTGTAAGCATTCACAATTATAAAATAAGTGCAAGGTTTCTTCCATACGAGTGTCCGTATAGTATCCGCCGAAAATAACTAGGCACCACGCTCTGAGAAAATTATATGGAACAGGTGCCTTGTTAGTGTCTGCGTGTTGTACGCAAGGACAATAGATTTTCACATAGCCAACTCACTTTTTTGAGTGGCAACATAGCAAATACAAAAAAGAAAATATTATATTCCTAACATTTATTATTCGAGTAAAAGGTGGGCATAAATTGTAATGTATTCAATATCATAATAATATATAAGCATACTATATTAAAGTATATAGTTATATATTATATAGACACCTATTGAAGAAATTTCCGAAGGCACTGGTTTCTGAATAATTCAAGGTTCTAAGGGCCTGTTTCACCGAGCTTCCTGATAAGGTGCCGGATAGGCTTATTTGACAGATTCTCCATACTCCATCTGTCAAGTTAAGTGGTGGATAGCCTTATCAGGAAGCGGTAAAACAGGCCCTTGGTTAAGTTAAGTAATAAAAATGAAAGCTTAACCTACGATCATTTTATGACATTTTTAAAGGACCAGTTTTAAAAATATTATGGTCGTGACTTCCTATACTTCGAAAAGCATACAGATAAAAGTTTATCAAATTAAATAAATAATAAAAAATTGATAATGTCAAAAAGTTAATAATTAAATCATAATAAAAGACAACTTTAGTTAGCATGGACGGTATTAGGTTACCAATCATAAATGAAACATTTAAAGTAAATTACAAAAAGAATGCCAATAGGAATATTCGTAAGCATTTCAGAGATTCAGATAATAAAGATCTGAGTAAGTAATTTCAAAATTTATTAAACTTTGTTACCCATATATTTGGACCAAATAACTTACATAGTTTGTAATTATTAACTTGTTTTAAATTATAAACATTTGAAATTAAAAATAATTTTGTCTTTCTCAAGCAACATTTTACTCCATGAGCATTGGAAGTTTACTTTCAAGTATATTATAATGTAACTTTTTAACAAGTATAATAATAATATTATATTCCTATGTAAACAGTAAATATATAAGCATCTGTATAACGTTTTGCCAGCACAGCAATATTCGCCCTACTCACTGTTCCTTATGCTGGCACTTCACATGGCTATTTGTATTTGCTATTGGCTATTTGCTGTATTTGGCAACATTATTGACGAATACGCAAACAAGCAAATAAAGGCAAATACGGCCTTCCACACATGGACGTCAAATACCAAACTTTTACTTGATTTTGTTTACAGTGCGACAAGGTTTTAAAGCCTTGTCGAGTTGTACTATACGTAGTATTTCATATTAGTCTGTGGCTGTACTTGCCTATTTGACACTTTTGATGTGCGTCAAAAACCGACAAAGGTACGGATACGTGTATTTGGTATTGGTCATATTTGTCCAATAGGCAAATAAGGCCAACATTTGTCAAACATACCGTCTACACATGGTGATTGTTTGGCGAATACATCAAATACGCAAATACAAACAGCCATGTGAAGTGCCTCCATTACATATAAAGCGTTGTAAATTGTAAAGTTTTGTGGCAAAGTGAGACACTCAAGATACATGAGAGACTTAAACTAGTACAATCCGAGCAGACCCAGCAGACATTTCTTGTAGTGTCCCGAACAGTCACCCTGAAAAGAGATAACTGTATTTTAAAAAGATTAAACCGACTTCAAAATTGTACGTAATTGAGAATTAAAACTCTCTATCTCCAAAACTACTGAACCGATTTTGACGAAACTTGCAGTATTCCCTAAGTTGATCAATACCTAGTACAATAAAAAAAGAATCATTTAGATCGGACTTGTGGTTCCGGAGATATGCGTACACAAACATAAAAACATACATACATACATACACTTTTGAAATTTGGCACATTTGTTCAGAAGCTGTTATAGATTAACATATACAAAAACTGGGCAGTTCTGGGAATATTACATACATACGCGTCGAATTGATAGCCTCCTTTTTTTTAAGTCGGTTAAAAACACGAAGGTTAGTAAAGAACTTAAAAAATCTTAAACTTAGGTTTATTATCATCTGATGGTAGAGGTTTGAACATAGAAAAAAAAACATTTTTACTGATAAGCAATGATACATAGGCTATTTTAAAAATATGACGCGTAAGGACTAAAATACATAACTAGCTATTGTGCTAGGCCCTAAGGGACAGCAACACTACTGTGCGAGTGGGACAGCACTATTAAACAAGCGAACAGCAACGTTACTGTGCGAGCGGGACAGCACTATTGTACAAGCGGACAGCAACACTACTGTGCGAGCGGGACAGCACTATTGTGCTAGGGAACAGCAACACCACTGTGCGAGCGGGACAGCACTATCGTGCAAGCGGACAGCAACGTTACTGTGCAAGCGGGACAGCACTATTGTACAAGCGGACAGCAACACTACTGTATGAGCGGGAGAGCACTATTGTGCTTGGGAACAGCAACACTAATGTGCGAGCGGGACAGCACTATTGTGCTAGGGAACAGCAACACTACTGTGCGAGCGGGACAGCACTATTGTGCTAGGGAACAGCAACACTACTGTGCTAGGCAGCACTATTGTGCTAGGGGACAGCAACACTGCTGTGCGAGCGGGACAACAACACCCACCTCTATCCAGCTCTGCAGGGTCTCGCCGTACTTGGCCTGGAAGGTGTCGGCGATGTCGCCGAGGTCGAGCTCGCAGCGCGTTACCATCACGCGGATGAGCTGGCGGTCGTTCGTGCCGAGACCCTTCATCGACTTGTGCAGCCGCTCCGCGAAGAACAGCGGCTTGTTGCGGACTACTTTCACTGTGAAATTAAAAATATTATGAGTTAATTTATAATTTTTTAAATATTTTTTTGTAAACCCATATAGAGCGGTGAGGGACTATCCATAAAGTACGTCACACGATTTTCGTGAGTTTTTTGAGGGGAAAGTGTCACAGGTTGTCACATTTGTAAGACACCCCACCCTCCCTAGTGTGAAGTCACAAATTTGCAATTAAACCACTTCGATATTTGAAATTTCGCTATTAATTTATGTTGTTTGACACACTTTATGGATGAACCCTAAATAGTAATGTAGTGTTTTGTGTGACAAGTGACAACTAATCCAGCCAAAACGCTGCACTGCTACTAGGGAATGCAATCATGTTCTCGCGAGATCTCGGCCTTTTTAGCGAGATTGATCTCGGCCGAGAAAAAGCGAAATCTCGCGAGTTTGACGAGATTGCACTTGAGCATAAAAACGTCTTATTCGAAGCGCGGACTGATTTGGACGCAGTTGCGTACAAACAAAGAGGAGCTGGCCTAAGTAACTGTGCACTGTGATTTTCAACTAGGTCCTGAATTTTGACTTCTCGTTGTTTTGTTAGTTATAAAAGAACTGTTTTGTTATTAAAAGATTTGTGTTGGATAATGTGCGCTTTTATAATTCTGGACGTTACGTTATCGTGGACGCCGGCTTCCACGGTAAAATGTTGGGTACGTTAAATGCCCTTTTTATTTTATACACCGCGGACGTTTTGTGCGGTTCAGAAGAGTGTAGACAGTAGACGTCGTGATGTCCTCTAACGTGTACGTTAAAAAGTTATCGTCCAGTACGGAAATTTAAAAGCGTCTTCATATATTTCCATACATTTTACTTCCCTATGTTATCGTTTTACCGCGGACGTCCACGATATTACCGCCACGTCCAAAATTATAAAAGCGCACATTAGAAGAGAAGACTGGTTGTTTCTTTCATTTGTTATTTGATAGATAGTAGATCATGCGTATTGTCAAAGTTTATTACTTAATAAAAATTATACAGGGTGCAATTAAACCTTCCTGCCAATTTTTTTCCAGGGCTTAGGTCTTATTAGGAGAGTCCATTTAACCAAAAAAATGGGGTGTTATTTTTTTTTCAATGACATATTTTATCCCATTTAAAATCGTTGCAGAATGGTCAATCGCGGCGCGGGGGAATGATCGGGGGTGACGCGGGATGAGGAGCGCGCGCGGGGGCACGTCACGCGCGGCCGGCGCATCGTGTCCATTATTTGTAGTGTTTTTTAGGATAACTTGCGGAAGCTATTTCTCAACATTTTAGTACTGAGTGACTATAAAAGAAAAAATACGTGTATTTTTATTTTTCACAAGGATCAATATATCAAAATTTGGCAGGAAGGTTTAATTGCACCCTGTAGACAGAATACAGATACGTCTAACAATGTTTGATGCATAAAATTCTATTGAAAAAATTCGTGAAAATGAATGTTAATCATATAATACTTATAATATTTTTTATTACTTCTTTTCGTAATTTATTCACATATTGTGATTATTTGCAAAAAACCCCACCAAACTGCTAATCCCGCGAGATCTCGAAATTGGCGAGATCTCGCGGTATTGTATTCATAAACTCGCGGGATCTCGCTTGAGCCCCAATCTCGCGAGATTTGCATTCCCTAACTGCTAAATAAATCCAGAGCTGGCCTCGTCCCTAGACATAGGGCTGGCACTCACCGATGGCGCGCAGGGCCTTCTCCAGGTCACCGGAGAACTCGGCCTTGATGGCGTCGTCGATGTCGTGTCCGGTGAGGAAGGTGTACTCCTGGAACACCGCCGCCAGCTGCGGGAACGAGCGCGAGCACAGCACCGCGTTGAACACCGACTCGTCCGTGCCCAGCCGCAGCTCGCCTGTAATTACACAATATTATTCATCAATATTAGTGTTGGGTAGGACTTACAAGAGGCATACAATTGTCCGGGACACGACGGTATATGTAAGAGCGGCTCAAACATGTACCGCTTCAAAATGATTGTCGCGGTGGTCCGAATTTTTTAGGGGTATTTTCAGGGATTTTTTGACTCTTTAATTTTTTAAATTAATGGCCTGTTTCACCGCTTCCTGATAAGGTGCCCGATAGGCTTATTTGACAGATTCTCCAAACTCCATCTGTCAAATTAAGTGGTGGATAGCCTTATCAGGAAGCGGTGAAATAGGCCATTATTGTCCGATTTACATTAAATCGAAATGATGGATCTTGTGTAACATTTATAGTTTATGCGTTTTATGATGATATGGGTGACACATAATAATTGACAATAATAGGGAAGTTACCTGAAAAAATTAATCGATAATTTAAAAATATCGAATCAATTCGTAAAGGAATTGTAATCGAAATTATCGATTTCGTACTGACGTTTCAGTGGCGCCAGCGATTTAAGATGGCCGCCCTTTTTTATCGATTTGATTTCGATTTAACAGTGTCAATCTCTATTGGCATAAGTTCCGTTTCATGCATCTGACATTTTTCAAATATTTTCGTAACAATAATTTTATACTCCTATTTCACAGTTAATATTTATAATTTTATATTAATAAGTTAGCATTTAGCAACTTTTCATTTTTATTAATTTACAATTATAGGAAACATTTGTTCTTGTAGATGGAATATAATTTATTACATTTTGATATTCTTTGTTTTCTTGTAAAATCCGTATCAAGGAATATGAGAACTGTCACCCATATCATCATAAAACGCACAAACTACAATTCATCCAATAAAATGTTAAATTTATTCAATGTCAACATGTACTTATGTTTTCAAAAAATCTGAATCTTTAGATGAAGACGAAATAATATTAACTTTTAATAAAAAGATTTTGAAACATATTATATTACAGTATATTATTTCTAAATCATTATGAATTTATATTTACATATTTTTTTTAGGGGAAAATATATAAGTACCTAAACGTACTGCTACGATTCAAACGCCTCGCCTCTTTTGAAGTGGAACACTGTACCGGCTCAGTAGGAAAAAGTGGCACCTCTTACATCCTCGTATAAAATTTATGTCCTACCCAACACTAATCAATATCATTGTTTTCATTGTTATTTTTTATTGCTTCGGGAATGGTAATACTATATGGAAGCCTGTTATGGGTCACGTATTCAAGGACCTATCAGACAGAGTGCGGTCACGCGGACAAGCGTTCAAACGGTCAGTTTTGCGTTCTTTGTGTTTACTTTACATAGATATATTATGTACTCACACAGGGGGTGTTCTGACCGCCTTAGAATTTCTCCTTTGTGACTGACCGCTCGAACGCAGAATACGAACGTAGAACATTTGAACGCGTGAACGCTCTCTGTCTGATAGGTCCCTATATCGGTACTCGGGTAAAATAAACTAAAAATACGTTCGTGCGTTTTGTAGATGAGCTTTTATGGATAGACAGTAGACACGAATAACAATAGCATATAGCCTAGAGCAGCCTTTCCCAAAGTGGGCGATAACGCCCCCTTGTGGGCGATGAAGGTCTAAAGGTGTGGGATCCAGAAAAAAATGGGGGGTAGAGTCTTGGGGGGGTGATTTATTTCATCTGGATGTATTTTAAATTGAAACAATGGGGGCGCTAGAACATGTTTTTTTCCCAAAGTGGGCAGTAGACAAAATAAGTTTGGGAACCCCTGGCCTAGAGAAAACCAGTAGTTAAGTACTGCGCGGCTTTTCTCCGAGTAAATAAAACTCAACATTTCACCACAATTTTGCCATTATCCATGAACTAAAAAACTTTAGTTAATTCAAGTTGTAAAGCTTAAACTTTCTTACCTGCTTGTAACAAACTCCTTGCATCTTCTCTCGCTTTATTCTGGTCTACGTGGAAATCTTCAGATCTGTTACCCTGGAATAATGAAAAGGCATGATATTAGACAGTACAAAGATGATTTTAACTCACATCGTCAATGTCATAATGCTTGAAATCGTTTGACGACATACTCTGTAATATTTCTTTAGAATTTTAGCCGTATTTTGTAGACTACAAGGTTCTTAATCAAACGGAGAGAACCGCTTCTACTATACGCATGTTTTTTCAACTTGTTTGCACATAATTATGAGGATAAAGTACAGTCCAAGGTCACTTCTATATCAGCACAATCATACGCCCTATATCCTCTCTGATTAAAGTAATGTGCGGGAACATTGACATAAAATAATGTCATACTAGAACCTAAAATTATAATACCGTACGTATGAATAATATTTTTTCTATTTACTGAAAAGTATAGATTAAAAAAATACCTTGTACCCGATCTAGTAACTATGGACCCTATAGTAATAGTGAGGGAGCCAGGGCTTCAAATAACGTTATTTTTTCATAACATTATTGCTTCAAGGGCATAGATAACGTTATGAAAATTTTACCGATACTAGAAATAACGTTATAAATGTATTTAATAACGGTAAATGTTATAACGTTATATAGGATTTATAACGGTAAATATATGTTCTTTGATAACGTTATAGTCCGTCAAGAAAGTCATGAGCATGACAGGCGGGAAAATTTTCTAAACGTAATCACGCTTTTAAGGTGTATTTTTTTCTTTGTATTTTCACAGAGAGCGCTTATTACATTTTAAATATGAGTGAGATTTGGTGCACCGTGCACGATCGCATACCTGATACCAGAAAATAACGTTATATTTACCGTTATTATTATAACGTTATTTTTTTATGCCATAACGAAAAAATAACGTTATAATAATAACGGTAAATATAACGTTATTTTACTAGATATCGTTAAAAAAATAACGTTATCTGGCTACCATTATAAAAATGACGGTACGTAACGATATTTTTTCTGTTATTCGATAACGTTATGAAGCCCTAGAACATTTTTTTTTTTGTGATTACCAACAAGCTATTTTTTTGTGAGTAGGTTCATTTTGATAAGACAAACAACTTTTTTATTTGCGAAAAATCTTGAAAGTGGTAGCTAGCAGAGATAGAAAGGATTTCATACTTCGATTTGATGGTCCTAATATATGGGTAGTTCTATTTGTAGGACAATGTTACTCTTAAATTATATAACTATTAACCTACAAATATACAAAAAATCAGCTGGTTAGGGTTCCGTTTTAGGGTACAGTAGTCAATCAAGTTTTGTTGATCACAGACTCTTTCTTCACAGATCTTTTTTTGTACATCCATGTGTACAACTTTATTGTCCTTTTCCTCGGTTTGGGATCACTTAAAAATGTAACAAAAACACAAATTGTAAATAAAACTTTGATGACTGCAGCAGTAAGGGGGGTATTACATTATCATTTATATTGGATCATTTATAGGAGCATATATTATAGGATCCAATCAAAAATGATTATTTGATATTTGATAATGTAATAGGAGCATTATTTTAGCCATGTATCATAAAACTTTATGCAATCTTGTGACGCCGATGACGCATTTTACGTCAGACTCATTCGGGGTCAACACTGATTCATAAGAGATCTTGTCTTGTGACGTAAATAAACACAAATTCGGATGCAACCTAACAATTCACATAAGTCATTTACATGAGATGGCCGCTGGTGATCTAAATTCAAATACGTCATTTCCTGGATGACGTCATTTGTTGTAAGCTTGTCTGTATGGCGGTGGGATGAGTCATGCGGTGATACGGCCTCAGTCAACAGGTTTATGCCAAAACGATCGAGTTGTACGAGAGTAAATTGGTAATTGCAGTGACTAATATAGACAATTTCAACAACCCGAACTGATCCATGATGACCTTACTGTTATTGAAAATGTCGTCTAAAATAAATTCGCGGAGAGTAGAAATTATGTTCATCGCTTCTTCTACGCGAAGAATTCAATGGTTAAAGTGCTAACTGCTAGTAAAGATAAGTCCATATTATACTTTGAATCTGTGATATAAATAACTATAGCTGTGATATATCGAGTCACCATATTCTACATGCTCCACGACCACACTTTATTAAGGGCTAGATCTATTGACTATTAGTCAACTATTAGTAATCAACATTATAAAGACAATCCTACTGGTATTAACACCGGTAGATGGAACTCACTCATTAGTGATTTGCCACCAAATTTATTATTCTTTAGGTTCTTCAAGTGGTACACGAAATTTGCAACTTTTGTGAGCAAACTTCAGCTACAAGTTGTAGGTGAAACTTGCCCAAATGGTGAGAACTGATAAAAAGCCACAGCACTCAAATCGTGCCAACAATAATAACAAAACACTCACCATGCACAGCGACGTCATGAGCCTCTTGAAGTTGCCGGATGTGTCGCCGCGCAGGTCGTCCTCCAGCAGGGTTCCGTATACTGGAATTCAAAAAACAACATGAGTTTGACTACTAAGGGCCTTTCCACATGATGTATTTTTTGCGCACTGACGACGCGCGTTTCTAATGCACTCGTCTTCTGCACGTTTTCATCGCGTTTGGCAGATATAAAGTTAAAAACGTGTCGGCTTCCTTCCGTTTGCTGAGCGTTCAACATACGTTTGTATCGATACAAACGAGCGTAAAAAAACGTCGTGTAGAAGGGCCCTAAGAGTCAGTGCATTTGACAGTTGTTGTAACTTGTAGCTTGCTTTATATGGAGCGACAAAGACTAAACTCATCTAATATCCTTTATTATTATATCAGTGCACAGCAACCCAGTGACTAAATCCTATTGAGTATTGGTATCACACTGTTATTGTGCAGGCGAAACATTGTTACTTATCCACGCATCACGCAGAACATAATATTTACGGATTTTGATCTGAATGGTGTAATGTAAATTTTTACTGAATTCTAGTACAATATATAATATCAATGAACACTTTAAAGTAGGCGCAGATTACGAATAAATAGACTAATAATTATCTATGGTCAACCGCATTGTGTCCGAGGCTAAGTATGTAACTTAGCCTAGTATTAGTGTTATTAAGAGTATGAATAGGAAGCGCCTAATTTCGCGTAGGATGCGGCACAATCCCAGAATGTGGATTCACAGCAATTTCCACATTGCATCTCATTGGTGATATCCTTCCCTTATTTACCTGACCTTATCATCATCACGCCTTCCTAGTTCCTACTTCTTATTACAGTCAGAATACGTCTGTTGTCTATATTTAGTACCAGTATAAAAATGTATCTAAATGCATAATTTAATTAATAATTATAATATAATATATTCCAAATCATTTATTATTATGTACCTAATCGTTGAATGTTGTGGAGTATAAATTTTGTAGTGTACGTTGTACCTAAATATGTAATTTAAATTTTAAAAAATTAAAATATAAACACAGCGTGATAAAATGTGATTATAAAACAAATTTGTATCGCGGTTCATTAAATATCACTTCTATCGACCGTAACGGGCGTTCCCCACCTTATCAACCGTAGGTCACGGTTAACATAGCTTTCTACTGATTAATGTTATAATATTACATACGATATAATTTTTGAAGTCAAATATGCTCATAAAGTGCAAAATTACAGCGTCTATATTTATACAAAACAGAGTAGGGTGTACTTTAATTGCAATGCCTGGTCTACTGAAATAACTTTCGATGTGAAGGTTATAACTTATAAGCTACGTCTTTTCCTCGCAATAATTTCCTCGTGCGCCAATAGCAACAAGCCTCAGGCAACGTCAAGATTCTCTAGTCTAACCTAAGGCCCAATTTTAGCAACGACTGTTAATTGTTAAAGTTAATGGCACTCTAATTAGTATCACGTTAGCTCTTTCGTTTTTCATATGAAATAAAGACAAACGGTCTTACTACAAAAGATTAAACATCTGTTGAACAGTTGTTTTGAAACCATTTTGTACTGAATTTTTCTCTAATCAACTGTTCAACGGGTGTTTAAATCTTTTGTAGTAAGACCGATAACATTTTAGCAAGATATTAACACTATCAGGCGTTGGAGAAGTTGGGTGTAAGTGTCTAAACAGACTATGCCGAAGTTCCGCGGCGGAATTTCGGCATAGTGTGTCATCGGTAATTTAAAATACATTGCAGGCGGAATCATGCCGAAATTCCGCCGCGGAACTTCGGCATAATGTGTTTAGACACTAACACTCAAACTCAAACTAAACATTTTTTATTCAGAATATTTTTTTTCGAATGTTTTCTGAACGTCGCGTCGGTATTTCGTATTGTACGTTAGTATCGTTGAATTTGAGTTTGAGTTTAAGTTTTGAGTACTTCGAGTTTGAGTTTACTCACTGGCGGTGTATGCCTGCTTGATGACGTGTATCTCGTGGTTGGACATGGTGCACATGACCTCAATGAGCACGTCCTCGTCCGTGCCGATGCCCGAGATGGCATCGTGCAGCTCCTTCGCGTAGAACTGCGGCAGCGGCGTCATGAGGGCCACCAGCAGGTCCTCGAACTTGCCACTCGTCTCGCTCTTTAGGTCTGATACCAAGTCCTGAGGGAAAGAGATAGCATTATTTCTATTGCAGGTTCTTAAGTCAATTACAATGAGACTTCAAATTTTTTATCGATCAATCATTATTCATTTCAAGAAAAAAAACCGAGTTCACACTGTATTCCCTTTTTATGGGACTACCTTTGAAAAAGCCTCTTTCTAACAATAAAAGAGTCATCAAAATCGGTTGATAAGCGGCAAAGTTGTCCGCGAACAAACAAAAAAAACTCAAATGAAGAATCGAAAAACTTCCTCTTTGGAAGCCGATTAAAAAGGTTGTGGTCGTAGTGCTAGTGCCTAATTAAGGTGACGCCAGATAAGCTACCATGTCAATGGTATTCCCACTATAATACCCGTCCATATCTGTTCCTAAGAGGATATCAAGTTTGACCGCAACCCACGAATTTAACCTAACTGATAACCGACAGGAAAAGAGAAATATTGCTGTGCTACAGTGGCGAGGGGTGAATATTTTGAGAAGGGAAGCCGGAGTAAAAAATCTACTTACCAATTTTGGTAATTTATAATTGAATGACATGCTTTTAATTTTCAAAACTAAGTTTGGAAAACAAAGTTTCCTTCGACAACAAAATATAATCTGTCAGACAGCAGTCTTTCTGAATTAATGCCATATTTTCCGAACTACACGATTACGTCGTACGACTCACAATTCACAAGTCACAATATAAATTAATTTAATTCACGACACTCTTCTAAGTTCTAACGCTAAAACAAAATTTAAATTCGACAAAACAAAACAAACGACATGTTGTTTACAAACACACTATCCGCCATATTAATATGTCAATCTAAAAACCAGCAAAATAAAAATGTATTACGCGCCTGTCATATTTAGTACCGCTAAAGGCATTCTTAATAAAGTCGTATTACAAAAAATCCTACCAAAATAAAATGTATTACGCGCCAGCAAAAGTATAATGTCGCTACATTCATTCTTAAATTCGAATCATAACAATTTTACTTCATGACTCATCTATCTCGCTTGCACTTGTGCGTTGCTAATTAACCTTTCTCCGTAATAGCTCGTCGGGCATCGAGTTATTTCCAAGTATATATCGCGCGTGCTATAACGAGACAGAACATGACGACCAGTTCACAGGAATGAAAAGGACAGATGCTTACTATGAACTGTCGTTGTATGGAGAAATAAGCCGCTAATCCTGCGGCTTATTTGATTCTCTGCGCCCGCACATTGCATTGCCTTTTAAAATTTGTAGGCGATAGTTATTAATTCAAACTATGTATTTCAAGTGAGAGAAAAATTTATTGCATATAACATTGTGAATTCAAAGTTTTTAAGTAGGTATGTAAAATATTTATTAGATAAATATGTCGTTGGCCCGTATATTCGATTTTTCTAAGCCCTAAGGGAAGCCGATGGGAATCGGGTTATATGGACGCTTCGCCACTGCTGTGCTAACAATAATCTCCTAACAAAACTTTTGAATGAACGGCCTCTCGAAATTACGCTAAATTGGTAAACAGTAGCTCTTGTTTGCGTTTACGCACTAGAGAGGTTGTTAGGAAAAAATAGTGTTATCTACTATGTTTAGTGTTTACTCATAGCATTCCATGTTTCATCATCTCCATAGGAGATGAGATGAGATATAGTAGATATTTTCCATACTTTTGTTTTCAATTGTAATAAGGCCATGAGAGAATTAATTTTATCATGTTTATGAATATTATCCTACTAATATTATAAAAAGGCGAAAGTTTGTGAGTATGTAAGTATGTATGGATGTTTGTTACTCTTTCACGCAAAAACTACTGAACGGATTTTAATGGAACTTTACAATAATATAGCTTATACATCAGAATAACACATAGGCTACAATTTTAACCGACTTTCAAAATGGAGATGTTATGTTCGTTTATTTATGTTTAACAATTACTCCGCCGTTTGAGAACCGATAATCAAAATTTTTCTTTTGGTGTATATTATCCCAATTTAGTGTATATTATCCCAATTTACGTTCACAAAAGTGGTGACCTGATGAAAGGATCCATTAGTAATCGAGGGAACTCCTCAAATTTTATATGGAAACATGTGGTGACTTCAGTTTCGTGAGAAGTATTCGAAGCATATTATACTACCAACAAATAAGATTTTGCACCGAAGTATATCATGGTTCAAAAGGTGCTGTGGGAACTCCTGACACTTTATAGATACGAGTTTGGGAGTTTCTTTGTTTTAAGAACTAAAAGCAGATGCTACTATGCAAATTACATTTATCATCATTATCATCATCACTACCATATTATACCATGCATCGTCCCATGATTATGACTCTATTATTGGTACGTTTCATAGTCTTTTAGATAGAGACTCGAGTTTGTCAAGCGATTAAAAAAATCTATACTAATATTATAAACCTGAAGAGTTTGTTTGTTTGTTCGCTCGAACGCGCTAATCTCAGGAACTACTGGTCCGATTTAAAAAAATCAGTGTTAGATAGCTCATTTATCGAGGAAGGCTATAAGTATAATATTATCACTCTAAGACTAATAAGACCGAAGAAACAGAGGAAAATGTGGAAAAAACCGGGAAAATTGTTAGAAAGGGTCTCTACGCGGACGAACTACTGAAGAATTTTATTTGGCACAGATATAGAGAAGACCACGTGAAGAAACATTTAAACTTTTTTTTTTGCAGCAAAATGTACGGTTTTCGTAAAATTCCTAATTTACGCAGGCGAAGCCGCGCGGGACATCTATTAATAATAATTTTATTTCAAATTTAAATTAAATAATAATAATCACGACGAAATTCTGAAATTGAGACAATGACGAAGAACGAAGGGATTCTTAGAAATATTTTTGCATCAACTTCATAGTTCATACATTAGTTTTGAACACAATATCTGGCAAGTAGCCAACGATCGATGTGAGAGTAGATTTTCAGAGTAAATTTTACGTAGACTCTATTTTTTACTTATTCATAATGTAGTCTGAAATAAGTGATGGATTCAGCCTCTTTCGCCAGACTTCTCGGATATCAAAAGAAAAATAATTATCCTTTTAATCCTTCAAGCCCCATAAGAGCACCGGTTATCGCAACAACAATAGAATACAATAGCATTTCCAAGAATCCCCGATCGAAGGATTAATTAATTTGCTGTCGCTTTTTTCTGACTACTAAACTATTGGTCAATGGAATATAATACATATTAATCCTTCAGGCCCCGCGCGAGCACCGGTGATCGCGACAACAATAGAATACAATAGCAATTCCTGGAAATTCCGACTGAAGTATTAATTTCTACAATCGCTAAGAGATATAAAGCCTCTTCATTGATAAATTATATAAATTATTGTGAATATTGTACCTCATTATCAAAGTGTGGTGATCATACTATGAGCTTTTGTTGAAATCTAATAGTGATAATCGTTGCTTTTATTAGCTTTTTCGGCCAATGAAGCCACAAATGAATGACAACAATAAACAGGGGTGTGACCGAGTGACATGGGCGCCGGCAGAAATTATTTCGAAGGGGTTTTTAGATTTCTTTCTTTTCTTTTTACTTTTTACGAACAGTGACTGTCTATTTACGTCAACAGAATACATTTAGTGCCGAAACATTACGAACTATCTTTGCACGGCATGGTAATAACTAATAGAGTTACAAAATGCTTATTATTTCAATAATTCCTGTTGATGCCGAGATTCCCAAGGGGTGCAAGTGCACCCCCTGGCAGCCCCCTGCCGGCGCCCATGCCGAGTGACCCTGACAAGACCATTACCGTATCACACCAGCCGGCCATTTACACGCGAAACATCATCAATTATTATAATATATAACAATATTTGATTAAAATGTTTTTAAAGAATGTTTAAATTTAAATTAAATTTAAAAAAACCTGTTTCATGACTGTACCATGGGAGTGATTTTTTTTATTTCTATCGTATTGGGCCAAAATGGCTGCCTAGTGCAGGATTCCAGTAAATGACAAGCGATTGGTCCACGACACATTCCCACCACTGTATCTCCTGTGGTCTGTGTCAAGGGCTCTGAGTTCTGACCTACCACACATTCCCGCCAAATATTATGATAAGCGATTCAACTTTAAAACAAACCAGGCAAACTCAACGGTGCTAAATTGAGGACAACAGTATGACAACAATCTATTACCAGGCCACGGGTTTTCCTATCGCGGTCGCTGACGCGGGACCAACATGAGATGACTCAGCACTGACGTCAGGAACACGAAATGTATCGACGACCACATTAAGAAAAAATCATAAATTCGACCTCAGATTTTTTGACGATATTATGACGTCATAACGCGGCCGCGGGGGAGTCATCCGAGTCTTGTCAAACAGATATTTAACTTTTATAATGTTTAAGCTACTGTTATTAATTAGGACTTAAAGGACTAAATAATTATTAATAACTTGACAATCAGCAATAAAAATGTAAAAGATTAAATAAAGATTTGTTGGCATACGTTTTATATTTAAGGTTATTCTTTCATTTACTGTCTTCAAAAATTCTTGATAGATTTTTATATATTTCATGAAATAAGAATATATTTAATAATATATGTAATTTGGAGGTGAAGCTTGTTGTAATACTTAATCTTGGCCCGAAAATCTTAATCCCTAGCTTTAATAAGATCCAATATTATATAACATTTTACATTATAATAGGAGAGGTAAATAGTCGCTTCTATAAAAGTATGATACGGCCGTGCCCGTTCACTCGAGACTTGGTTGGGCACTGCCGTGACCGCACACTATGGTATTTAAATAGTATTTTAGTGGAAAGGTGTTGGCAATCGCTGAAAATCATATTTACAGTATTTTCTAATCGTTAATCTCTGAATTTTAAGAAAACCCGAAAAAAACCCGTAAAACCCGGGTACCCGGGTTTTCATTAAAAAAAACCCGAAAACCCGGGTTTTGAAAATTGAGTCCGGGTTTCGATGCCCTAGTTGTAAGTCTCTGAGTGCATAGGGTGAACCGTGAACAAGAATTCCTGAAGTCACAGTATAGTCACACATTCAAATAATTTTCTGTAGTGTAACAACTACAGAAAATTATTTGTATGAAAACCTTGACACCTTTACTTTTGACAAAGCCGTATACAAAACTCATGAGTGAGCATGAGGAGGTGACCCCAGCATCGGCTTAGCATGGCCACAGTATACATTCAGAAGACTAAAAACCCTCACAGATCTTAGGGACAAAATGACAGATTTCCTTGCGTGTTACTAGACTTTTCGCACTTACCTTTCCATATAGAGTTTTGAACTCGAACGCGATGCGCAGACGCTGTTCATTGCTGCGTCTGGTCAGCACCTGGATGATGGCCTTCTCGTCGGTGCCGAAACCTTTCATCGCCTTGCGGAGAATCTCCGCATCCTTCCTCGGGTCGAACGGGTTCACTGGCACCACGGTTGGCTTTGACTGTAATAAAAGATAGTGTTAGATTGATTTTAGAATACCTTGTTTAACTCCGAACAAGTTAGTTAGTGTTAAATATTAATCCATACTATAATATTATAAATGCGAAAATGTGTCTGTCTGTCTGGCTGTTACCTCTCCACGCCCAAACCGCTGATTTTGTTGAAAGGGGTATGAAGATTTTTGTATAGAGCCTGGCCGACCAACATGTCCGCCATTTTGATTTTTTTTTAATCGCATTCACGAATAATTCTTTGAAAAATAAATAGCTGACATCAATACAAACAAAAAATAATCTTGGACAAAACCGCGTAAAGTGTCACATTTCGAAGATATGAGCTGCCAAAGTTTTACCATTGGAAATAAATATTTAAGATATTGCAACTCTAAGGCATGGTTATTCCAAGTGATTTCTCTTCTATGAAACAGTAGCCACTCTGTAACACGCCGTCGCGAGTTTCTCATTAGGTATTTAGTTGATAAAAATTATTGTTTGAGCTAGATTGCACTTTGTCATCACGCGACGGCGTGTTAGAGTGGCTACTGTTCCATAGGCTGACCGCAAACGTACGGTTTCCTAATCAGGAATCCAGATTAGGTTTTCCGTGATCCTAACGCAGACGTTAGGTTTTTTGTATTTTGTACGCGCGACCTGAGATTTGAACCGTACGTTAGGTTTTTTTTCCGTCCGGAAAATGTAAGAATGTTTGCGCCCAGTAGAATATTTTGTATGTAAGGTATGCATTCGTGTCTCCGAATCTGGATTCCTGATCAGGAAACCTAATGAGAAAACCGTACGTTTGCGGCTAGCCTTAGAGTTGCAATATCTAAAATATTTATTTCCAATGATAAAACTTTGGTAGCTCATATCTTCTAAGTGTGACACTTTACGCGGTTTTGTCCAAGATTATTTTTTGTTTGTATTGATGTTAGCTATCCATTTTTCAAACAATTATTCGTGAACGCGATTTATAAGAAAATCAAAATGGCGGACAAGTAGGTCGGCCAAAATCTTCGTACCCCTTTGGTATGGAGATACATTGAGTCCCGGGAAGGGACATAGGATACTTTTTATCCCGGAAAAATGCACGGTTCCCGCGCCATAAACAAATTTTAGCGCAACGGAGTTTGCGAGCGTCATCTAGTAACTAAAAGTGCTATGCAGTATGCACTTGCAAACGTGCCTAGCAACCTACCCTTTACTAATAAAAAGATCCATACTAATTGCTAAGTTTACAGACATTATAACAGTTTGTTGTTTTCTCCCCGTCTGTCCTGTTGGAAAAATCGCTAAGCTGACAATACATTGTAACTATGACGCCTATGCAGTGAGAAACCCTTTATAAGTTTGGGGCTAGAGTGTACTAGCTATCTTCAGCACTTGATATCTCAACTTTATGATTCAGCAGTCATTTATCTACTAACAGACCCTTAAGAATTATCAGATTAGCTATAAATTAAACGGTACTTTGTTATCTTACTATGAGTGATAACTATAAACTTTCTGCTCATACTTAGTTAACAGTTTCAATGGGTACAAAAATGATTATACCAGTATGACCAATGTGTAGAAGAAATTATGGTGAATTATAGTTTAGGTGTTAAGAGCACATAAGTCGTTTGAAGTTCATAAGTCAATTAAATATAATTTAAAATTTAAAATTAAAATGATAACATTTAATACATAGATATTATCATAATATCAGAAACACTGCAATCTTTACCTGTGTTTACGAACAAAGGTTAGTGACATGGCTAATACTGTTACACCTGGCTGTTTGTTAATATTTAGCACATAATGTTACACCAGATACAATAAACATGATAATATTATGGATGATTCATTTAGCAGTAACATTTTTACATAACTTTATATCACAAAAATGAGAAGATTTGAAAATGTCATGGCCAAAGTCAACTAGACTTATTACACTAAGCTGCATCTGGCACTAACTAAAGGACGTTATGTAAGATTAAATGCGATTCATAAAATCAGTTAGCTCCTGGCCTATTTTGATAATTAATAACTTTGATACTTCTCAATGAGTAGATATCTACTTACAATAGATATTCAGAAATAAGACTTTATAGTCAAAGAGATGACAGTGGCAAAAATAGTGGTAAAGCCATACACGCAATTTAGAAGTGAATAATACCGTATAGCGAAACGATTTGAAACCGCGTCGCAGGCCGATCGACGCTCGGTAAACGCTCCTCATACTCGTATTGGACGTGACCGAGGACATTTTGAGCGGTTCCCGAGGAGTATAAAACACATTTACACCACAAACACTACACCAAATTATTGATACGATCCCGATAGCGATAGAACTACGTCCATTGTGTGCGAGGAGAGAACTGAATTGTTATTGTGATAAATGTACGGACAGACGAAGTGAGCATAACGACGTAATTGCGCTAAACTGTTCCTTGAATAGTCGTAGGTATCTCGACTGGCCTTAGAAAAACTTGCGCGATATTCGTCTGCCAGTGTTGGATGAAGCTTCGAACTGGTCGCCCAATCGTGCTAGAATTCCGCATAGTTGTTGCGAGAGTAAATCTAATTGATATAGCAAGATTTCCAATGTTTTATGGAGACTCGGTTCAGGGTTATTTTACCTTGCAACTTCTAAAAAAATAATCCCTTTGTCGTTGGCACAGGACACATTGAAAGACCAAGACATAAGACTTTGAGGGAAGCCTTTGCTTAACCAAAATATAATATTGTTATTTTTTTTTTATAAAGAGGAAATGCTAAGAGCTCTTAAGTGGTGTAAGGAAACTGGAAAGTTAATATAGTCTAGAATCTAAATTCATTGAAAAATATGTCCTATAATACTGGAATTCACCAGTAAATATTGCTCGTCCCTGTGCCAAAACTATCATTCAGCAAAAAGTTTTGCAGCCCTGAGCTCTCTGATATAAGTCTGAGTCTGGCTAGTTGGTAATCTGATGACCATGCAGCTTTTGTTTGACAAATTGACAAGTGAAACATCACAAAAGGTAAGGTCATCTAACTAGATTCCTATAAAATATGACAGATATTATTATGGTCTATAGCAAGGGTCACCAAATGACGGACCGCGGTCCGCATCCGGACCGCCGACCCATTGCGTGCGGACCAAGCATGTTCGAAGATGAACTTCGTTAAAAATTAATTTCAGTCTCGACATAATGATGAACATGTAGCAACAAAAATTGTCACTTTTCTCATTGATACAAATACCTTTGTAATTTCCGTAATTGCATTTGTTTAATTTTTTTTTAATGTGCGGACTGCATAGGTCATTTTATTTCTTAAAACGGACCCCGAGCGAAACTAATTGGTGACCCCTGGTCTATAGACTATGTGGCAGAATATAAATAGAGAATAGCACCTTACCGTTAAAAATTATGTTACATTTCTATAATACATGTTAGATTACTTAAAAGCAGGCAGTATGCCAGATTACTCATGAAGATAATCATTATTCATTGCATAAAAACTATATTAGTCACATGTAATTAACACTCAGTATATACAGACATTAAATATTGTGTAATTTAATAAGAATGAATACTAGAATAACAACATAATCCATACTTCCATACTAATATTATAAATGCGAAAGTGTGTCTGTCTGTCTGTTACCTCTTCACGTCCGAACCGCTGAACCGATTTGGCTGTTTGGTATGGAGATACTTTGAGTCCCGGGAAACGGCATAGGATACTTTTTATCCCGGAAATATGTATGGTTCCTGCTCAATAAACAGATTTTGGTCCATTGCAGGCATCATCTAGTAAACTATAAATACTGAGATAACGCAAACAAAATGTAATAAACAAAATCTTGACCTATACCTTCTTGTTTTCTTTGCAAATAAAATTATTACATCATTTATAATATAATACAGCTAGTATTCCCTAAAAATTTAATGTTTGAAATTTATAAAAAACAAATCTGATTATTATGAGAAAGCTTTTTATGTATTAAGAAAGCTTTATTGCATAATAACAATATTTGATGAAATCATGAAGAAAGAAAAGCTGATATAACATTAACTGCCTTTTATTTCTTTGTGACTTCATCTATTCAAGCAAAACATAGGAGGGAACAACATAATAGCGCCTAGCGCATAACAAAAACAAAAGCCTGGATTGCAGACTTGTGTTTCTGTAAATTAAGCTTATGAACTAAATGTTAGTAGCAATAAAAGAAACTGTTTTGCTTATCACAAAATAATAGTGTGTAATTATATGTATTAGCACAAATTTGAATGAAATGGGATTACCTTTGTGACATGATCTACTTGGCTTGATGCTTGATAGCTTTGAACACTAGCCGGGTATCCCTGATATTGGTTGGATTGTGGATAGCTGGACTGTGAAGCTGCCTGCGGGTATCCTTGGGCAGATGGATACCCTGTTTGGGCAGTATGACCAGGGTAGCCTTGAGCGGGTGTACCAGGATTGGGGTAACCTTGAGCGGCATTTTGAGCAGGATAGGGTTGAGCGGGGTAACCTGAGCTTGGATAACCCTGATTAGGGTAACCCGCGTTCGATTGGGGATAGCCCTGAGGATATCCTTGCGGCTGGGTGGGATAACCGGATTGCACTTGCGGATAGCCCGGTTGAGGCGCCGGATAGCCGGTCGCGGGGAATCCCGGCATGGGCATAGGGTTTCCGAACGATTGCGGCGCATTGTTGGCAAATCCGATATTGTGCAGATAATTCGGTTGGCCCTTAAATAAAATGAAAAGTATTTGAGTATTTACCTTATTTTATTGTGATAAACAGAACAGTTTTACGGCTGTAAGTACACGTACACAAGTTCACAGCGTTACTTACTTGGTAGGGATTCATTTTATGAGTGTTTAATTACCGACACAACTATTAAAACAACAGAAGGTTAGAAAATAACTTTAAAGTTTATTAACATACAAACACAAAGCACTATGACGCGAAAACACTGCGATTTAATTAATATTCGAATTTCGAACAGAAGCAAGGACTGGAGAAAACGGAGAAGTGACCACAGACTACTAACTAAGGGATACTACGTAGAAGTGACAAGAATTTATAACAACATTTGACAACAAAACTGTGACGTCTGACAGTTGACACTTGACATATCGTTGACATTGACAGCACCATAGATTATAAAATTAATTTTTTTAAATTATGAAGATACGCCATAACTTGGCCATAACCGGTTTTCAGTGTCAGCTTTTGCATATTATATTTCTCTATGAATATAGAACTCCTATTCTACATACAAATAAGCTGAAAAGTATCCTGAGATTCCTCAAATTTATATCATATTCTAATATAATAATAAATTATGTTCACTTTTATTATGTTCAAGTTTTATTATACAATGAATCATTATCGATTATACTTACACTATTTAGTTTTATTTTATATTGCCCATAAATCTGAGCCGTACTTATTGAGTACTAGCGACCCGCCCCGGCGTCGCACAAAATTTATACGCAAAAAAAATTTTTGTGTATAAATTTTTTTTACTAAATTTACTACAAAATATTTAAACACTAAAAAATAGAGTAAAACACTAAAAAATATATAAATAAATAGTAAATTTACTACAAAAATTTTAAATACTAAAAAATATTTTTTAGAGTTGAAATATTTTGTAGTAAATTTAATATTTATGTATATACTTTTTAGTGTTTTACTCTATTTTTTAGTGTTTAAATATTTAGTAATAAATTTAGTAAAAAAAAAATTATACACAAAAAAAATTTTTTTAGTGTTTAAATATTTTGAAGTTAATTTTTGTACAGGAACCGAGGTAATTACTATTTTAAGCTGAAAAATAACTCAAACATGTTAAATATTTTCGTATGAGAAAATAATTTTGGTATTACGTATGTATGAGAATTTCGAGGGTAACCCGGGCTCTTAAGAGGTATTTATGAAAAAAAAACATTAATCAGACAAATGAAACTGTTTAAAACACTCCTGCGGACGTAATGCCACTATTGCAAATTACGAATTCTGCAGCCCGGGCTTCCAAAAAAAACCAAAAAATTATCTTAAAATTTATTTAACTAACTTAAAACTATTTTACAAAAATGTTCACGATCGATTCGAGATCGGAAATAGAATGACAATTTTATTAAAATATTAATAATTATGAAAACGCGGTAATGCCGAAAACTGCTGATGTGTTTCCTCGAAGGCGATGGCGTTGACCGGGCACGTGTGGCTGCATCAGCATTCTCCTTTAGGGGTCCGTGCGTAATTCCTCCACCCCCAGAGCAGCAACTATTTGAGGACTTTGAGCGAGAAAGTTGCTGGCAGAGATTCTTGATTCTTTACAGGAACGGCGTAGACTGGTTGATCAGCTTGGCTGGTTGGAGTGACACGCTCGTTTAGACCACTGTCCTTTTGTCGACGCAAGCGGCGACGTCGGATGATAAGAATAAGGGAAATTGTAACTATACCAAGTACTAACGTGTATAAGGGCAACGTTGTATGGTACAGTGAAGAAGATATTTGATTTAGTTGGACAGGGCTCTGTAGAATTACTTGGTCTTCTAGGTTATGTAGATTCTTCAGGTCGAAAGAATTGAGGGTCATATGGGGAATATCGTTGTCAGCGACTGCAAGGTTGTCTCGAACTTCGGCGATCTTCAGGGGTTGTCCTTTGATCTCGTCGTTAATGTTAATGATGTTGAACGAATCTGTCCGCAGGGAACATCCACGTGGTATTGTAGCCAGGAAGCTGCCGGATATCGTCTTGTACTCCTTCCGTTCGCATTGCAGTTGAATTTTAGTTGGTCTTGGGAAAATTATGGTATAATGTTGATCATCCAGTTGCTCCATAGCTTCTCTCATTAAGGTGACTTTCGTGGGGCTGCATGATTTATCCAGGGATTTATTGATGATGATGTTCTGTATACAGTCAGGGCTCTCTCGAAGTTGATAGTTTATCATTTCTTCACAGAGAAGGTAATCGCTTATCTTCGGACATTCTGCCTCTATGTACATGAAAAATTTCCCATCGGTTGCTATGTAAGGATGTGGAGAGATAAATGTTTGCTGGAGTTTATTCGGGACAATGGACAGACGGAAGAAGTCATAGTCATTGAGAGCTACTATAGGAAATTTAAAAACTATTACTATTCGTTTATCTAGAAAATAACTGCCAGGCTTAATAATATCATAATAGTCTCTTAAATCAGATTCCAGGACTTGATTATTGCTATAAATTTTCTTAAGTCTACCTATCATACTTTCTAAATTATCTATACTTAACATACTATGATGAGTACTCGATGCACGGATAAAACCTAAAATATTCTCTAATCTAATTAATTCCAAATATATGTCGTCGGTATTCTCAGTAATAATTGCTAGCAACTGTGCAAATTTTGCAAACTTTACTTCTGAACTATATTTATCTAAAATTAACTCTAAAGTTTGATTAATTTTCTTCTGATTATCTACTAGGTTATCTATTATCATATCATACTGATTCATCCAGGCTTTATTAATACTAATTTGGTTATTATATTCTGCAACTAAGTTATTCTCATTTTTCTCTAATAAATCTATTACTTTATTATACCTTTCGGCATCTGAATGATCCAAATTACCAGTTATACTTTTTATTATTGATCCTAAACCATTAATTATTCCTCTACGTACTCTATTAGGTTCGAAAGTTTTTAATTGCGAATTTACCTTTGTTAATTTAGAGTATAAGTAATCAATTTGAATTTCAAAAACAGGTAAGGATACGTTATCTAGCTTAGTCTTAAAATAATCTAATTGATTATATACAGAGTCAATACGTTTTTCTAACTCAGTAAGTTCTACATATTGAATAAATGAGTGATAATGGCTGATGAACTTTTCTCTACCGAGCCTAAATGGTAAGAGTCCAGGTCCGCTGTCAAGTTGTTCAAGTCTTATGTCTGCTGCCATGGTCAGGTGTAGTATCATCAACAGTCGAATCCTGTAACAAATTCTTAGTCTTAGGGGCACGCTTAAGGCGAGCTTTCGCAACGGGTCCTTTTTTCTTTGACGTGTAAATGTGAATGGGTAAGTCAGCTAAAACATTATCATGTGTGTATCGGGGTGCTAATTTTTGTCGGTTGGCCATAGGGTTTTTGATAAAAACCTGCTGGTCTAGGACATATTCTATTTCTGGTTCACGATTTTTATTCCTGTTATTCATTAAATTAGCACGGTCACGGGTAGTGTAGTCATTAATAATTTCGTAAACTGTCTTCATTTGGTCTCGATGAGTCAGAACGTATTGCTGCATTAGATGCTCGGTCAGATTGATGTCCAGTGGATCCCTAGGATCAAAATGTCCTCTAATAATGTCATGGGGCCTACATTTTGTGAAAGTATGAACAGAACTATTATATGCTAATATTGCGTAGGGCATCTGGTTAACAGTCGGTTCGTCTTTCTGTTTCAATTTTAATATTCGAAGGTGTTCTAAAAGTGTGGAGTGGAAACGTTCTATGATACCATTGTCATTGGGTGAATGGGGTAAAGTTCTATGGTGAATAATTTTATGCAATCTTACAAATTCGGAAAATAACTGATTGGTAAATTCAGTCCCATTGTCAGTCACAATTGTCAAGGGAAGTCCATGATGTGTACAGTATGTAAGTAGTCCCTGTAGTATACTGATTGCTGTTCCGTCACGTAAGTGGTAAGCTTGTTCGTACTTAGAGAAAGAGTCAACAAACGTCAAGTATTTTTCATTCTGTGCTGTGAATAAGTCTAAATGTACTATTTCAAATGGTTTCGTGGCTGGTGGTACGATGTTGAGTTGGGGTTTAACAGGATTTCTATCATATTTGCATTGTCCACAGATAGTACATTCGTTAATATACTTCGTTATTTCTTCACGCATTTTCGGCCAATAGTATTTGCGAGATAAAGCTAAATAGCACTCATTTATACCTCTATGATTCGTTTTTCCTTCGTGATAGTGTCTTATAATATCCTGTTGTCGCAAATACTCCTTTACGTCTTCCAGCTCTGGTTTTGCTAAAACAAGATGCATGGAGGATGACTTAAACTTATTTTGTAGTATCGGTATAATAGAGTACATACCTAGGGGAGGTGTAATTTTAAGGGCTGTTTTTATCTTGGGGTTAACATACTCTTTTATAGCGTCTACTACATCCTGCTCCAAATTTGACTCAGATACTTGAATATGGGTACTTGTGTGCGTGTCGAATGGCTTAGTAACAGTCGGTCGTCGTTTTATGTCACCTACTATCGTGAGACAGACCTGCCTATGAAATTTGTTAAGTGGTTCGTCAGTTATGGGGATCTCGAGTATAGGGTTTTCAGCTGATGTATGTGCTGTAACAGGTTGAACCTTCAGAGGGTTCAGGTCTTATGGAAAGGTCAATTCCGCATTCTGTGAGAAGGGACTCTATTTCCTCGTTATTAATTTGAACTCTAGATAGGGCGTCAGCATTGGTGTTACACTTGCCTTTCTTATATACTATGGTGTAGTCATATTCACTGAGTTTGAGTCGCCATCTAGTTAGTCTCGAGTTAGGTTCTTTAATATTCATGATCCATTGAAGGGGCTTATGGTCAGTAATTATTTTAAACTTTCGTCCGAACAGATAGGGTCTAAAATACTTTGTAGCCCACACAATAGCTAAAAGCTCCTTCTCAATGGTACTATAGTTAGTCTCGCTAGTGCTTAAAGTTCTAGATGCAAAGCTGACGGGTTTATCGGCTCCGATCGGGCCTTGAGAAAGTACGGCACCAATGGCTACGTTCGATGCGTCGGTGGTAAGTATAAAGTCTTTTGTAAAGTCAGGGTACTGTAGTATTGGGTCATTAGTCAATAAAGTCTTACATTTTTCGAAACATTCAATATATTCTGAATTTAGAACTATCTTATTTGTCTTTTTTAAGCATTTTGTCATAGGTTTAGTCACTTGTGCAAAGTCGGGTATAAATTTTCTATAATAACCTATTAAGCCTAAAAATTGTTTTATTTCCTTAGTCGTTTTTGGCAATGGATAATTTTCTATTGCTTTGATTTTATCAGGATTAGGTTTTATTCCTTCGTTAGTAATGATGTGACCTAGGTATGCAGTTTCTAATTTTAAGAATTCGGACTTGTCCATCTGTATTTTAAAATTTGAGTCGCGTAATCTACGAAAAACTTTTTCCAGGTTCACCATGTGCTCCTGAAGTGACGTACTAAGCACTATTATATCATCTAAGTAGACTAGGCAAATTACGTTTTGAAGACCTCTCAGAATATTGTCCATGACACGTTGAAAAGTTGATGGGGAATTTTTTAATCCCATTGGCATACGTAAGAACTCATAGTGTCCGTGCTCTACATTAAATGCTGTTTTAGCTATATCGTCAGGGTTCATTTCAACTTGATAAAACCCAGACGCCAAGTCCAAGGTGGTGAAATATTGGCATCTACCTAACTTATCTAAAACGTCAGTGATGTTGGGGATAGGGTATTTATCATCGATGGTCTTGTCGTTAAGTTTTCTAAAATCAACTACTAGTCTCCATTTCTTTCTACCTGATGCATCGGCCTTTTTTGGAACTACCCAAATAGGTGAACTCCAGGCAGAGTCGGATGGTCGTATTATACCTTGTTCCAACATTTTCGCTATTTGATCCCTAACTTCTTGTCGATGTATAAATGGATAGCGATAGCTTTTGGTATATACTGGTATTTCGTCATGGGTCCGTATAGAATGTTTTATTTTATTAGTAAAAGTCAAATGTTCTCCTTCTATGTAAAATATGTCGGCATAGTTTTTATACAATGTCTCTAAGTTAGCTTTTTCTTCAGGGTTCAAGTGGTCGGTCCTAAGTCGGTCTAAAACATTTTTAACTCGAGTCGGGTCCTGGACAGGTTCAGTACATTCAAAGTTACATACGTCAATTTGTGTCGGCGAATCAAATGAAATTACGGAGTCAGTGTCTGTCAGATTTTTTATCTCAACTATTGCCGTTTTATCAGTTACTGTCGTGATAGATTCGTGAATAATAAAATTACATAAAAATTGTTCCGGTATATATACTTCACCGTCGTCATGGTCAATTGGGATATTAACAAGTTTTGATGAATTTGCAGGAATATTTTCTTGTCTAATGTCTCTCCTACATTGATATCTCAAAAGTGGTAATTTAGCACTATCCGTTATTAAAATATTATCTTTTAAGTCTATTTTGCAATTTTCTAATAAATCTAATCCAATTAATCCATCAAAGTAATTATGAAATTTATATATAAAAAGTTTTAAATCTTTGTCCTGATTAAATTCTGGGAAAGAGGGAATTTTAATAGAATGTTCGTGTATGCTGGTAACGCGAGAATTAGTAACTTCAAAAGGATCGAATATATATAATGTGGGAAAAATTTACTAACAGCTTCAGGGCTAATAAATGATTGGTTAGCCCCGGTATCTATAAGAAATTTAAGAGGAGGATTGTGAATCTGTATATACGGTAATTCTTTTTTTGAATGTAAATTTAACTCTATTCGGGTGCGGTGTGACCCTTGCGTTTCTGAAAATCCTGTTTCTTGCTAGACTGAACTGAATTATCTACGTGCTGAGTCGGGCTAGAACTTGTAGGTATGTTATGGTCTATGTACGGTACTGGTGAATTTTCAGAACACTGATAACTATATTGGTCAAGCGCAAGTTGTTCGTCATAGTTATTATAATCATTATAGTCATAGTCATAGTCATATTCATAGTCCTGTTGGTCGTAGTAATTATAGTCAGGGTAATAGTCAGAAAATTCATTATAATTCATTTCCCTACTCTTAAAGTAGTTAGATGGTGGTGGATTCCCAAATCTTTGCCAATCATGGCCAGGGATTCTGGGTGGCATGGGCTTAGTGACAAAATGACTCACTCCGCTCATAGGTTTAGGCCCAGAGTTATTATTAGGTGAAAAATTATTTTTATGGGGAATTCTAAAACCATGATTATGATTCGGTAAGGGTGCTCTAAATATTTGCTGCGTTCTACTCGGTTGGAACTGAGGACGCTGAGGGATATGATTATGTTGAAACGCTGGTGTGAAGGCAGGTTTCTGCCAACTAGGCCCTGATAACGCTCGCGGTACATTATTAATATTAACTGGAGGTAATTTAATCTGTGCTTGTGAGGGTGGTAATGATGATGATGATGGACGAGGATTATTTCTTTGCTGCAAGTACATTACGTTTAATTCGTCCTGGACAAATTCCAACGCCTTTTCTATCGTCTCGGGTCTCATACATCTTATACGAGAGCCGAGAGGATCTTTCAACCCCCGGACGTACGCTTGCAAAGTTAACTTTCTATATAATGTTCTCTTAGCCTCCACGGTGGTAGCTAAGGTTTCATGTAAGGACACGTACGTCATTATGGTACTGAAAAGGTTTTGGCACCTGTCATAAAATTCCTGCGGACTTTCGTTACCCTGTGTAGCAAGAGCCAAGTCGTTATAGAGTGCGGTTTCATCCCTCTGGTCGGCAAAATTATTAATTAAAGTGTTTCTTATGCCTAACCAATTTTCTGGTATCCCATTCGAATTAATTGTCCGAGCCGCAGGGCCGGTAATTTTATTTAAAATACCGTTGATAACGCATAAATTAGATAACTCGTATTCTGGACCATCTTTTACACATTGAATAACTATCTGATCACAAATCCTGATGAATCTAGTAAGTATGTTCGGATTCCCGTCGAATTCGGGAACCGGGCGAAGAACCTTATAAATCGTATCCGGATCCATTATACTACCGTAGGCTAAAGTACTACTATTTAAATCTAAGTGAATACTACTCGAATTAATTAATATTAAATCTCGATCAAAATTTTCTTGAAAGCGATTTGAGCTCTCGGGATCAAAAAATAAATCTAATTCTAAACTATCTTGGTCACTATAATCTAGCAGAGAGCGATTCGAGCTTTCTCCCAAATTACGATTTAAATCTAATATGCTATCCCTACGTACCTGCCTTGAGGAGGCGGTCCTATCACTATTTTTAGTGGGACGGAAAATTTTGGACGTGGAAAGCAACACTTATGAGAAAAAGATCAGTGTACTCACATACTCGTCGACTTCTCTGGCTTTTTCTGAAGCTGCACTGTAGTTTGAGTGCGCCCCGGCTGCTTACTCCTGAGGTTCGATGCTTCGGTGAATGCTGGACAGCAAAAGCTAGACCGACCGCGCGCGGTGTCGAATCTAGACCCCGGAAATCTTCTTAAATGCGATCGCGATAGCCCCGAAAGTATCCGTAGACTGCGCCAATTACGAATTCTGCAGCCCGGGCTTCCAAAAAAAACCAAAAAATTATCTTAAAATTTATTTAACTAACTTAAAACTATTTTACAAAAATGTTCACGATCGATTCGAGATCGGAAATAGAATGACAATTTTATTAAAATATTAATAATTATGAAAACGCGGTAATGCCGAAAACTGCTGATGTGTTTCCTCGAAGGCGATGGCGTTGACCGGGCACGTGTGGCTGCATCAGCATTCTCCTTTAGGGGTCTGTCTGCGAATATATGGACAAGAATAAAAATCGTGGCACAAAATATAAGTGTTTTATTTTATGCTCACAATGGTGCTCACAATCCGCGGATCGTATTTGGTCTGGTCTCGTCTCATGGCGCGCGCGCCGGCCGGCCGCCGTCGGCGCGCCTCTCCACCCCTCTCGTTCGCCGTAGACTGGTTTGCCGGTCGCCGCGCAGCTCGCTCAGTGGGCCGCCTTCCGCACCCCGCTCGCCGCACCCCTCTCGCCTTGGTCTCGAACATCCTGGGCCCCCTTGGAAGAAGCTGGTGCTTCTTCCAAAGCATCTACATCGTTGGGAAGGGGGCACACTTTGTTTAGAGCGCGACGTTCAACGCCCCTGTAGGTGGTGAAGTCGGCAACGCGACAGACTCCATCTTTGCCAGGATATAGCCGGTGAACTCTGCCCAGTCTCCACTTCATGGGAGGTAAGTTCTCTTCCTTGAAGACGACCATCGATCCTTCTCGGAGTTCTCGGTATGGAGATCGCCACTTCGTTTTCGTTTGTAGCTCGGATAGGTACTCGTTATGCCACCTTTTCCAGAAATCCTCTCTTAGGTTTTCTATTAACTGGTATCTTGTTCTGATTTTTCTTTCAGGTGTAGTCGGAGGCGATGGAAGCGAGGTCAGCGGCCGCCCGATCAGGAAGTGCCCTGGGGTCAAGGGAGAAAAGTCGTTGGGGTTACATGATAAAGGAGTGAGGGGTCGGGAATTGAGGACGGCTTCGATCTGTGTACAAAGCGTACTCAATTCCTCAAACGTTAAATTAACATTTCCTACAATTCTCTTTAAGTGAAATTTTGCGCTTTTAACACTGGCTTCCCATAAGCCGCCAAAGGTTGGCGAATAGGGGGGATTAAAAATGAAGCGAATGCCCTCCTCTGCAGTGAAATTATAAATTGAATTAATGCCTGCCTTTAATACTCTGCTTAATTCATTATTGGCACCTACATAATTAGTAGCATTATCACAATGAATTTGGCTTGGTTTACCTCTACGTGATATAAATCTACGAAGGCAAGAAATGAAAGCATTTGTTGTGAGATCACTAACAATTTCTAAGTGTAATGCTTTAGTACAGAAACAGACGAATAGACAGATATAGCTTTTAGATATTCTATTACCACGGCCAGTTTTACTCGAAATTAAAATGGGGCCCGCAAAATCGGTCCCACAGATTTGGAAAGGATAATTTCTAGTTACTCTACTGGCCGGTAGATGGCCCATCAGCGGCTCCATAGTTTTGCCTCGAAATCGGGTACATGTGACACATTGTCGTACTACTTTACGTGCTAACGTTCTTCCCCCCAGAGGCCAAAACTGATCTCTGAGGCTGGCCAGGAGCAGTTGAGGGCCAGCGTGCAGTAAGCGTAGGTGCTCGGCTCGCATCAACAGTTTCGTGAAATAATGTTTTCCATCCAGCAACACAGGATGTTTCTTTTCGAAATTGAAGTCTGTGTTGCTGAGCCGGCCACCCACTCTTAAGACACCGCTGTCATCGATGAATGGAGACAACTGTAACAAAGTGGAAGAGGTAAGTTTTTTATCCTTTTTAATTAAATTGATTTCATTTAAGAATGTATCTGATTGTGCTATTTTAATAAGTGTTATCAAGGATTTTTTAAGTTCAGTTTCTGTTAAAGAGCCTGTAATTTTATTATTTTTATTCTTACAATTATTTATGAATCTGTGTACATATGCAAATATTCTTTTTAATTTTAATGAATTTGAATAGTTTTCGAAGTTAATTAATGGTATGTTTTTATTGACTTCAGGTTCTTTTACTATTTGTAGAACCTTTAGTTCAGGTAAGTCGTTAGTTGTTGTTTTAGGTGTTTGAGGCCACTGGGACTCGTTAGATTTTAGGTACTCCGGGCCATCCCACCATTTTAAACAGGAAATAAGGTTGCGCGTCTCGATGCCCCTAGATGCCATGTCGGATGGATTTAATTCGGTAGGTACATATCTCCACTCACTTCTACTTGTGAGTTCGTGAATTTCATGAATTCGATTACAAACAAACGACTTAAGAAGCCTTGGTTGGGTTTTTATCCAGCCAAGGGTTATGGTCGAGTCTGACCAGAATGTTTTTTTATTAATATTACAACGGAGAGCTGTACTGACCTTTGCTACAAGTCGAGCACCTAGTAACGCCGCGCACAGCTCAAGCCGTGGTATAGTTACGGTTTTCATAGGAGCAACCCGGGTCTTCGAGCAGAGAAGTCTAACTACGATTTTGTTAGACAATCGGTCAGTGGTACGTACGTACACACATGCAGCGTACGCATCCTGTGAGGCATCAACAAAGCAGTGAAGTTCACAATTTGTTGAAGAGGAAATCAGTACGTGTCTAGGAACCGATACTGAAAGTAAGGTATGTAAATTTTTACTTAAATTATGCCAAATATTCTTTATGTTATTTGGTACAGGTTCATCCCACGTTAAGTTAAGTTGCCATAATTTTTGTAACAATATTTTTAGTGTTACAGTACAAGCACTAAGTAGACCCAGAGGATCAAATATTTTACAAGTATTTGATAGAATTGTTCTTTTTGTAATCCTATCAGACGTGTTATCAATATTTATAGAAAACATTAATAAATCTGTATCAGGTACCCAACGAATACCTAGAACACTCGACTCTTTATTTAAGTCCAAAGACTGAGTCACTGTTTCTTCAATCTGTAAATTAGGACAATTTGTACGGAACTTGTGAAGTGGAAAACACGCTGAAGCTAAAGTATTAGTTACTCCTTTCTTAATATGTGCTAATTCGCTTTCAGACGATGCCCCTGTCAATAAGTCATCGACATAAAAATCATTTTTTATTACTTCTGACACAACAGGGTCGGAACATTCTATAGCTAGCTGAAGAAGACAGCGAGTGCTTAAAAAAGGAGCTGAGGCGGTTCCATACGTAACCGTATTTAATTGAAGAGTACTTAGGGGTTTCGTTTCCTCTTCGCGCCACAGTATAAGCTGAAGGTGGCGTTGGGATGGCTGCAAATTAATTTGTCTATACATTTTTGTTATATCGCCTGTTAAGACGTACTTATGTTCGCGAAAACGAATCAAAATGCTAAAGAGATCATCCTGTACTACTGGACCTATTCCTTGTATATCATTCAGCGACTTATTTGATGTAGTTTTTGCCGACGCGTCAAAAACTACGCGTACCTTTGTAGTTTCGCTGCTATCACGAATTACAGCGTGGTGTGGTAGGTAATAACCAAAATCTGGTTTTTTAATCTTCGATAAATGACCTAAAGATTCATACTCTTTAATGAATTGAGTGTATTGTAGTTTAAGTTCAGGATTTTTATTTAACCGTTTTTCTAAATTAAAGAATCGTTTTGCTGCCATTTTATAAGAATCACCAAGTGATGTTTCAGGTTCCTTAATAGGCATTAATACGAAAAATCGCCCATCAGGCTGACGTTGAAAATGTTTAACGAAATGTTCCTCACAAAATTCCTCGTCGGCTGAGAGTGGACATTTTGTGAGTGGAACTTCTTCAAGGTTCCAAAATCGTGTCATGTCTTCATGAATTTGTTTCGTGAAGTTGCAGTGGACTGCCTTCTTATTAGGTTTAAGGCCAATAGGGCCGGCTAATACCCAACCAAACTGAGTACTTTGAAGAGTAGGCATATTAGGGCCTAAAGAAATTTTTTCAGGAAGTAAAATTTCAAAGAACACATCAGCTCCTAACAGCATATCAATATCTGCAGGACGGTAAAAATTAGGATCAGCTAACTGGAGTTTAGGTAAGTTTAACTGAGTTATATTAACTGGCAAATTAGGTAATTGCCCAGTTATCTTAGGTAAAATTAAGCATTTTAGGTTTGTATTGAAAGGACTAGTTATGGAACTAATGTTTACGTCACAACTGTCCGAAATAGATACAGGAACATTATTAATGCCTGATATTATTAAGGAATCAGGATTACGATTAATAAGTCCTATTTTTTGTTTTAGGTTTTTAGTCATAAAGGAAGACTGGCTGCCGGCGTCAAATAAAGCACGAGCAAGGTAAGTATTTTTATTGACAGGGTTGGTGACTTCTACTAAAGCAGTACCAAGAAGAACCTGTCCAGTTGAATATACTGACATGGAAACCGGTGAGGATTGGGGAGAAATATTATCATTATTATTTGTTACGTTATTAGAAAATTCATCAAGATTTTTATGTAACATCGTGTTATGTTTTTCGTTACATAATCGACAAGAGCCTAAGCGACACTCCTGGGCCTTGTGGCCTCGTCGTAAACAATTTGAACAAAGATTTAATTTCGTGACCTCAATGTTTTTGCGTTCAGGAGAATAGGCTTGGAAAATACTACAATCTACTATCCTATGAGTTTGTTTGCAAAGAGGGCAAGAAGACGAATTAAAATGTTTAGGTTTAGAAGTAAAAAAACTTTTTTGTTCATGTTTATTACTTTGGTATGCATTTTTATTTTCATATTTATCATTTCTATTAGCTACTATGGTTTCAAGAATGTCAGCTCTATTGCGAAGAAATTCTATAAATTCACTTAACAGTGGTAAGTCGGATAAATTATTTCGATATTCCTCCCACTTACTGCTAGAAACCGGATCTAGTTTTGTGGAAACCATGTATATTATGAGGGCGTCCCACTTGTCAATAGGCTGTCCAAGAGTTTCCAAAGCTCTAAGATTTTTAGTAACAATATCAATAATGTAACGCAAAGTCTTATGCGATTCCTTTGTAATAGGATCAATTTTGAATAAGGCTTTCAAGTGATTATTAATTAGGATTTTTTTGTTATCATACCTTTGACATAATAAATCCCATGCAACCATATAATTTTGAGAAGTAAATTCAATTGATTTAATGACAAGAGCTGCACCCTTTTCCAAGGAAGACCGCAAATAATGAAATTTATTAATATCGGGGAGCGATTCGTTATTATGAATCACGGACGTAAAAGTATCACGATACTCTAACCACGAAAAATAGTTCCCGTCAAAAGTGGGCAATTTAATAACCGGTAATTTTATGTTAAATTCATTTCGCGAATTAGAACTAACGCTTTCACGTCTATTCTCCTTATTAGAAGGATGCGAGCTAATTAAAGACTCTGCGTTTGATATATTTTCATAAAATTTAGTTTCAGTAACTTCTCTTTCAGTTAATTGCACATCAAGATCAGAACAAATTACTTCAATACGGGATTGACAATTTTCAAATTCAGAAAATAAATTTTCTATTTTAACTAACCGCAAACGTAATTGCTGAATTTGTGGTAATATAATATCCGAAAGCCTACCTGTCTGTAATGGAAGCAAAAAATTACTAAAAGTAGTTAAGCGACTTCTAATAGAACCTCGCTGTTTTAATAATTGGGACAGTTCACTATCGGTTTTAGATTTAGCTGTTTCATTTTTAGGGTTTTCCGACGTACTCGTACTAGTCATTTTTTAAAATTTAAGATTTATAGTAGTGCCAAAAACTAAATTAAGCAAAGTAAATATGTGCATCAAACCCAATATTGAAGTAGGTTGCAGCAGCGGGCAGTTATTGGCAAACGTAGACCGTCGCATGCATGCGTAGCATGCGCTGACCGCGGCATGCAGAGAAGTGCAGACGCCGCACGTGGCAACGGGATGGCGCGCACGCGGCGGGAAGCGATGAAGTAGGTACCGGCCACGCCCGGCCCGTAACCCTGAAACCGTTCGGCGGTACCTTTCACTTCTCTTTTATATTATTGCTATGCAATTACAATTACTGATATTAAAAAACACTGGACTCTGGAATGAAGTAAGTAATACTTTAATTGAAGTGGGACTTTTGACAATGATGTTAAAGTTGTACTCATATAGAAATAGAAACAGTTAGGTAAGTATTAGTGCACAATAAAGCGCTTTATTTTAAGAAAGCGATTGCAAAATTAAGAAATTAGGAATTTATATGCAAGGGATCAATTACCAATCGCCTGCTTGTTACGTAATGAATGAGACCAGAAACTATCCGGGAAATAATGTTAATTAACGCGAGAAACTGGAAATAACTTGTACGCGAGTCGAAGGGGAATTATAGGAAAGGGAAAAAAATGGCACTTCCCTGGGTCTTTGGTGGCTGTAGAAAAACACCCGGCCGCCCCCAGTCCACGTGGCCCTTTTTCTTTGTTCTTGATGTTCTAAGATGGCCGCGCACGCCGCCAAACCAGTCCTGCGTCCTGTGTCCTGTGTCCTGTCACGGTCGCCAATTTCTTGTCTGCGAATATATGGACAAGAATAAAAATCGTGGCACAAAATATAAGTGTTTTATTTTATGCTCACAATGGTGCTCACTATCCGCGGATCGTATTTGGTCTGGTCTCGTCTCATGGCGCGCGCGCCGGCCGGCCGCCGTCGGCGCGCCTCTCCACCCCTCTCGTTCGCCGTAGACTGGTTTGCCGGTCGCCGCGCAGCTCGCTCAGTGGGCCGCCTTCCGCACCCCTCTCGCCTTGGTCTCGAACAGGGTCCGTGCGTAATTTGCATTTTTTAAGGCATTACTTAACTAAAACAATCGAAAATAAAAATTTAAAATAAACTCACATAATTGACAAATCTTAAAAGTTGACAAAAATAAATCCCCATTTTTTTATATATAGTGACCCAAAATCTCAGACCAATAAAAAAAGATAGACAGAGTCATCCATGCTACGCGGTGAACCAGGCAATAGGAAGCCGATACGGCCATAGGAAGCCGGCCGCCCGCCATTGCGGTTTCAACGAGTGACGGCGCATGTCGTTTTCATCTGTGTCAAGAAATATCAAAATATGCCGTCCTGCATCGTTAAATGGTGCAAAAACAATTCTTGTGCTCAAAATAAACCTTGTGGGATTACGTTTCACAAGTAATTAGTTGAATATTTATGTATTACCACCGAAATAACGAATTTAATTTATTAGTTTTAAAAATTGTCTCGGGAGTCTCGGAACACAGAACCTCAATCAGTGCTGCATGCTGGTCGCAAGATATTTTTCCCCATAATAGGGGAAAAATATTTTTACGTGCTGTATTATCCTGACAAATGTTTATTTTTAACCTAAAATTCGTTATTCATTTAAAATCTATTAATATAAATAAAATTGGAGTGTCTGTTTGTAGTATTGAAAGATTTTTTTACTATTTGCATATTAATCTGTATACGATACATACTGCATACACCAAACAACATTCTTTACAATTTTTGTCTGTATGTATGTCTGTCTGTCTGTCTGTTCTTAGTTCAAACACATAATTTATTAGATATAGATATTTAAGTATTTACTTTTTTCAGCAATTACTAATGAATGATGATTAACAATCTAGTTTGATAGCAACTTTTGTAGTCATTACTTAGTAGTTTAATAAGACTGCAACAGGATGGGAGTTTGACAATCTGAAACCTTGAGTTGGCAACATTATTTTTTTGCACACAAGCGCACGCCCAGCGTATTTATGCTAGGCGTGACGCACACAATGATCGACAGCGACTTCACGCCATTATCTGTAAATACTCCGTCTTTCTTTTTTTATTGGTCTGAGCCCAAAATGGAGTTGCTAATGGACAATGGGAACTGTTTTCCCACTTGCAAGTATGTATTTCAAATGAATCAAAACCACATAAAAACTACGTTTTTACACTGAAAATCATAACAAAGCTACACAAAATATAATAAATTAGTACATAAAAAATCAAATATCTACTTATAAGAATCTTTTTGAAGAAACTTTGCAGATTTTTGTCTTCACGATGTGAAAATCACGCATTTTTTTCAAAACTACATTTAATTGACTCTAACATTGACACTTGACACTTGAAAGGACTGGGTTGCGAGTATATTGTATTTGTATAGGTAAAGAAAAAACGTAAAAGGTTGGCATTTCAAAAATATGTTCCCTGTGCCCGAATAAGGGTTAAAACTGCAGGACAAAGGCAGGAGGTATATCCAGGGCTTTATAACGTTATCGAATAACAGAAAAAATATCGTTACGTACCGTTATTTTCATAATGGTAGCCAGATAACGTTATTTTTAACGATATCTAGTAAAATAACGTTATATTTACCGTTATTATTATAACGTTATTTTTTCGTTATGGCATAGCAAAAAAATAACGTTATAATAATAACGGTAAATATAACGTTATTTTCTGGTATCAGGTATGCGATCGTGCACGGTGCACCAAATCTCACTCATATTTAAAATGTAATAAGCGTTCTCTGTGAAAATACAAAGAAAAAAATACACCTTAAAAGCGTAATTACGTTTAGAAAATTTTCCCGCCTGTCATGCTCATGACTTTCTTGACGGACTATAACGTTATCAAAGAACATATATTTACCGTTATAAATCCTATATAACGTTATAACATTTACCGTTATTAAATACATTTATAACGTTATTTCTAGTATCGGTTAAATTTCCATAACGTTATCTATGCCCTTGAAGCAATAACGTTATGAAAAAATAACGTTATTTGAAGCCCTGGGTATAGCATACATGACAAATTATAAAGGATAATGAAACAATGCGTTCTGTTGTTCTATTTTATTTGTAAATGGCAATAATATTTATTAGTTGTTTTAGTACCGGTTGGAGTGAACAGATTGCGGTTGATGCATCATACTCGTATGTCGTTCCCCGTCTCATCTATCAGTAGTACAAAACATTTATCTATCTACAACATTATGAGGCTACTACTGCCGAACGTTACCGACTCTAGCGAACGTACGTCGCGCTAACAACTATCATCGAAGTCTAAGCTCAGCGAGACGAATGTTATAAGCTCGGACGTTGCACAACTTGAATAGAAAGCTGCATTAAAGACGATCAAAGTAAACTCGGGTAAGTTAACTCGGTTGCTAGTATCATTAGGTCGCTCGAATGTACATCATAGTAAGGCGCAAGTTGCATCTTTGGGTGCCATTAAATAAGAAGAAGAAGAAGAATCATTTACAAAGGTTTATTTCTCAAGTAACTTTTTACTTTTGGCTTGGCATTAATAAATATCAAATTGCATTGTCATGTGCCTCGCCCGAACGTACAAGCTATCGTGCGCATGAGCAGGGAAACATAACATAATGACAGCTATTAACAACTGTAACATACGATGGATGAACAAACCCGTGACTAGAAAAGAGCCTCAAAACAATTTTGGACCTCCGCTGTCATTTTTACAATGAATGGAGGCTCGATAAGGTGTTCATTGTAAGAGACTCCTCCCCATAAAAATAATTTCTATTAGCGAGCTCAAAACTATTTGTAAGACACAGTGGTAACTTCTTAGAGAAATGTACATTTAAAATCAAAATGGCAATAACATTACTCATAAACTGATCATAATATATACATGTACTAGTGGCTGCACGTTTCAGCCTTTATTGTTCTACAACACCAAGCGAATTGCCACTGTGTGGGTGCAATGACACTGTATCTTGTATGACCGAACAGATTCAAACATATTTCCTTTGGAGTAAATGCAACAACTACTTAGGAGTTACGAGTACAATGGCAATTTTATAAATGCTCGATGTCAAGGTCTTTTTCTAGTTACATACATACATAATATCAAATAATTATTTACAACCCCTAATACATGACCAGGACGATTTTTTCTCCGCAAAATTGCAGATTACTACAAAATCAACATGTTTAGCAAAAATACATTAAATATAGTCATTAGTCGCATCACTAGTTCACAGCGTCGAAATGCCACAAGAAAATAAACATAGACAATAGATAACAGCTTGAGCAACTAATTTCTAATCTAGTTACAATTTAAATTAATGCAAGTACAGTCAGAACTCGGGTCACTTAGTAAGTAACGCCTCTAGTCCACCGACACTGCGAACTGCGAAACAGCGGCGAACCGATTTACTTTCTCATCCGCCACACGACAATGCGTTATATTGCATCTCGCTCTATTGCTGTTTCGCATTGGTTTCGCAGATATTTCGCAGTTCGCAGCGTCGGTGGACTAAAGGCGTAAAGATAAGCAGCGCAAAAAAGTTTAGACGAATATACACTTATTGCAGTAAGTATTGACAAAAAAATCAATTCCTTTATATCAATTGTCAAGTGTTTGTTAATTTCATTGCTTTACTGCTAAACGTTTTACTGATACGATTGCTAATACATACCATTACATTACATACCATTTATAATTTCCAATATAATCTAATCGAAATCACATAATAAAATGAAGCCAAATATAAATTCAAGAGCGCAAAATTATATACAACGCGGCAAGTGAACGATTAGTGCGAAGCTGTCGGCAAGTCGTGATGAGTCTATACAATAACTTTACAATAATACAATACAATATGAACAACCAAATAAATTATTTAAACCATTAAAATAATCGTTAAAGTATTAAAATAATATCTACATTTATATACGAAGCTCCGAGCCCACCCCCGGCTTTATATTATGGCTTGGGAGCCATAATATTTGGAACGCTGGGGCGCGGAGCTCTAGAAGTTAGAGTATGTCAGTAAATGGACAGCGGTGATGTTAATATTCAAGTTAACGATTTAAATTAATTGAAAAACTATGTGGAGCAGTATCTCACAGTTTATACTCGGCCATGAAACACTAACAATAATATAAAACACGTTCCTCAAAATATAAAATGCAATTTGTAGTAAGCGAATTCGGTGGAACATAGGTTAATATTATACAAAGTCTTAAAATACATTAATAAAATTAATCACATTTGTAAATGTATCCAAATTTTTACATCCAGCGTAAAACAACATAATTCGTATACTTTCTTTATACATTTACGCCTCCGTGTGGAGTTCCAAACAATTAAATCATCGAAAATACGTACATATATTGCCAGCAATCCTCCGTTATCGTTAGGGCCTCTGAAAGGCCTACGAAGTTCGGGTAGTTGTAAAATTTAATATAACCTCCTCTCTTCTGGATATAAAAATGAAAAATATGTTAACAAAATTGGCTTTGATATTCGTCTTCGATAGCCATAGATAGCGACATGCAACGGTCGCAAATCCTTCATAGAAATTAGTTCAAAGTATAATTCACATACAAAATTCATACAAGTCCATCAAGTCAATTTAAACATACATCGAGATACCGCAAATAATTTCATGTGATATTGATAACGCAGGGCGCACACGCGCTGTAGAAAGGGACGGGTGCTACGTTTCGTCTCTTTCGGAGCGGCGTCCGAAGCGGTGTTTGGCGTCTCTTTCGGGGCGAGCGAGATAGCAGCATCGCGTCTCTCGCGGGCAGTCAGCACGGTCACAGGTCCTTGAGCAGCGCGGACTTGGCGTTTTTGAGCTTGTCGAGCCGCTTGGTGAGGTGTTTATTCTCCGTCTCCAGTTCCTCAACACGATTCAGCGCCTCCCGAGCCTGCAACACCACGTGTCATGTCATACACATCTTGTCATCATAATATTATTATGTTGTAAGTTATAAGTTATAACCTATTCAACATGCTCGTCATTTCAATATAAACACTCCTCTATGAAAGTGATTTATGTAGCTTCCTTTTCTCAAAAGATTTATATACAATTTTACGAGCAGTTGAAAGGGACAATAAATTAGTTTTATTTTAAAATCTCGAAACACTGCATTCTTATTTAGCCAACCCTTTTAAGTTTTGCTCTATTAACTACTAGGCCGTTAAAGAGAGTTTAAGTATACATTATTCATCTGTTATTGTCAAAGATATAATAAATATTATATAATTCAAGTTTTTAATCTACTAGTTACAGTGTTACAAGTCATGCGTTAAGACAAAACACTGAAAATTTTAGACATACAATAAAATAGTTGTAAAAACTGTGATGTAACAAAGATTTACTAACAAAAAAATCAAGTCTAAAGTAGCCCTTAGGTGTTTTCATGATAAGCTACAAATAAATTCTTTAGGTTGTCAAAATAATATAATATTATGGCACAAGAAAGTAGAATGGTGTAGGAAAAAGTTGTATAAAGTAGACAGTACAAACTACAAGTCGCCTTTGCTTTTAGACATAAAGGTACTGGTGATACACTGTTGACTGTACACATGAATGTGTTATTGCACACCAGAGAAATTGTTCACAGGCAGATGATGGACCTATGTTATTTGGTCGGGTTATGTCAGGCCAATGTTAGCCGATTAACTGACCAAGACCGGCCCATTATATCAAGACGTAACTCAACCAAATTATGTATCAGTGGGAGAGTTATCGCGTCTGTACAGTCGGCGGGTCACAGTAACAGGTCGGGGTCACACAGTCACTGTACCGTTAGCTGTCACCGTTATTGATTTCCGCCCAAAAGTCTACTACTTCCTGAACTTCCTGAAAATAAATAATTAAATACTGATACAGTACAACCACAGTTAAAATGTTGATATTTTTACCCTGGTAAAACAAAAAGCCAAGCATACAAAAACAAAGGTTTTTGTATGTATCTTTTGAGACATCCATAGGAGAACATTCTTAACGTGGTTGTACTGTACATCAATAAAATACTTGGAACAGTGCCATTGAAGGATAAAGTACTTACACAAATAAATAAATTCTAAATACTACATCCTTACTAATAAAACATTACATAGATGAACAAAGACACTATATGTGAATATTTTCATTACTAAGTTGTTAAAAATAAGAATATTTTATGTAAAATATTGTACGTATATACGTACCATCGTACGTACACGCACGTTCACGCGTACCTTCACGCCATACACGCGAAAGCACACGCACATTCACGCGTACGTACACGCACGCACGCCCTCACCTCTCTCTGCAGCCGTCGTCGCTCCTGCTTCAACTGCTCCTCGTTTTCGTCCTGCTGCACGTGTTGCGCGCGCAGGCGGCCCACCTGCGCCTCGAGCCGCGCCACCGCCGCCGCCTGCAGCGCCGCCTCCGCCTCCGCTCGCGCCGCCCGACCCTTCGCCTCAGATACCGCCTTGCGGAGTGTCTCCACTGAAAATATAAGGAGAGTGGAAAGAGGTGACGAAAGCCGCACGATTTACGCCGCACGGCGAAAATCGACCGTGTAAATGGCAATTCGACTACGCCGCATGCGGCTAAAGTCGCAAACCCCAAAGTCGTGCGGCCAATGGTGACTAAAATCGACCGTGCATATTAAACGCTCAGTCGCAAGCGATCGCTTGCTGCAAATATGTAGTTTGTCGGCACTAGTCACAGGCGATGTTTGTAGAAAGTGTAAATGGGGTGGCGATTGGACTTGGACAGGCGATTCGACTGGTGACTTGCCGGGCGGCTAAAATCGACCAGTTGGTCACCCGTGTAAATCGACCATTAGCAATTTTGGTACACAATATTCAAAGGAGATGTGAAACATCGCTCATTGTGTAAACTCTAGTACGAAGTGGATTGTTTAACTGAGATTTTGCATGTGCAAGTATAGTAGTTTGTGTATAAGTAATAAGTATGTTATAATATATTGTAGAAATGCACATTGTTTACACAACAAACCAAACAGATGGATGGATTAGTGAAAAACATCAGTAGTGTGTCTTTCTGTCTGTCTGTTACCTCTTCACGCCCAAGCCGCTGAACCGATTATGTTCAAATTAGGTATGGGAATATTCGGAATCCCGGGAAAGAATATAGGACACTTTTTTCTAGAAAAAAATGTACGAATTCCGCGTGATAATAAAATTTATGTATGATATGAAGTCTGTCTGTAGCGAATATATTCGATAGTAAAGCGTGTATTATACGTACGCTCGCTCTCATGCTCGCGGTCGTGATGTGAGGCGGCGCCGTTCTGCCGCGCCGCGCGCTCGTCGTTCAGCTGCAACTTCAGTTTCCGCACCTCGCCCTCCAGCGCCTGCTTCGAGCTTACCAAGTTTTGTAATCGGACATCTGGAAATGTCGACCATGTCTATTATTGAGGGAAATGTAAGTAAAATTTATAAGATTATTTTATATGTCAACTTACAGTGTTTGCATAAAATTTTGTAATGGTAAATAATAATTTAAATGGCAGAACTACGTTCATTGAGTCAGCTAGTATATGTGTGTATATAGAGATAAATGGTAACGCGTATTACCTAGCGTGCCCTCGCCGGCGTCGTCGAGCAGGCGCTCGGAGGCGTGCGAGACGAGCGCGAGTGGCGGCACGGAGCCGTGCGACTCCCCGGACGCGGGCGCGTCGGGCGCGGCGGCGGCGTCCACGAAGGCGAACCCGGCGGCAGCGGCGGCGGAGTCGCGTGCCCGCACGGCGTCCCGCGCGCGCGCCAGCTCCCGCTCCAGCGCCTCGTGCTCGCGTCGCAGGCGCTCGTGCGCGGAGCAGCGGTCGCGGTGCTCGCGCTGCAGCTGCGCGTGCTCCTCGTGCAGCTCCTCCAAGCGGTCGGCCAGCAGCTCGAGCCGGTAGCCGAGCGCCGCCTTGTCGTTGTCCAGCTGCGCGGTGAGGATCATCGCCTTGCGGAACTTCTCCTCCACCTCCTTCAGCTCGTGCCGGAGGTCCTTGACGCCGAGCACGTCGTCGGAGTCCTCGGAGGCGCGGCGCGGAGAATGCGCGGCGGGGCTGAGCGCCGCGAGCCGCCCGCCCGCCCGTCTGCCTACTGTCTCTGCAACACGACGGCATCACGTTACGTTCCCGTCACTCTCGTCTCGAGGCGTGCCGGCCGCTGGGTAGAGGCCTGCAAGTTAGGCAGTACTCACCTGCGTACATGTCGTAGGCTTTGTCGGCGTGGTCCTCCTGCTCACGCTGCTGCCGCTCCAGCTCCCGCATGCGGATCTCGCGCGCCTCCGCCCGTGCCGCACGCCGCGCCGCCAGACGCTGTTCCGCCTGAAACATCACAAACGAACTGTAAGTATGGTTGAATGTGTCTAATCTAAATAGTAACTTAAAACATAGAAACGATTTAGCGGGAATAGAAGTAGATCTGTGTTGTGTTAATTTCATTCATCACACCCACCCATAAAAATAATTATTATAGCTGTAATTGCTATTAAAAGTACATGTACAATCAGAATACATTAATTGTATTTCACAATACATAGTAAACGCGCTAGGATTGACCTGACAGAAATACCATTAGCTGATAAGTCGCCGAGCGCCGTGATAACAAAACACAATACATTATTAATCATACATAAATTGTTATTATTTACCTGCCACGCGATATGAAACATTGTGGGATTCTATTTGACTTTTATCGCTACTATAGGACCAACCGGCTCTTAGGTCTTAGCAGGGGGATCGAAGTGGTATTCACATAGAATCGCACTAGCATACTGGGTGTAGCTGAAACCGGACGGCAGTAGGCGGCTGTACGTCTGCCCAAAATCCGTTACACAATAGTACTAATTATAATAATTACTCACACTCAATAGTGACGATGTCAATTGATGATCGTCATATTACAACCTTGAGTGGTTGCGGCCTGCGGGGGACCTATATGCCTGCCAGGTATTTCGCGAGAGGAGTCCCTGACCGAGGGGCGAAGGCCGCGATCTTATTGCCGGTATCTGGGTGACTCGGCAGCTCAAGGCTGGGTCGTGCACTTGATACCGCATCGACTTACGTTTCAGATCAGTGGGTCAGGTCAGATTAAGTTCCTGCATATTAGATTCGCACATCTACGTCAGCTACAGATATACTTGAATTGCTGATAGAATCTTGCGGACTGAAAATTGCTTTTGCCACTTTTTGCCTGAAGTTTATCTATTCACTAGCGCTTTTGATTGGCTAAAGCAGTGGTTCTTAACCAGTGGTCCACGGACACCTGGTGGTCCCTGAAGGCATTCCAAGCCGTCCGCGAAGCCATCCTAATAATACGTAAGAATTCAGAAGTTAGTAAAGAGTATGTAGTCACAAAAATCACATTAAATTGAAATCTGTAACTTTTTGAATTTTTCCAAATGAAAAATGAGTGCTAGTTTTGTAATTATTTATAGTTGACAGTTGTGCTTGTTTACTTTATTAAACCACCCTTGATTTAGGTAAACTGGTTGGTCCCAGGCAAGACAGCTGTCAATTCATTGATTGGCACAAAAAAAATATATGTGATTTTTGATTATATTTGGAAAAGCTTGTCGAATTTAAAGAATAAAATAATGTCCTCCTACTGGATGAAAAAAAATACCAAAGTCACATATTTCAGGAACTTTAAACAGTTCTAACTAAAGTAATAATACAATCTATGCTTTAAAAATGTGTTTATTTGATACCTTTTACAAAAATCCAAAGATTGCCGGATTTAATTTTCGGTTCTGACATATAGATTTCCCATAATATTTATTTTTTCCTCTAACAAACGAAAAATGTATCCACGCTACCGAGTGAACACTTCACATCTGTCTCTCTGGCATGAAAACCGACACAGGTGCGAGAGTGATGCAAGATCAAGGTCATTGACAGTTGTCAGCGTCTTAAGAAGCACTGGGCTATAGCAAAACAATAATAACCAATCGAACTCTGTTGAATAGATACGAGTAAACTCCTGCCTAAAATCATCATAAACTGTACAGTTGTTTAAAGTTTAGGTTAAGTTGTAACGTACTATATTGTCAGAATGTTTAATAACTGGCGTGTTAGGTAAGTATTTGCGCAAGCGCCGTATAATTCGGGCGATTAACTTCGAGGTACGTTCAACGTTACACCACTTCCGCCGTACAAGTGAACGTAACGCTTTGCGATTGTAACTTATTACAAATATAGGACGAACAGTGAGTACCTACGTATTGAATATACTGAACATTATAGTGCTCCTCTTGCAAAATGAACTCAGTGAAGAACAGCCGCTTGATAATAATACAGTCATGTGAAAATGTAGCGCTACCATTCCGTTGTCACATTTTCCCACTGATTTATATTTTTATGGAAATGCGGATTTCCAAAAATGACTCTCAAGTCTCCGCAAAAACAAGTTTTTGTTTCACGTTTTCATGAATAATGAGTTTAATTATATGTAGGCTCTAAACAAAAAGAGTGGACTGAAAGTAGAGCTCATCCAAAAACACGAACTGAGATAAATTCAATGTATCGTTTGTATGGATTCTGTATTCAGGAGCTTTCATAATTCTAGTAATCATGAAAGTTCTATAATCATGAAAGCTACACACTCGACAACTACCTACGTGACAACTGACAGCAGTCAGCAGATAAAACCTCCAAAACGAACTCACATAGAGCAACAACAGCGTCGCTGCGGCGCGTAGCACGAGCTCCGGTGATGACGCTTCCAACGCCAAGTCCATGGCACAGGTGTCACCACACTAACACTACATAGATGTCACCTACACTGACACCACATAGATGTCACAAGTTACACTCACACCGAATTATAACAAGGTGTCACCAGGTCATAAGTAGCCCAAGCAGAACTCAGAAGAGTCTACACATGTATTCACACCCAACTCTAGTCTATGAATCTTCAAAACGCCGCGCAGGTGCGAAGAGCGAAGCCCTACGTCATCCGTCAACGTGATTAGCACCGCCGGACTTATGTAACGCGTGACTACAGCCTGACAATCGCCGAACGAATGTCATTCCTCATCCTTTGCATGACAAATCCTCAACTCATTATATATATCGCCAGCTTTAACGAGTCTAACATCACCGCACACAAGTAAAATAAACACTAGCCTCAGATAATAGGATGTCCTTCTAAAACGAGTGTAAACACGTATGAGATAAGATTGTCCACCGATTCGTAAAGGTGTCATAGTCTAATAATATCTTGAGGTTCTGCGGAAAATAATCAATTTCTGTCTTTTTCAATCTTTGTATATCCTTGTGTATCCTATGCTAAATTCGTAACTGCTGGCAACTGTATCCAAGCGGGTCAATGCACAAGTGAACTTTAATATTTTGCTACTTTCCTTAAGTTAGCCTCGGAAGTTTAGGACTTTTTTGATTGTGCAACGTTAATTATGCAGAACTGTAAATAGTGACTCACAGAAGAAACACGCATAGAAGATTGCAGTAATTCCCCTTGCCATATCCGTAGATACAATGTTCCCCTTTTATAACAATCACCAACATATACTCTACATTGTTACTAAATGTAGAGTAGGTCAGTTATTTTAATTAAGAGTAATAATATTTTTGGCCACCTACAAGTACGGCTGGGCGACTCTATCTAATGTATCACCCTTGGCTTCATTCCATCATCACTATCAGGAGAGATCAGTATACAACTATGCACTAGAAAAAACTTATGGACAACGTTTATTAAAAGGCCAAAACCAGTCTGCTAGTTCGCACTCCTGTGCAGTAACGTCATATAGTGATCATTAGTAAAGTGTGCTATTAGCCCAGTGGGTTACTTCATATTTTACGATACAGTCTACCTGTCGCTTCACCTTAGCATTTGAAACAAATCACGACCCAAAAGGTATGAAGTTGGCAAGTGGCAACTCGCAATAAGAACTTATGACTCTAACAATTTTTCGACTCTATTAGGTGACAAATTCGTGTTTATAACATATTTTATGCAGTACTTATGTACACAGGCATTTAGCTATTTTATTGCCTAAGGCTAAGGGCTAATGCCCAAGGCAATAAATATAGCAGTTCTAGTTTAGCAGTCTTGTACCTAACGAAATATTAGTAATTGTGACCTTGATCTTGGCAGCCTAACTTGATTCTTGATCTCATAATAATTTGTATAATCTGGGGGCACGGCAGTGCCCCAGCCACGCTAAGCTTTTTAGCAAAGGCACGGCCGTTCCATACTTTTCTCGAAGCGGTTCGCGGCTATTTCACACCCCCTTTATCTTCGATGTTAACAAAACTAGGGATTTCAAATTTTGGTCACTAGGAGCAAGTATTAAAGCTAACTTAACTTCCAAATTACATGAAATTTCAATAAATAGTTTAATAGTTACGGATGGTCAAAGTTACTACATTTTGTCACTCACTGACATATAGATCATCAAAATTCTAAGGTACTTCTAGCAGACATAGAACCTTGAAATTTGGTACCCGGATAAGTCTTTATTCACAATGAAAGGAAAAATTATTAAACCGGCCAAGTACGAGTCGGACTGGCGTACATAGGGTTCCGTACCGTAAATTTGTATGGGAGACCCTCTTTAATAATAAGTTTATTTATTTTTATTATTAATTATTAAAGTTAACATAAAATTAAGGGTTTCCTGAAATTTTCAAAAGCCTATAAACTGAAATTGAAAAATAATAGTATAATACTTAAAGTATTAAATAAAATAAAATATTTTTATGTTTGTAACTTTGCAAGAACAGTATGAGTTTCGACTGCATATTTGTTTGACGTACAAAAAGCTTAAGTTAGTTATGAACTTAATGAAATGGTATTAATAAAATAAAAAATAATATTAACAACGTTAATAATGAAACAATAATTAAATTCGATTTAAATATTAGAAATGTAATCACTAATCAGTACTGAGGTATACACTCCTTACTTGCTCGATATAATATGGGAGTTTTAAGTTATCGCATGAAATAAGGTATGCTCCTTTCAAGTCAAGACGCTTACAACAGTGCTGCTATGTATTCAACGGTAATGCTAAAAATGACCACCTTCAAGTATTAGCTTAAGAGTCAATTACATATTATGAACTCAGAACTCAGAAGTATTTACGTTACGTTGTCCACCTATAGAACTAACGAAGCCTCAAAGAAAAAATATAAAGGAGATAGGGAATGGGTGCTAAGCTAAGTACAGGAAAGTTATATAACGTGACCTGAAAAGAAAAGAAAAAAAACCTTCAAAAAAGAAATGAAATCCCACCAAAACATGAAATATAAAAGGAGCCAAGCAAAATATTCCATAGCTATTCAATTCAATACTTCTGTCGTGAAAAGTTTTCAGATCACACACAATAGAAATAAATATAAAACTGCATATTGGGAGGAGTTCATACTTACACAGACGGCAAGCGTAAAATGTTTTAATATGTAACGACGCATGTGGCTGATGGTACCCAATAAATCCAATTAGTAGCTGATTATTTCTCTAGTGCTCATTGCCAAGCCACTATAATAATTATAAAATAAAGAAATCTATTGATACATTTACTGAATGTTGATTTAAATTACAAAATAAGTTGAAGGCTTGGCTTGAATGTGATCTGAAAACTTTTTACGACAGAAGTATTGAATTGAATAGCTATGAAATATTTTGCTTGGCTCCTTTTACATTTCATGTTTTGGTGGGATCAATAATGTCTTTTAGTGCTTTTTATGCCCTAGGCACTCCTAACTCCTAAGTATCGTTATTACTCATTGAACACGACTAAACATTGCTATCTTATCTATCGCAATTTCTTTTAAGTACCCATGGTCACTTGTTTTCAATTTTACCTTTTGAGTATTCTGTTTTTCACAATTCTTTAAAATTTTAAGCCACATGTACAATACGTCGAACAATATTCTCGTTTTGGAAATAATGGAAAGGCAATAAGTTTACATAGTGATTCAACCTCTAACAAAAGTCGCAACTCATAAGTTAAATGCCAATGACGAAATCAACAAAAATGTTATGCCTAAATATCGAAGGCAAGGCACGACTTTTATTGGCATTATGTATTAGTTAATGTCGACGACTGTTCTCAATGACCCTGGGCATACTGTTTATTGTATTTCAGTTTGAAGTTTAACTAAAATACAATAAGCAGTTTACAATTCAAAACTCAGGTTAGAAAAGTGCAATTTCGCATAGCGGAATGGAAGTTGGAAGCTGCAATTTTATGAAGAGGGATCAGGAATTACCCTAGGAAGATACCAATATGTTTTCAACATACGCGGATATTGTGGTACCTGGTTACATACATGGTTTTGTTGATCCCCGAGGATGCCCACTATGGAGCTGGTGCTGCAGTGTGAGTCCCGCCGTCCGTCCACCTCCACCTTCTCGCCCTCGCTGCTCTCCGAGTCCGCGTGTCCATTCGCTAGCTTTTCTTTGGCATCTTCCACAATTTCGCCGTTGACGGTCTCGACAACGGGCAGCTTGGAGTCAGGGCTGCGTTCCACGACAGTAGTGTCGTCGTCGGAGTCACCGAAGTCGCCGTCAGTGAAGGCCTCCCCGCTCTCCTCGTCCGTATTCTCGGGGGTTGCGACCTCCGATTTATTCCCCATCTTAAAAATTGCACATCACTTGCACAAATCCGGTTGTTGCATCTAGACTTTCAAATTATTGGCGCAAGTCACTTTAGCACTATCTTATCGCACCACAAGTCGTTCGTCACAGAAATTCTTTGTTCCACTGATTTGGGTTGGTCCACCTCGTTCGGTTTATCGGTCCCGATGGCAACTGGCAGCTCGGCACGGTGCGTGCGGTCGTCGTCGCGCACACGTCGCGTATGACTTCACGCGCTATCAATGTCGCCGCCCGCCGGTCACGGGCCCGTTACTGCAGCGGGCAACCTAATCGCCGAGCACCGGAGGGGAAGCGGATATGCGATGTGCATATAAAATATTTATCAAACCATATTATAAAGTTCGATTTCCGCATTCGAATATGGAGCTACGATTATACTTTAAAATGTTATTTAAGGAAATATTAAATACTCTACATTTCCGCAAGTTTTCTGCCAAAATTCATGACCATGAGTCGACCGTCGCCATTATCAGAAAGTAAAAAACCGGCCAAGTGCGTGTCAGGCCACGCGCAATATAGGGTTCCGTAATACCGCTAGTTTTTTTTTTAATTTTTGTGTGGTCAATGAATGTACATTTATAACGTGTTTTACACTATTAACAACATCATCTCGATTACTTTAATTCTTCAGGCCCCGCGCGAGCACCGGTGATCGCGACAACAATAGAATACAATAGCAATTCCTGGAAATTCCGACTGAAGTATTAAAAGGAATTTGAACGAAAAGTTCCTTTATACTTCGCCGAATACATTTTTTTTAGTTGATCGATTATTACTCAATAACTTATGAAGTCTTCTTAGCCGTGATAGTTTTCCCTTTAAATTCAGGATATTTCCTACTCCGGTGAATTTTTTCACATTTCCAGAAGCAACCGTTTAGCTGGTAGAAGGGGGGGACACTGGACTCTAACGATTTTTCCACTTTAAAACTTAATATTTCACAAACAGATCTCTAAATCGGAAAATGATCTGTGAATACTCATAATAGTTTTAAAAAACCTATCCAACGACACCCCAAACGATGGGGTGGACGCGAAAAAAAAATTTCATCCCCGCTTGATGTGTATGGAAGGTACCATAAAAAAAATATTTTTTTAAGATTTCATGTACCATTTTGTTGCCATCAATAATATGTGCATTCATGCCAAATTACAGCTTTGTAGGTCCTATAGTCTCTTGAACAAAACCGCGGACAGACAGACAGACGGACACACCGAAACTATAAGGGCTCCTTGTTGACTACGGAACCCTAAAGAAGAACACTTTGGAAGAAAATATGAATTTAAAAACTTTTCGAAAATTTTGAATAGAAAGCTTCGCAATGGAATTTGGTGGATTTCTTCTGAACAACGGATCAATCATCAAACACGTCCATTGCACGAATTAACAACACGTTGTTTATTTACACAGAAGGCGGCGAGGGAGCTATTGTGTGATGATGCAGTCGTTGCTGTCATCATCATCTGCCTCTACCTATAATGAAAGCTGAATAACAAAGAGCGATGATATAATGTGGAACGTTGATACATCCAATGCTCTATCACTTGATTCTTGCTAGCAACTTCCTAAAAACTTAAAAAGACAAACGGTATGAACAATCGTTGTAATAAAAGTCGTCACATGCAACTAAAGGATGATGATGACGCAAGTGGAAATGGAAGGTACCCTAAGCAAATCAAGTCATTCCATTTTAAATCCTATTCCTCGGTTGTATAATACATTTTCATTTGGTGCATCAGCGACCCTGGCGATGGAGCTAGGTCAGGGTCGCGTTGATTACTTAATAGGCACTATATGTAGCGCAAACAAAATGCAATTTCCCATATTTCCTGCCACGGGTGTAATTACAAGAAACCTCTTGTTATGAACTGCCGTTCAAGCACGTAATCACGTAGGAACTTTCTGCTATAATAGTTTTGACTCTTGAATATTAAAGTTAGGTAAAATGTCACGTTTGCATGCTAACATTTCCTAGCTTCTAGTTGAGTATAAATTATACAATAAAATGTGAAAGCTGAACAGCAAATCTCGAGAATTTTTGAAGTGAAAACTTCTTTAGCGGCGTTGAGCACTTTTGTGGGATGCGTAAAAACTGTGAAACTCGCGTCAGATTCTCGTGCTGATCGAAAAACCTTGGAAAAACCGTAAGACGGTTGGAGAGTAGTGTTTTGTGTTGAACTCGAACTCGGGTTTCGATTAATTAAAAAAAAAACGATTTTTTTAATAATCGATATTCATAAAAAATGGGTTAAAAAAATGCACAACATTAATAATCAAGTTCTCACTTCTGCCGGCACTCCCGGAGTGCAAGTTGCAACCTATTTTTTTCGTTACATTTTTTGGTAGAGACTTTAAATGGATCAACCAAATTATTGTCTCAACTATATTTTAAGCTGCGACATTGTTGCAGAAGCTTCTACTACGTTACCTCCTTTGTTTGATATCATGAATTAGTAAACACTTGAAAGTCAAGAGGATGATAGCCAGCTCAGTGCTACTCGTTGAGTTCCGAGACTCGAGTAGCTATCGACCAGTCTCGTCACTACATTAGATTTATCTCACTAATCTCACTATTACCACTTTAAAGGCAGTAGAGGTAGGTTCTTGCTATTAACCAGTAGGTCCTAGTGCTAAATGTATTTTTTAAACTAAATTGCGACATCCCATATCGCGCTAAGTTATCACAAGGACACCATTCAGCATGCGTTTGATAAGTAATAACAGCAAAACGTATTTTTATTATTTTAATTGACATGTCACTTGGCCAAATATGAGCATGATTAACGTGTGCGCATTGCGCGGAATACGCTGAAAGCACAGATTTTAGAAATTGAAAGGTTACATTTTATTCCAGGTCAACATGTAGACTTAAAAATTTACATCGAAATTTTTTAATAAACCTCAAGAGAGGAATATATTTATGGAAATGAATTGTATTCGGAATAATTTAACCTAAGAGGTTCGGTTAAGTCTCGGGGACCGTTCTGACTCACAATCTAAATAGGGTGATGATTAATGTGCCAAATGTTGCCTGGTGACACGTGTGGCATGCTAATTCTGCTGGGTCTCACGAACGTCTGGCAAGGATCTAAAATTAAATTAGGTTAGCAGGCCTTGCTCTCACAACAATAATAAGTAATCAATAATTGAGGGTTTTAGATATTTCAAATGGATGATCCATTACTTTACAGGTGCTTAATTTTCTTAATAATTAACAAAACTTCCTCGATGAAATGATGGCTTAGTTTCTGATTTCTGAAGGACACAATACTTTGTATCTTATAAAATATTACGTTACAACTTCCCCTCCGATAGTAAATTATTAATTACACTCAGAGGGAACGATACAGGCCAGCTCCCGGTGCGGGGCGCGCGCGAGCACTGGTCAGAGTGGTCAGGGCGCGCCGAGCACGCGGAAGTACTGGCAGATAGCGCGCCGCTAACTGTACGAGATCAACGGAACTCAGGTGCACGCGCAGCCTGCGCACACGCTGCCTGCGACCGGGTGCCAACGCAGCAGGAGACGACTTGTCGTCGCGGCAATACTGGTTTCAATGGCAAATTACTAATTAGACATGATTAGCGAAGAGGATAGTTAACATTTATAAGCTTGAAAGACAGGATCAAGGATTAATCTATTGACCTTAGCTTCCTGCACTTAAGATGTACTCCAATAATAATTAGTTCAAAAATTATATAGATCTACAAAATATGTCTGGCACAATCAGATCTACATTTAGGTACCAATTACCAGCGATAAAAGACGTTTTTTATCAAATTCAAGATTCAGACCAACACGAAAAGACAAACTGCCAGCCAGGATGCAGGGCTCATATCTCCATCGTCTGGTCTCGGCGACGCATGTCAGTCGCGCGTCCACAGCGCCACGCAGCCGGAGTACTTAAATATCCTGACATTTGCCGCACATATGCGTGCGAGCACGTGAGCGATGAGACACGCTTTCGTAATAACAAAGGTGAACGATCGCCGATCTACGTCGGTATCGGTACCGGCTACTGAGATTATCATATCATAACCGTACGGTTTAATTATAGTGCGCATATTTCGCGAGATGCCAATTTCTTTGTAGCACAACAAGAGCAGCACGCACGCATCTAAGCTATGCGCTATGTCGGCTGATTCGAACGAATGGAATCTTCCTTATTTGGATCTACAGTGCATCTTGGACGCATAATTGAATGACGAAAAAGTTTAGTAAAATCCAAATCATTTGATGATTTCATTATTTCCTTGGTGAAACACGTATAGGTACGGACCAAAAATTGTAACTAAACGATACAATGAAAACCGGGGTAGAAACTGTTCCTTGCACAACAAACGATTTCGACTTTATTGTCCGAATGTTTTGACGTGGAACCAGTTTTTACGCGACCTACTAAAACCTGCCGATTTGCACGCTGGACTTTGCCACATTTTGCATAATACATTTTATATAAGTTTTCGAAGACGACTCTTGCCTTTCACTTATATTTAAATTGAAATCACAAAAGAAGCAATATGGCAACTGGCAAGTCGGTCACGTACGTAGAATAACAATAATTATAATAATATAAATTATAATGAACTGCTCTGTACTGTTAGTTTCTTGTGAAATGCAATATTTTAGGTGAAGGTTGCAGGCACAAAGAAGACTCCACAGTTATCAGTTCAATATTGTGCAGCATCATTATACATTCTAAATACTAAACAGTTTAATAGTAATCTTAGAACAAGAAGAATTGGGGACTTTTGAGACTTATGACCAGCAGCAGGATAACACGGACCCTTCAATAAAAATAGTAAGCGAAAAAAGTAATGTAGAGGCGTTTTCCTAAAGCAATGTTTAATTTGTTACATAACGATGATTATTGTGTATTGCCCAATGACTGTCCATATCATAATGGCAATTTCTCTTTGTCAACGATATAGGTGCGAAACGAGAGTGAATTTATATAACAGGCGTATAAGGTAGCTGCTTACCGCTTAGCATTACCAGCAGCATTTGTATTCGGCTGACTCAGGGTTATGCAACTGACGATATCGCACGAACACATATACGAGGCTGCAGTGTAAAAGATGTGGAATGAGGTAATCACTATCAACATCAGCTGCTATGATCATCAATTAAAATTCAACCGTTATCTCAGTCAGGCGTCATTCTTAGTGACATGTATTGTTACTATTATACCTCTAAAGAGCTCCAAAAACAAGGCGCATCAACCGGCCGATGCCAGGAATTTCAATCGTCTGAAATAGACTTGCAGTCTTTAGAAATGTGTAGCTCTATGCGAATTGCGAACAATAACATCACCGGAACTCACAATCTTCTGAAGAACCATTTTCCTGTTAGGCGGCTGCACTTTAATGCTCATTATAAAATGCTTCTCATAATTCATGCCCAACAGGACTATAAACTTCGCCCAATTATTTCCTGGGAGACAAATCGACCGTCTCGTCACCATTAACGACAGACGTAGGTATATCCCGAGCCAATTAATCCCAAGGTTTTCTAAATATAGACGCATGGTGATCCTGAGGGAGGCTACAAATAACTTCTTAAAAATTAGATTATGGGGCCGTCCCCAGTCTGACTGCGTGGATATAATTTATTTCGATGCACCACGCCGCCGCCGTATAATGGAGAACAAAACAATAACTCTAACTTTTGAATGAAAATGCAGTAAAATAAAATGTAGCGTATGACCAATAGATTCTACAATATTTTAATATGCATAAAATATAATATCATAATATTGTTTTATGATAAACACATAGCCGAGGCAGTAAGCAGTACAGTAACAGCGATTTCTTCCATCCACATAAGTTACATACATAGTGACTCTACATCACACTCAATTCTGGACTCTCATGACTTTTAGGACCCAACACAACGAATCTACTTACTGCTTTAGGTCGGACATGGCAGACGATGGATCTGGCTGACTCCTCGTCGCTGCTCTCCAGGCAATCAGATATGGAAGGTGACCGTTGAGGCCAGAACTGTCTCTTGCCCAGGCAGGGGCTCTGCACCGGCGAGGGCGGGCCGCGCCACCACGACACGATCGCCGGCGCCACCCCCACCACCATCGCCAACCCGAGACGCACCATCCTGACACTAATACTGTCCGAACATGACCACTGTCACGCGCGTGATACTACGAAGCGCGTACAGAGATGTCGTTGTGAAATGTGCTGAGCGTGCAGAGTGCAGCATGCAGGAGGTGCGGCGGCGGTAGACTGAGTGCGGTCGTTGACGCGCGCGGCCCCTCCCCTCGCCGCCCGCCCGCCCTCCGCCCCGCCCCCACTGCCTCCCAAACTGCCTTCGCAATTTCAACTTAAATCTATGATATATAGTTTATTGAAATCTAAATAGGTTACTACGAGGCATAAACTGTTAAATATTATGTTTAAATAGTGTGAAATGATAATGATCTTCGCGCTTCACGGACTTTACTTTTAAAACTCAGTGACCAATTAAGTTAAACGTAACTGTACAGAACTTTGGTTGGTGTTCATTTTAATGAGGTTGATATATAACGAATACTTGTCTAATAAATTAATTGTTGTTTTGGCATGATATGCAATAAGAAAGTTGCGGGCGCTAGAGCATATAAAGTCTAGGTCCTAGGATATCAGAATCAAATAAAAATTCTGATGGAAACCGCAAGTAGATAGTAACTTTTAGCTAAGACTAATATCTCCTGATATTCTAGTCAGGTAAGTATTATAATACCTAGTGAGTAAGACGAAGTAGTATTAAGACTTCGTACTAGTTTGATAAACCGTAAATGGTTAGTAAAATTCGGTGCCAGAAGAAAGCAACAAATAGTCATTAGATTATATCGTGTGGGAAGTATAAACCATAATCGCCGCGCATTATGGAGAAAGCTCGAATGATGCAGCCATTTTGGCGAAAGCAGAACAGATCTACATTATGTATTTTGATTTGGATCCTTCTATATACACAAACAACTTTTCAACAAAGCACCAGCAATTGAGACAGGATAAGCAAATGTAGAGTATAGACATCGGTATTGTGCACTTTTTTTTAAAAACATCTTCACGTATTATACTACTGGATCACCTTCTTTTTCCATATAGAGCTATATTGTGAAGAAATTACAATCTGAAAACTGACCAAGGGCCCTTCCACACGACGTATTTTTTGCGTTTTTGATGCGCTCGTCTTTCGCGCGTTTTTATCGCGTTTTTTCAGATATCTAAATATATAAAACTCAAAGGTGACTGACTGACATGGTGATCTATCAACGCACAGCCGAAACCACTGGACGGATCGGGCTGAAATTTGGCATGCAGGTAGATGCTAAGAAAGGATTTTGATCAATTCTACCCCCAAGGGGTTAAAATAGGGGATGAAAGCTTGTATATAATAATACTTCTTAACGCGAGCGAAGCCGCGGGCAATAGCTCGTATTATATAAAGTTTAAAGCGTGTCGGCTTCCTTGCGTTTGTCTGAGCGTTCAATTTGCGTTTGTATCGATACAAACGAGCGTTAAAAAAACGTCGTGTGGAAGGGCCCTAAAGCCTAATGCGTACAACGTACATGAAGTATAAGTTTGCTAAGGGCCCTGCAGTACCACTTCCTCTATTTTTAGCTCTACTCGTCTATTTTCTATTCAACATCGCAATATTTAACTAGGGCAACTATAATTAATTTAATGTATGAATTTATAATAACTGATGCACATTTTGCTTATTATTTTATGAGAGCAAACCTTCTCTACCTACTGCCGACTGCGCTTAAGAATTCTTGAGATAAAGGATATATTCAGAACGACATAGTCCTTTCCTCAAATCCCTTGCGAATATGTTTAAGAAGGTTCTTTGAGCTAGCTTCATTGATGTTCTGAATTCTAGTTAAAATATTTGTAGGTTAGTGAGTGTATGTGAGAGACGTTCGCTGCTCGCACGTTTCAGCCTACATGCTACAGAAAACATGAAGGCGCTGTTTAATCCTTCAGGCCCCGCGCGAGCACCGGTGATCGCGACAACAATAGAATACAATAGCAATTCCTGGAAATTCCGACTGAAGTATTAATATACACTAAAGTATAAATTACTAGATGACGCCCGCAACTCAATTGCGCCAAAATTAATTTATCGCGCGGGAACCGTACATTTTTCCGGGATAAAGTATCTCCGTACCAAATTTTAGCAAAATTGGTTCAGCGGTTTCGCCGTGAAGAGGTAACAGACAGACAGACAGACACACTTTCACATTTATAATATTAAGTATGGTTGCCTGGAAGACATCGCTTCTAGCGATAAGACCGCCAAAATTGTACTTTTATTTAACTGATGTGTTACATGTTTTATCTGTATATGTTTGTGGTGTACAATAAAGATTATTATTATTATTATTTATGTAAGGTATTCCTTGCTCACGGGCAATTAAATTTCGGACCTTTGGAAGGCATGCGTGGGGCCGAAGCCAACACGTAGAGGCCCGTTACACAGTTTTAATCTAAATGTTGGTTGACACTGGCCGGCGACTCTCCCTGTCCGCACTATGAGAGTACGACCAAGGAGAGCCAGCGGCCAGTGTAGGACTATTACAGGGAATGGATATTAGAAATGATACCGGGCTATGGGGGTGAGGTGCTAGTGGATTGGGTAACTGGGACTATGGAAGGACTATGGCGTCTGCAGATACAATGTTGTAACATGTATAAAGTTGGCAGACGGTGACTCGCCAACTCTTTGAATGGGCCCCTCAAAATGGCCGCACGCACGGTGCACCGAGGCGGCAACATTGACAGAACGGCTTGAGGCAGGAGAGGTGTCGCTGGACTTTAAACGCCGATCATTTGCACCCTCAGAGGGTCCCATCACGTCGCCCACTCGCCACTTACGCTTCACATCCTCTCTCCGAGCCTAAGCTCTCGCGACTCCACTCTGACCGGCCGGTTAAGGCAAGGCAGAGGTAGGGCCTGATTCTCCGCCAATGTTCACTCCGGCTGGCCAGTGAAGGCAAGCTGGAGATGGAGAACAGGGGCTTACCTGGGAGCACTCGGGTGCGTGGGGTCGCTACTCCCCAACAGCTCGCCACAAGCTGCCCTGCGGGCTTATTATTATTATTATGGAAGTATGGATACACCAGAATCCAGATATTTCATTCACAAAAAGTGTAATATTTCAGCTCTACCTGTGTATGAATGAGTGGATTTGGATACGTGGAAGATCGCCAGCAACGTACGCGGACGACTGGTGGCATTTGGTAGTAAACGTTCCGATACGACCATTTTATGAGATTACAAATGCTTTAAGGTTTCCGTTAATGCAATTACAGGTTGAAACGTTTATAACAGATGTAATTAAAGGTTGAAACGTCTATAACAGAAGCGGAAGCTAGATGCACTCTGATCTAACCAGGCCAGCTCTACCATTATTTTGATGTGTAAATGCCAAGGATTACAAGAAAATTATCTGTATCCTAAAATACTCACGACTTCGTCATTTCTAAGGTTTAGACTTAGGATCGATGGATAAGGGTCGTCGTCTTTGTCAGGGCGCTTGTGGTGTCAAGTGCATGTAGCACTCAAACTTGAGACTTTGCTTCGAAGCGAAAAAGTCTCTACACTGGTAAAGGATTTCTTGATACAGAAATTCTTTACTACATAAAAGAAAGGTTTGGAAGCGAAGTATCTAGGATGAGGTAAAAGTCTTTTGTAGTCTTTGAGTATGCTGTATGCATACATTTTGGATAAATTTTATTCTATTAAGGATTGCATAACATCATTTTGCAGATTGTTATTTATGATACAAGTTCCTGTCAGCGACTTCCAACATCCTGTTCGCATTAGGGAAAACTAGTTATCGTCAAAAGGAAAGAGAAACTGCAGGATGAGAAAGCAGACAAGATCCGGTTGGGAAAACTGCCATATTCAATACTATCGCTTGATTTTTATCACCTTAGCAATGCAAATCATCTAAGCGAGATACTGCAGGTATACGTGGCTACATCATCTTATTACACAGTACACCTCTGCCATTTTAATCCAACATTAGTATAATTTTCATCCGGTTCAGAATATCCAGCAGCAAATAGAATTCATAACTGATTTCTGGAGGTTTTATTAATCAGAACGCGTCTGATGTTGGTTTTAATTTTATGAGAATACATTTCGCAGTTCCTATAAAGACATCATCAAATCCATAAGGAAACTGCATTACTGTATGATTATTACAATCTACATCATATTGTGTGATCCCAGGAGGCGGGTGCAGATATTTCGCGTCTCTCCCCCGGAGTTGCATCAGCCAGACGGGAGGCGTCGGAGGTGGAGGCAGACGGATCGATGCGCTGACGTCACGGACCCAACGCCAATGCGGTACCCCGGGCCTTGTACTGAACCCGTTTGTATTGTAATTTGTTATCCATACTGATATCTAATGTATCTAATATCAGCTCTTCATGTCTCAATCGCGTGACACAACAGGTGTGGATGCAATTTGGTGTTGAGTCCAGGGAAAGGACACGGATACAGAAGTTTTTGCGATTCCCGAGCAAAGCATTTTCGAGCAAACAAAGTTGCAGTCAAATCTAGAGACCGGCCCGCCCGTCACTTATAAAAAAATTAACAAGCTCTACACTAAAGAAATAATAGACGAAACAAATGAATGCAGAATACATAGAAGAGGCAGCAGTCACGATAGCTCGACACCTATTTAAAGCACCAGGCAAGGCCAAGTCATTACTGATATGAAATCTCTACTCAGGGCAGTGGCGAAGCGTCCATATAACCCGATTCCCATCGGCTTCCCTTAGCAGGGACCTATTAATCCGCTATACGGCTGTAGCGGTATCGATACAAACCGTTTTATTTTAAATATCCATATGCAGGGTTTTCAACTATGCTCTTGTCTTAAGCGGTATTAAACCGTTTAATATAGCTGCGGTGATAACCGAAAGAGACAACAAATTAGTGGGGGGCGCCGCGGCTGGGATCAAAGCCATGAAAATCGCGACATCAATAGAATACAATGGCAATTCCGATCGTAGCGTTCCGCGGTACTTACAATATCACCTATCCTTTTTTAACACAGAAAAACGAATGAAAATGAACCTTAGTCATAAACGGTTTATTTATACCGTTAATTCAGCTGTATATACGGCTGATGCGCATGTTAGGGTTTTTCAGAGAATCGTATAAATTAAACAGTTTAAAACACCAAAATGGGTAACCTTTTCGGTCCCTGTCCCTTAGGGCTTAGAAAAATCGAATATATGGGCCAACGACATATTTATCTAATAAATATTTTACATACCTACTTAAAAAACTTTGAATTCACAATGTTATATGCAATAAATTTTTCTCTCACTTGAAATACATAGTTTGAATTAATAACTATCGCCTACAAATTTTAAAAGGCAATGCAATGTGCGGGCGCAGAGAATCAAATAAGCCGCAGGATTAGCGGCTTATTTCTCCATACAACGACAGTTCATAGTAAGCATCTGTCCTTTTCATTCCTGTGAACTGGTCGTCATGTTCTGTCTCGTTCTAGCACGCGCGATATATACTTGGAAATAACTCGATGCCCGACGAGTTATTACGGAGAAAGGTTAATTAGCAACGCACAAGTGCAAGCGAGATAGATGAGTCATGAAGTAAAATTGTTATGATTCGAATTTAAGAATGAATGTAGCGACATTATACTTTTGCTGGCGCGTAATACATTTTATTTTGGTAGGATTTTTTGTAATACGACTTTATTAAGAATGCCTTTAGCGGTACTAAATATGACAGGCGCGTAATACATTTTTATTTTGCTGGTTTTTAGATTGACATATTAATATGGCGGATAGTGTGTTGTAAACAACATGTCGTTTGTTTTGTTTTGTCGAATTTAAATTTTGTTTTAGCGTTAGAACTTAGAAGAGTGTCGTGAATTAAATTAATTTATATTGTGACTTGTGAATTGTGAGTCGTACGACGTAATCGTGTAGTTCGGAAAATATGGCATTAATTCAGAAAGACTGTTGTCTGACAGATTATATTTTGCTGTCGAAGGAAACTTTGTTTTCCAAATTTAGTTTTGAAAATTAAAAGCATGTCATTCAATTATAAATTACCAAAATTGGTAAGTAGATTTTTTACTCCGGCTTCCCTTCTCAAAATATTCACCCCTCGCCACTGACTCAGGGCATATCTTTTAAAATAAGTAACTATTTTAGCCATAAATGATTCTGCCCAGTGCCTAGAGACTGATACGAAGACGTACGCGTAATAGTAATGCAATGTTTTGTCGTTGTCCTTCAAGTGATTTTTTACGTATCAGACCACAAAACGACTATGTCTCTATCAACAGTAAGGGGGTAAGTATCATCATTCACCATGTATCACGTATATTCTGTCTACGGAGTCGGCTACATCAAATACAGGGACATTAAAAAGTAAAAACCATATACACGAAACAAATCCCAATAAATTGTCCTGTTTCTCTCCCGGAGCGCGGGGTGGTGAAGGTTTAATAGAATCGATTCAGGGCCCAGGACGTTGACTCCCGGGTGGAAAGTAGGCCACAAAGGGCACAGCCCCAGGCCACAGGTCGATAGGACCTTACCCTAACCTAACTAGGCCTGTATAAGTGTATAGCCCTATGTTTTATGTAAGTACTATCGAATATCCATACATGCACTAATTTTATAATTCTTATAAAACTGTTATCTCTACACGCTTGAATCATAGTAAAAGGTTTTACTATGCTTAAATTATAAAGTTAAAAAGATTAGGATGAAATTCAGTATGCAGTCCCGGGATTGGTTATAGAATTGATTTTAGTCCTCGATAAACGAATTTCTGTGCAATAAAGTTGCGGGAAACTTTTAGCACTGTTTTAATCAGTGTCTATCTACAATTATAGGGCTGGTAGTTTGTGTCGAACGGATTTTAAAAGTGATATTAAGTTTCTCGAAATGAAAGTTACAAAACACACCCCTGAAATTGCTTCCGAAATAATAAATCCTACCAAAAACATACCTGTTAAAATGGGGCCAAGTTCCTATCAGCAAATTTTTGGCCTAAAAAAAGAGTCGAAATCCAATCCAATGCCAAGTTTAGATGCACTTCATCGATCGTAATCATCTTCATCAACAGCTTGATCCATAATACTTCTAAATTTGAACTTGGCAGGTTTTCGTGCTATACGTTACACTTGATTAATAATTGTATAATTAGATAATATTTATATAATTCAATTGACCTGCATAGTTTCTGATTGTATAACTGGAATTTTTATCTAAAGTTCGTAGATGAGCCGACTCATGCTTGACCGATTTCTTCAATTTCTTAATTTTTCGTTAATCTGCATATAACACACGACCTGTGTGCCAAATTTCATAACGCTAGGACAGTTGAAGGTGGACTCTAAAGTTCAGAAATGAAGAGACTCACGCTTGACCGATTTCTAAAATTTCCAAATTTTTGGTAATCTACATAATTATAACACACGACCTGTGTGCTAAATTTTATAACGCTAGGACAGTTGGAAGTGGCCTCTTAAGTCTTAATTTCGTAGATGTACCGATTCAGGTTTGACCGATTTCTTGAATTTCTTAATTTTCTGAATTTTTTTAGTAATCTACGTATAACACACGATCTGTGTGCCAAATTTCATAAGGCTAGGACAATTGCAAGTGGCCTAGAGGTTTTGATTACCGGTTAGCTATTTTTACACAGCCATATTTCAGGATCTACCAAACCTATATCCATGAAATTGGGTATACTGCTTTAGTACTAGTATATAATTACGTAGGTATAATTTTATCTTTGCACTCGCAATACACACTGAGCTACAGGGGGGTCAATAGTGCGTCGAAACGGTTCGTGTAAATAGTGCACGGCATGCGCGCGGCTTGCTGGAACTTGGCCGCGCACTCCGTGCGCTTTGATCCGCCTCTTTAAGCAAGGTGTAGAAATACGTAATTATATTGATTTGAATTTTTAACTGCTATAATCCTCCATCAATCAATCCACCTACAATGAAAAATATAAATTGATACCAATTGCTAATAAGTAAGTAATAACAATAATGGCAAAAACCGTCACAAATGATAAGAAAGCGATATAATAGACGTTATCAGAACTCTACCTTCGTCCTTCAGTAACAATTATTTCACGATTGACGAGTGAAGAGTGTCATAGTGTTAATATTATTTATTCCAATATTATAATAAGAATTGGTATGTAGAAAACACTAACATTTAAGGCCCTAGCTCTCATCTTAAGTAGCGAGATGCGAGCGATTATGGTCGATTTACACGGGTGACTAACGGGTCGATTTTAGTCGCCCGGCAAGTCACCAGTCGAATCGCCTGTCCAAGTCGAATCGCCACCCCATTTACACTTTTTACAAAAATCGCCAGTGACTAGTGCCGACAAACTATATAATATTTGCAGCAAGCGATCGCTTGCGACTGAGCGTTTGCACGGTCGATTTTAGTCACCAGCCGCATGCGGCCATTGGCCGCACGACTTTGGGGCTTGCGACTTAGCCGCATGCGGCGTAGTCGAATCGCCATTTACACGGTCGATTTTCGCCGTGCGGCGTAAATCGTGCGACTTAGTCCCCCGTGTAAATCGAGCATTAAGGGTGGGGCGATTGTGCAGCGAGCTTGTCGCGAGTTCGCAGCGTCTGCGTGGCGAACACGCAGCGCTGTCGATACTACACTACTAATATCATAAGTGTGAAAGTGTGCTTGTCTGTCCTCTTCATAATTAATCTGCTGATTTTGATGAAAAATGCTATGGAGACACTTTGAATTCCGGGAAAGGACATAGTATACATTATATCACGGAAAAATGTACGGTTCCCGCGCGATAAATTGGCGCCACGGAGTTGCACCAACTAGTACTCCATAAAAATAGCGTTTGTTTGGATCTGAACAGGGTATAGACTATGGAATGTAAAATAAGGCACATACCTCTCTGGCAATCTGGTCCAGGGCCTGCTCCTCCGCAGTGGCCTTGGTGTGGGTGCGTTGCCGCCGCGACGCATCCATTTTTGCTGGCTGACTACTGAAAATAACACTCAATTAGTTTGCTATAAAATTACATTTGTCATCAGGTTATTATTAGATTCGTATTTCAATAACAGTGGGAGTTATCATGCAGTTGGTACTGTTTCTCAAATTAATACTAAAAGCCAGTAGGGATGTATATTTCACATTCTTTTATACTCCGTTTCAATTACTTTTTACCTAAATGCAAACAAAAATTTGAAACTTAACCAAATTCATGTCTGATTCATCTATACTTATTATAAAACAAAGTCGCTTTTTTTCCCTCATGTCCCTTTGTTCCCTTTAATCTTTAAAACTACGCAACGGATTTTGATGATTCTTTCAGTGTTAGATAGCCCGTTTATCGAGGATGGTTATCTATACTTCTATACTAATATTATAAATGCGAAAGTATCTCTGTCTGTCTGTCTGTCTCGCTTTCACGCCAAAACTACAGAACCGATTGTAATGAAATTTTGTACACAGATAATCTAAAGCCTGAGAAAGGACATAGGCTACTTTTTAACTGGAAAAAAGGGTTGTAGGGGGGTGAAAATGCGTAAATTTGTTCAAATTAAGTTAGTTCCAAAAATTCATAACAGATGGCGCTAAGAGTCGCCTACATCTCGATATCGCTTGCTCATAAGTCTTTCTATAAGAGGTGGCACCATATCAAGATAAGTTTTTCGAATCTTGCAGGCTAAATTAAGTTTTTCGCATCTTCTTTATCTTTGGAGTGACGTAACCTTAAACCTACCACCAATGATAAATAGTTTATGAGTAAAGCTAAAGTTGTGTAATAGGGGGCTAAATAAGCTGTGAATTTGGTATTCATAAAGTTTACTTAATTTAAAAAATATATAATGTGCACACGTACAGCTATTTTTGGGTATTTTGATATTTTAAGGGGTACCAGGGTTTTAATAAAAAGCTTTAAAATTTGACACCAATTTTGCTGACACCGCGCGGCGCGCGCTATAAACTGAAATCCACGCGGACGAAGTCGCGGGTAACAGCTAGTAGGCTATGTTTTATCACGCTAAGACTAATAGGAGCAAAGAAATAGAGGAAAATGTGGAAAAACGGGGAAAATTATTTGAAAGGGCTAACTTGAACGCGCTAATCTCAAGAACTACTGGTCCGATTTAAAAAATTCTTTCAGTGTCAGATAGCCCATTTATCGAGGAAGGCTATAGGCTATATTTTATCACGCCAAGACTAACAGGAGAATGTGGAAAAAACGGGGGAAATTATTTGAAAGGGCTTATCTCGCGAACTACTGGAGCAATTTTATGTTATTTGGCACATATAAGAAGTAGACCATGTGAAGGATCATAGGATATTGATTTTGATCATTTTTTCAGTGGCTATAATATATTTTATACCCGTGCGACGCCGGGGCGGGTCGCTAGTATTTCATATAATCATTTTAGTAATTTAAACAGCAAAAAATTACATTGTATATTTTATATAATATCTTCTGAAAGTTCTGTATTTTTCATACAATAAAGAATTTTCATTTTATTTATTTTATTTAAACTTTTTTGTTTAGTGCGAGTATGAAATTCCAATGTTTCCATGTTTCTTCTTTTGTTACAAAAACTATTATTGGAAGCTCGCTTTCAACACTTAGGGTTTTTGTGCTGAGAAAAGCTTGATTATCCAGATATTTAACATTATAGGAGTCCACATTGTTTACCTTTAGATGAAAATGATTTGAAGTTGAGTTTAACATGATTTCATACATTTAAAACATAGTGTAAAGATAGTTTGAGTGACAGTGAATGGACCGCGACATCATAAGATCCAGATCCAACTTGAAGTAATTCTAAGCAAAAATATAAACTTTCTAACAAAAATTCTAAAAAAAATGTTTCACTGCTTGACTCTGTGGTAAGCAAGTGATATCCAAAAAACATTATTTGTCTTTAAGAGTCCGTATACAAAATTTTGCCGATTTCGCTCATTTAACAGACGTGATTTAACAGTTAAAATACAGTATTTCTATAAGTTTTAATGCACAACATGTAAGATCATTTCAATTATAATCTAATGATGGAGCTAGATTTTTAATTTTTTTAAGTATCTTTAAATAATCCAACTCAAACCTGTGACAGTTTTGTGATTTTTGCTGTAAAAGGTTTAGAATATCACCTTTTTATGGATTGTATTGACGTCTTAACGGTATGAAAAAAATACAATGTACTGTTGAGAAAGTCGTCTATACAATGTTGGAATTACTTTTTACCACTTTAATATAAAAAACCCTTTAAAAAACAGAATACCTCTATCTGCCCGCTAACTTGGCGATCGTCCTTTTTCACCTGGCATATGAAAGACGGACGTGAGTGTGAAAAGAGCAGTAGAAAAGAGAGTACGGGCTCTTAAGTTTAAGAAATTATTTGATATTCTTTCTCTCCACTGCCATTATTGCAACTTTATAATACTTATTATTATAACTTTATAATATAAAATTTAAACTTAACTTATAATATAAACTTATAACTTATAATATAAAATATAAAAACTTTATGATATAAAATATAAAATATTATTGTTGGATTATAATTTTAAATAACTAAATGGTCAATGTTATAAAAAACTTCTTATTATTTTATGATTTTGTCTAAAGTCTCAAATATTATATTGCGCTTACATATTGACAAGATGTGGGTTAAGGAAATTTGTGTATATTTTCCTACATAACATAATTAATGTTATCAGTGTGTAATGAAGGCATAGCACATTGTTCTTCAAAATTGGCTTAATGTAAAGTTAATTAATAGCAATATGTGAGTAACTGTATAAACATTCATTCTAAATCTGTAAAAGGTACTATCAGAGAAGTTGATTCCTATGCAGATGGCGGACCTAAGTAATTTGGTTGCATTACATCAAACCCAGCCGACCGATCACAGCTAACATTGAATTGACATAAAGCCCTTCACAGACTTAGCTATAATATATATTAATATTTTTATAGCTAGGCATATCACTATATATTTTCTATACTAATTTTTGCGTGACCCCACACTCAGCTATAATATATATTTCTGTGACATGTAGATTTAGTATAGAATAGCTAGGCATATTAATATATATATATATATATATATATAATATGCCTAGCTATAACAATATTAATATATATTATAGCTAAGTCTGTGACGGGCTTAAGCCGACCACATGACTTAGGTCCGCCATCTGCATAGGAATCAACTTCCCTGATAGTACATAACCACATTAGTTTCGACTAATGTTTCCAAACCCTCAACCATATTAAAACGTTATACACCACAATTTAGAATTATTCCAATAAACATAACAACCAGTAACCACTGTAACAATACTATTATCACAAATTAATCAACTACATAGTAGCAAAATAGTCATGTAATTGATAAACATATTAATGTCACCAGTGTTTCATTATTAATTTTACACTGATTTCAGTTCTCCTGTTAGAACAAACATAGCATAAGCATAGCAATACTAGAAAACAATCTTGACTTAAATATTATTTTAGATAATTTTTATTGGTTACAGATACATGACAAACATTTTCCTTAAGCTCTGGTTAAAACAGACTTCAGAAAGTCACCAACACTGAGTATGCTTATAATACTTAGCTAGCAACTTACAGCTAATTTGAATGAGGCTGCTCGCTTATCGTGTGGAAGAGTAATTAGCACTTGGAATAACTAATGTGATGTATACATTAGGCACTTTCGGATACTCTCGTATCTAAACCCAACCATGACAAGTAACATTTCACTCAGGACCAGTCAAACATAACCTAAAGGGGTCAGTGTGCTGAGGTTTTCCTAAATGAATGTTTCCGTAAAAGTGTACATAAATTATAAATCCAGTAGGAAAACGGGTGGGCACAAAGCCAATATATTTTTTAATGGCAGTCGCTAGTCGTTACAATGACATCATACTTACAGGACAATTTAGAGATGTAAACACATCCCTGCGAGTGCGGCAGTATTGTTTTTCCACTTTTTGGAAACGATATTTAAAGCAAAATTGTGTCCGAGCTTAAAATTTGCACGTCAAAACAGATATTTTACATAAAATTTCAAAACTACGGGGACACCAAACTCAACAACACCGATAGCACGAATATTTTGTATTTTCACTTAAATTTTAGCTACATATAGAAAATGTATGGCACCATTAAACAAAAATTCATTTACTTTATTGCTATTTCACGTTAATTTGCAAGATAACACGAATTATTTTCAGTAAAAATATTGTCAGCCATATGACATGCATGCCATTTTTGCCATCACAGATTACTATAATATTATATTACTATAATAATATAGTATATATTTGTAGATTTGCCATCACTTGCCATTTCAACTGTTGCGTTCAGGATTTGGATATATTTTCAAACAAAAAATAAGAGAGCATTCATTTTAAGAAAAAATAATTTATAAATTAATTTTATTACGGTGTTTGTGTTTATTTATTTTGCTGAAGCATTTTTAGGTCGTCAAATATATGAACGTGGAGTCCAATTTGTACGTCGCGTCGTTTGGACTCCCGAGTCAGGTGGACGAAATTCCCGAACAAAAAAAAATTTGGGTTCCAAATTTAAGAGCCCGGATTACCCTCGAAATTCTCATACATACGTAATACCAAAATCATTTTCTCATACGAAAATATTTAACATGTTTGAGTTATTTTTCAGCTTAAAATAGTAATTACCTAGGGGTGGGGGATACGTAACGTATTTCCCCCCTCAACAAAAAAAGGTTCCTGTACAAAAATTAACTTCAAAATATTTGAACACTAAAAAAATTTTTTTTGTGTAAAATTTTTTTTTACAAAATTTACTACTAAATATTTAAACACTAAAAAATAGAGTAAAACACTCAAAAAATATATAAATAAATATTAAATATACTACAAAATATTTCAACTCTAAGAAATATTTTTAGTATTAAAATATTTTGTAGTAAATTTACTATTTATTTATATATTTTTAGTGTTTTACTCTATTTTTTTGTGTTTAAACGTATACGAAATGTGCCGATATGAAAAAAAATACAATGTACTGTTGAGAAAGTCGTCTATACAATGTTGGAATTACTTTTTACCACTTTAATATAAAAAAACCCTTTAAAAAACAGAAAAACCTCTATCTGCCCGCTAACTTGGCGATTGTCATTTTTCACCTGGCATATGAAAGACGGGCGTGAGTGTGAAGAGAGCAGTAGAAAAGAGAGTACGGGCTCTTAAATATTTAGTAGTAAATTTAGTAAAAAAAAATTATACACAAAAATATTTTTTTTAGTTTAAATATTTTGAAGTTAATTTTTATTCAGAAACCTAGGTAATTACTATTTTAAGCTGAAAAATAACTCAAACATGTTAAACATTTTCGTATGACAAAATGATTTTGGTATTACGTATGTACTATGTATCAGGGCTTCAAATAACGTTATTTTTTCATAACGTTATTGCTTCAAGGGCATGGATAACGTTATGAAAATTTACCCGATATTAGAAATAACGTTATATATTAATAACGGTAAATGTTATAACGTTATATAGGATTTATAACGGTAAATATATGTTATTTGATAACGTTATCTTTGTAAAAGTACTTAATTTAATCAGTCAGTTCAGTATGCAGTATGCACAAAATTAAACTAGAGTCTAGACGTGTCTGGTGTATTTAATAGGAAAAATGACGTCAAATGAGAATGACATGGTCAGTAGTTCAGTTTCAGTACTCAGTATCTTTGTTCAAATATTACTAATTTATGGTTTGTATAGTAAATTCTTGTATTGCCAGCACGTGCGCCGTGCGCTGGCTGCCGGGCGGACTCTGTTGTTTTGCAGACGACGGGGCGGGGCGGGCTTTTTGTACACGAAGGAATAAAGATCGCGTCTGCCTGTCGATGTCTGCACTCTGCAGCTGTCCTCGCCGCGTAGGTACAGAAAGCACACGACTGATGTAGGCAGTCAGTTCAGGACGTTCGTTCTAGTGGAGATAGAGAGAATAGAGCTGGCTGCCGCCCCGCGCCGTCTGCGTTACTGCATGTAAACTGGTGCTGGTGCCCACGGTGGGCAGCCGCGGACATGCCGCGCCGCCAGAACCCGCCGGGGACCTGCTGCGGCGCGGTCATTTTGCCCTTGGTGTGCGTTGGTAATACTAAGACACTTTTTGTGTGATCGAGTCTGCGGCTATAATATTGCGCATATTATAGGATTCCCTTTGTGCTATCGTTCGCGCTACGCTCCTTAAAATATTCTCCATGTTATAATACCTACATATTTTGTAAATGCTATCATATTTAATAATTTTGTGCTTCCTTTTTTAATATCTTCTGGTCGAAAGGCCCAAGGCAATAAAATTTTACGAAAATCGGAAACAAAACGACATATATCCTAATCAAGTGCATTGAAAAAATAAACTTAACTTAATTGAATAAAGCTCACAATCGTACAAAAAGTTATGAGAATTACATTCTACTGACATTGAACGTTACTTAGCATGAACATTCCTCTGGCGGGCCGCGGGACTCACGCGAGTGTGAAAGGGATAGATGCGCACATTACATAAACCGTAAATTGTAAATATTATTAAAATATAAATGAAAATAGCCTTGAAGCAAGAGAAAAATTCATCAATATATTGAAATAAAGATAATATATTTACTGAAAATATTATATTCCATTATTTTTTTTCACTTTCCTTCGATCGGAATTTCTAAGAATTGCTATTGTATTCTATTGTTGCGTTGTCGCGATCAGCGGTGCTCATACGGGGCTTGAAGGATTAAGGGGCCGGGCTACCCTCGAAATTCTCATACATACGTAATACCAAAATCATTTTGTCATACGAAAATATTTAACATGTTTGAGTTATTTTTCAGCTTAAAATAGTAATTACCTAGGTTCCTGAACAAAAATTAACTTCAAAATATTTAAACACTAAAAAAAAATTTTTTGTGTATAAATTTTTTTTACTAAATTTACTACTAAATATTTAAACACTAAAAATAGAGTAAAACACAAAAAATATTTGTAAATTTACTACAAAATATTTTAATACTTACTAAAAAATATTTTTTAGAGTTGAAATATTTTGTAGTAAATTTAATATTTATTTATATATATTTTTAGTGATTTACTCTATTTTTTAGTGTTTAAATATATAGTAGTAAATTTAGTAAAAAAAATTTTTTTAGTGTTCAAATATTTTGAAGTTAATTTTTGAACAGGAACCTAGGTAATAACTATTTTAAGCTGAAAAATAACTCAAACATGTTAAATATTTTTGTATGAGAAAATGATTTTGGTATTACGTATGTATGAGTATTTCGAGGGTAACCCGGGCTCTTAATGTGTTACAATCTTACAATTATTGCAGTTTTTCACTACGGTACGCACTTTGGCATCGCTTACGTAACAGCTCTCGCGCGGTCTCGAAGCAACAGGGAGAAATCGTGCATATTATTTAGTGTAGGAAATGAACCGATTCTTTGTATAGGGGAGTATAGTAGCCTAGCATTAATTCCTCAGTTGATGAAACTTTGCAGAGTTATAGAATAGTATGAGCCAATACTAGCATATTAAAATCCAAAAGAAAAAACACTTAGAAGTCAGTTGCACAATATCTTGCACTTAATTGGTAGGTACCTATCGCAAATACGTAATCGTCTTTCTAGTTGCTGTTTAATGTACCTATAGGAAGGAATAACTAATAATTTTATTAAATAACCATAGCGGTTGGACTGAAGGAAACGGGGCACTATGGAAAAAAGACTTAAGAAAAATTTTTCGTCAAAATTTTTACCTCTTATAACCATCCTTTTTGAATATACCAATCGATAGGGGGCGCCAAGGGGAGCAAAAAGCTCAGATAAACTTTTCTCAAAAATCAACCCCCGGCCAGATAGAGGCCTCGATATACGAACCTCGTTAGTATGGCGAAAATACTTTAAAAAATTTGACGACAAAAATGCAACCCCTATGACCACCCCTTTTTAACCGACTTCCAAAAAACGAGGAGGTTATATGTTCGGCTGTGGATATTTTTTTTTTTTTTTTTTTTTTTTTTTATTTTTGTATGTTCAACGATTACTCCGCCGTTTGTGAACCGATTTTCGAAATTTTTGTTTTGTTGTATTAGGTTTCACTCCAATTTGGTACCATGTTCATAAAAGTGGTGACCTGATGATGGGATCCATGAGTAATCGAGGGAACTCCTCGAAATTTATATGAAAACATATGGTGATTTTGGTTTTATGTGAAGTGTACTAAGAATATGCTACCAAAAAGTCAAATATTGGGTCAAAGTATACCATGGTTTCGAAGATGCTGAGAGAACTCCTGACTCCTTATAGATACACGTTCGGGAGTTTCGGCGTTGTTTTAAGAACAGAAAGCATATGCTACTATGCAATTCATATTCATCATCATAATCATCATCATCATCATCATCGTCATCATCATCATTAAGGTCACCAATATCTCATGGCACAGAATTAATAATAGTACAAGGCATAGGTATGGATATACTAATAATAATAATTATGTACTGTATAACAACACCTGTTTGTTTAATACATGGCGGTCGGCGCCGCAGAGGCGACGGCGTCGCCGCGCCGCCGCGCCGCGTGGCGCGTGGCGGCAGACAACAGATCGAATACTTTACTAATTACTTTATAAAATTTAAATAGACAAATAGAATTAAAATAAAGTTATTTTAAAAAGAGCATTTACACAAAACAAAGTCATTAAGTGTCTTTTTAATCAGTTATACTTATTAATCGATAGATGGCGCACTAAGTATTGATTTGAATTCTTGATTAAGCGCTTATTCCACTTATCCTAGCTAGGAAGTCCTAGCTAGGGTCCTAAAAAATTTAGTCAAGTGGAATAACATTTAGAAGCTAGGATCCTAGCTAGGATCCTAAATCGGAAAAAATTTAGTCAAGTGGAATGACATTTAGAAAGCTAGGATCCTAGCTAGGACTTCCTAGCTAGGATAAGTGGAATAAGCGCTTTACAAGAACAGAGCTGTCAATAATTATGATAATATTAAATATTATGAGTAGCTACGCTACATCCTATGCAAGTTTATACAATTTTTTATCTGATAGATCCTTCGATCGTGGAAAAACGAGACACAATAGCCTTTCTATTGTTATCTCAATCGCCGGTGACCGCTTGGGGCTTGAAGCATTAAAATTGTTAAATTACTTAGCACAATATGTTCACTTCACTGATAATATATGATTTTGTGAGTGTGAGTTGTGACTCTTGACAAATTGTAATAAGATACGTAAAATATACGCGAAGGTTTACCTACTAGTGTAACTAAAAAGAGTGAAATTATTATTATTTTTAACAAAAAATTAAAACCGACTTCCAAGGTAAAAACAATAATAACATTAATATGAACTAAAAAGTATTAAATAATTTTTACTATCTAATGGTGCCTTTTTCCGAATTCGGCTAAAACTCAACTATTTCTGTATTCAATCTTCATAATTTTGAAGTCGGTGCCAGTTCCAAAAGTTTCAAATATTCTGTCAGAGGACTGAAGATTCAGCTATCTGGTACCGACTTCAAAATTATGAAGATTGAATACAGAAATAGTTGAGTTTTAGCCGAATTCGGAAAAAGGCACCATTAGATAGTAAAAATTATTTAATACTTTTTAGTTCATATTAATGTTATTATTGTTTTTACCTTGGAAGTCGGTTTTAATTTTTTGTTAAAAATAATAATAATTATTATACCAATCGATAGGGAGTGCCAATGGAAGCAAAAAATCTCAGATAAACTTTTCTCAAAAATCAACCCCTGTCGAGTGACAGGCCCAAATGTGACCCTCGTTAGTATGGCGAAAATACTTAGAAAAATTTGGCTAAGGTTTAGAAACCTACGTCAATTAAATGTTGGTGACATGGGTTAAGGAGGGTTGTTTTGGGTGAGAAAAACTCCTACTTACCGTTTCCACCGCCAGTAAATTCTCCGTTTAGAAGAAATTCGCATTTGAGATTTTCGTAATGTTCAGATAAGATCATATTCTGTTTTCTGATGCTCCCGCTCCCCGCCAAAACAAAAACAAACACAATTCAGAAAGTCCAAAAGTAGACAAAGTATGTAAAGATTTTTGTTCCCCTTAGCACCCCCTATCAATTCATATAATAAAAAGGGGTGGTCATAGGAGGTTGCATTTTTGTCGTCAAATTTTTTTTAAGTATTTTCGCCAAACTAACGAGGTTCGTATATCGGCCTATATCTGGCCGGGGGTTGATTTTCGAGAAAAGTTTATCTGAGCTTTCTTACTCCCCTTGGCGCCCCCTATAGATTGGTGTATTCAAAAGGGGTGGTCATTGGGGGATGTATTTAAAAATTTTCAGTCTTTTTCCCATAGTGCCCCGTTTCCTTCAGGCCAACCCCAGAAGAAAACCTGGAAATTTTTTGGAAAGATTTGCTGGAAGTAGTAAATAAACACAGTAAATAAAAGATTCAATTTGTTTTATTTATTCGTATTATACATAACACAGATTTTGGTTTCTCTTAAATATTTTTAAAATTCAAATCTATCAATTAACAAAATATTCATATTCATAATAAATATATTTACTTAAACCTATAAGATTGAAGGTCTTGAATAGCCCATTCTTTTAAATTATTAATTGTACTCTTATTACTTATCAGTTATAATAAAAGTTAGTAATGAAACTTATGCTTTGTATGTGTTTTAAATATTTAAACCTAATAAGGGGCCGGGTGCCATCGAAATTCTCAAAAATATATATAAAGTAAAAATAGTAATTACCTAGGTTCCTGTACAAAAATTTACTAAGTACAAAATATTTAAACTAAAAATATTTTTTAGTATAGTCATTCAAAAAAACTGAAAAATATATACATGTATAGATACATCTTTGAACTAGTGAGTTTTTTGGTTAGAAACACAATAGGTACAGACAATTTTACTCGACAAAAAAAAATCAGTAACAACATCCGACATCGAGTTTTATGGGAATTACAGGGAATCAATCAAAAAATAATTTTGACAGTTCGATTACTATTGAAATTTTACAGGGTATTGATTGGATACATATTTAGTATCTAAGTAAAAAGGTTTTTTCTCCTATTTCGTCCTATCAAGGACGCGGCGAGCGTCGTAACCGCCACTGTACAAGGCACGCTGAAATGAATGTTATTTTAATGTCCTTTATGTCGATATTCGTACTGACAGACATCGACCTGCTAATTTTAGGGTCTACCTGGCCTTAAGAAACAACCTATTCTCAGTAAATAACCAATAAGACTAGGATTTTCAGTTATTGTTACAAACAAAAGGTTCTTCAGTCACAATAAAAGTATAAAAAACTTAAAAAGATTTTGTTCTATTTACAATAAGTAATTATTTTATTTAAGTACCTATTCAAACTAATATTCAATATAGGTTCTGGTATGTTTGAAATATTTTCAAAATTTAAATCTACTTATTAATTACCAAAATATACTCTTAAGTAAATCTTATGGGCTATTCATGAGTATAGGTAATTATTATAAATTAGGCTTTTATTCTACAAAATATATAAATAAATATTAATTACTATCAGTCATAATAAAAAGTTAATAATAAAACTTAGAATAATTTGTTTGTTTTAAATAAGTTAATTAACAAACTTAATGCTAAATAAAACCTGGAAGACTAAGGTCTTATAGGCTACGCTTTTAATCCGCAAACATTAATAAACCTATTATCACTATCAAGTATCAGTCATAATAAAAGTATATATAGCTAAAACTTAGAATGTTTGGTATATTTTGCATACTTATTTTAAAAAAATAATCCTTATTATTTAACAACATGATAAAACTTAGAAAGAAACAATAGGCTACTTGACCTATATTCAATATCATTGAACAAATGCATAGTTCCAGTAGAACTTGGCATAGGAAACCGTATTTCCCCCTTATCATCAAATAAAAGCTTATGATTGATAAATAAAGTCGATTTGAAAATATGATTTTATGAAAATAGGATTTGTACTGACAAAAACGCTTTTGCGATACTTCCGATTTGGATGTGACGTCATCCTCACAGTAATTTATATATTTTATTCATCGCGCTAATTATATGTAAGTTTATCTGTACATAAATAATAAGAATAAGCCTAGAAAGATTTGTCAAATATATTTTATTGAATAATTAGCTTAAAACATCAGTTTGAAATATTATCTCTATTTATTGTAGACGGGAAATGAAATGGCCAAATCTTTTCTCCAAAAGTTTTCAACATTACAAATGATTTCTAATTTCTTATTTAATTCTTTTATAATTTTTGGGCACTTTTAGACTCGTACATTTAGCACATAAAAAAATGTTCAATTTAGAGAGCTTAAAATACAAAACGTATGACGTCACACTATGGCGGACAGTGTTTTCGGCGCCATTTAAAAGGCATGTTTTTCAATCAACATTTTTATGGGTTTCTACTGTGTAAAATATTAAAATATTAGTTTTTTGTGTGAAAATGAATGATTAAGAAGCGATTAGCATGAAGAAAAAAAATAGGTTAAGTAGCCTATTGCAGGGCAACAGCTAGTTTCTTCATAAGTATCTAAATACTCAACGCAGGCTTGGTCATGTTTAAGATTTTTTATTACTTTATAATATGTTTTAAATCAAAACAAATTGTAATTAATTTAATAACCTATAAGATTAAAGGTCCTATAGGCTATAAATTAAGAGTATATAAACAGGCTATTAATCTACAAACACTTATAAAACTATTATCACTATCAGTCATAATAATATTTAATATTTATACACAACACAGGTTTTTAGTATTCAATAAAGATCACAAGGAAATCACAGGAAAGAGATCTTAGAAAGGCATTTTAAATTAGGAATTAAACATTATGTTACTTCGAATAAATAATAAATCTTCAATAATATCATCTTTCATTGATAGTCTATAGTTCGATACAACAAATTTCAGACACGAAAATAATCTCTCTACACTTACTTGAGTCATAGGTGCACCTATTACCACGGATGATAATTTGTGTAAATAAGGAAATTCACATTGAGCCTTTTCCCAGTAAGTCAATATATTTTCTGTTGATTTTAGTAAGGGTTCATCTAAAAACATATTTATTGATTGTTGTAAAGCATTTAATGTATCACGATCTTGGTGAAGACCAATAAGAACGCCTACATCATCATGTTTCCTTAAGTATGCAACAGTTAAATAATCATCAAGCTCATTCATATCAGCTGCGTCTGTATTTGATAATGTGTGTAATGCTGCAGCTGATGTTGACGTTGAGGTAGGAATTAGGTTTTCTTTCATACTTTGTTCTAATTTGTAAATATATTGCATATACAATTTAGCTAAGTTTTTTTTAGCTTTCTGTAGTTGGTCTGAGGATAAAACGGAATTTATTCTTGGGTCTAATATTATGCCGTTAATGAAAATATCGTTTTCATACAGTATATTTTCCCTAGCCTTCATGCAGTCTAGGATGTCCAAGGCTAATTGGGAATTTAATTTATTTAACTGAAATTTACAAATCAACCAAGACAAATAAAAGTCTCCTACTGTGAGCTGCTCTTCTTGCAACTTTTTTGTCAAGTTCTTACCTGGCATCAAACATTCGACGAATGTCTCTATTTCATCCCAGGTAGAACTTGACAAATAAAGCTCAAAATGTGACGTACAAATTTCTTTAAGTGCTAAAAGACTTTCTGCCATGTCAACAGCCGAATGCCACCTTGTGGCGCAATCTAATTTGGGGATATTTTTTTTATTTTCTCTTAAAATTCTTACAAACTTAGGTGTTCGTAGTTTTCGTACAGCCTCACGACATTTTGCCAGCATATTACAAGATGCTGCGTTTTTGCAAGCATCTTGTAATGCTAGCTGGAGCGTGTGAGCAGCACATCTCACTATACCTACCTCAAAATGAGCATTTAAAACATCTGTGATACGGTGTGTAAACGATTGCTCAGTCGCGTCAATATCAGTTTCTAAATTATCCATCTCCATGATAGCTTCTGTATTGGATAAATAGGATAAATTTTCTATATCTCTCATTTCAGTAAAATCTTCACTACTAGGACCTGCTACTTCATTATCATTAACTACGTTTGATATTAATGAAAATTGAGACAAGTGTTCATTAATTAATTTACTCATTTTTATCATATTGCTTCCGTTATCGGTCGTAATACAATAAATGTGCTTATTATGTTCAAGATTTATATTGAAACGATTAAGATTAAAAATTAGTAAGTCTTTGAGGTGTTCAGATGTATGACGTTCAAATATCTCAACAGTTCCTAAATTTTTTAAAATAATTTGCCCATTTGTGACATATTGGCAGTTAATCCCCATAAAACTTCTTGTACCCAATGAAGCTATATCAATTTTAAGGGAAATTATTTTATCCTTTAATTCATTACCAATTTCATACCTCAATTTATAAGCCATTGTCTTGACATTTTCCCGTATGTTCATGGCATTGATAGTGGCTGCATTTCCCGGGATCATTGATATTAAATTTTTAAAGGCCTTATCTTTGAACAGAGAAAAAGGACGCCCATGTACTGCCACCAAGTTGGTGCATTATTTTAATACATTTTTAGAAATGCTGTTCTGGTTGCTGGTATTCATTAGCTCGCTTCTACTTTTATTTATTTCCATTACTTCATTATATTGATCTTTGTGATGATGTTCTAAATGTCTCAACAAATTTCCACTGTGTTGCGTCTGTAAATATTAAAAAAAAAAGTTTTATATGACAAATTTATACAATATTATTGAGCAAAATAACATTTAGTAAAATCCACGGGCGTATATATTATACAATGTGTCCCGACACCGGTGTCCGACTCCGATCCTTTAATGTCATGATTTTTTGTGAAAAATCTAGCGCATTAAACTGGTTCTTTTTTATTTTACAAAGATAGAGGAGATTTTCATCTTAAATAAATTCTTTACTTCAGTGCTCTAAGTCAGATAGTTTAGAAGTTATGACGAATTTCTTATAAGGTATAGGTCAGATTAGTATGAAGCCAGAGAATTTTTTTTTTAAAAAGTTGGAGAAAAAAAAAATTTGAAAGCCAATTTGTAACTAAAATGTGCCATAAATCATGAGTTTAAATTTTGTTTTCTCCAACTTTTGAAAAAAAAAAATTTCTCTGACTTCATACTAATCTGACCTATACTTCATAGGAAAATCGTTATAACTTCTAAACTATCTGACTTAGAGCATTGAAGTAAGGAATTTATTTAATATGAAAACCAAAAGAGCCAGTTTAATGCACTAGATTTTTCACAAAAAGCCATTAATTTAAAAATACACAATTTTTTTTCTTAAACTTTAGTTTTTCTATGTTTAATTCCACGAAATTTATAACATATTGCCTGTGTAAGCGTAGTCCACAAGTTTAGCTATCAAATGAGACCCTTTTTATCTTCATAGGATATATACATGAGAATTACTGGTCAGATTAGTGTGAAAGCCCGAGAAAAACTAAAATGGCTGCCATTTTACAACCGTGAGAGAGAGAAAAAAATTTAGAGCCAATTTGTCGATAAATTATGCCATAGATCATGACATTAAAGGATCGGACACCGGTGTCGGGACACATTGTATATATTATAGCATTGCTAAGGGGGGTCCCTAACGTAAAAAAGCGAACAAGTGCGAGTTGGACTCGTCCGTGAAGGATTCCGCAGCAGCAAATAGGTAACGGGCTTAGGAAATCAAAAGTATTTTTTTAATATTCCGAATTCCAATATTCAAAAATATGTACTTATATATAAAAAATACAGGAACTGCACAATAATTCCCCGCGCCCCTGCGTTGACCTACGAACGCATCGTAGTATCTACAGTAGGTACACGATGCACGTGCCCGTAGGCAATAACTGCCTACGGGCACGCACAGTATAAGTACGAGCCCTAGTATTTCCCACAATATGTACATTTTGTGGTACACTTTACGGAAAAACTGTCACGCCTATTGATTTGTGCTTTAATATTTTTATTTATTATTTATTTTATCATCAGTCAGTCAAGGTGTGACGACGCAACCTGCGAGCCCTCATAAAAATTACACCCAATTTTTGACGTGATAACGTCTTATAATTCGATATGGGCTGCGCGCCCGAAAAACATGACAGTTCATGCGGCGTTACCTCGCTGACAGCTCTGAGGCGTTCCATTTAAGGCTTGAAGTGCAAGCGAGAGCGCGGAACGAGCGACAAGGAAGCACAATCGGCCTTTGCGATCGGCAGCGTTCGACATCCGTTTCTCTCCTAAAGTCCTACTTGAGTGACGTCAGACGCCTAATACTGGTCCGATCCAATCTGTAGGGTTACCCTGCAGACGCAAATCCCTCTGGCGTAATAATAAATAAAACAACCAGTGAGTGTCAGCGAAAAGACGAGAATTAATTCCATTGAATTACATATACCAAATGTTGTCGGGTAAGCGATAGCGCGATCTAGAGGCCTAGCAGCGACATCTGTTATCAAATCGCGGAACTAAATTTACTTATAAAATATTATGAAGTTCAACTCAACAAAAGTAGTTGTCACGTCCAACTATCGTCAGTAAACCGACTTTACAACCAATTTTTTTTGGATAAATGGACTCTCCTAATAATGCCTAAGCCCTGGAAAAAATTTGGCAGGAAGGTATAATTATTGAACCCTGTATATAGTTTTGGAATGATGAAATATTCGTCCTCCACTCACCACAGCCTTGTGATGTCTTGAAAACACTCAAACACAAACAGCATAATTATGACCTAACCTCGAAATTAAAAAAAAATTAAATGCTAATTTCTCATAAACGAAGGGTCCCCTGAGGGTGAGAGTGGTACGGGGGGCTTTCCCTCATCCAACCCATCTCTCCTCAACCCATCTCACCACCAAAATCGTTGGGCATGATTCTAAGCCTTAGCCACTATTTTTGCTCTACATAATAATTATAATGGTACGGAACCACAGAAATAAATTAAGAAATCTTGATTTATTTCTGTGTACGGAACCCTTCGTGCGCGAGTCCAACTCGCACTTGGCCGATTTTATTTTCCAATCTCAGACTGATGGACTGAACTGATGCCAGATTGAACGTGTAGAGCCAGTCCACGTCGTCTAATTATTAAAAATATTTTAACGCATAGCCGGCCACACGGGCGCTGTGACATCGCAGCGTTATTACGAAGCAGTTGCGTCGACGCAGCGCTGCCGTTGCGTTGATTTACATACAAATAACCAAGGAGTTCACACGGCGCGCTGCGTCGTCGCAACTGCTTCGTAATAACGCTGATGTCACAGCGCCCGTGTGGCCGGCTATGCGTTAAAATATTTGCGTTGCGACGACACAACGCAACGCAACGTGCCGTGTGCACTGGCTCTAAACTAAGACATGCAAATAATTATTCATATTTTGCCCATCCCCCGCATTCGCCACAATAATTAAAACAAGTAAATAAATATTGACATAGGTACCTTGCATACTTTTCTGCATTCATTGAATTGCAGCACCATCTTGACTTGTTATGTCAAAGTATCTAAAAACAGTGTTGTGCTTTTTACGGCCCATTTTTTTTATATATCAATGACTCCAAAACAATAACTATTATTTTTATTATTTCTTTATGCATTAAACTCCTAAGAGTAGGTAAACACAAATCTCGCTCGCAAAAAACTGGTGCTCGGGAGTCGGAAGTTGGGCTGCAAGTGAGATTTGGTGCACCGTGCACGACAGTGTTGCCAGATGGTCTCGGCGCCGTACCCCTGAACTAATTTGATTTCCCCCTAGAAATCCCCTAGATTACTTTTTCTTTTAATATTCAATAAAAATATATATTACTAAACTTTATTACAGTTTGACAAGGCTTTATATGAACGTGGCGAGAAAAGGAACTAGGTAACGATTGTATTATATAAAAACATCATTTTTGACAGTTCTCCTTTACCAGCAGCGCCCATTGACATCATTGACATGTTCATTTAAAGCCTTGTCGAACTGTATTCATCTTTTCAACATCTCGAATCTTGACCTCGATTAGTTGTTGTGGCGCTCAAGTAATTTAAAGATGGTAAAAAAATATAAGGAACGTGATATTTGGCAAAAAAACTGTATTTGACGTGTATTTTGAATTTCCCCTAAAAAATCCCCCAAATATTTTTTCCCCCTGTTTCGCCCCTAACTTGGTCGAAACCCCCTAAATCTAGGAGGAAATCCCCTGATCTGGTAACACTGGTGCTCGATCGCATACTTGATACCAGAAAATAACGTTATATTAACCGTTATTATTATAACGATATTTTTTTGTTATGATATAACGAAAAAATATCGTTATGATAATAACGGTAAATATAACGTTATGTTACTAGATATCGTTATAAAAATAACCGTTATCTGGCTACCATTATGAAAATAACGGTACGTAACGATATTTTTTCTGTTATTCGATAACGTTATGAAGCCCTGTGCCTATGCCGATATGGTATTGTATTTTAAAATTAAACACGGTGTTAAATTTACGACTTCATAATTCAGTGTTTCCCAAACTTGTCGGGACCGCGACCCATTCACAAGATAGTTTAAAGTTCGCGGCCCACCTTGTGCCATGAAGACAAATAATCGGTCAAGTGGGAGTCGAACTCGCTCACAAAGGGTTCCGTACCACTACAGAGCAAAAATGGGCTAAAAATTTTATTTTTTGTATGGGAGCCCCCCTTACTTAATTTATTTCAATTTTATTATTATTAAAGTACAAATACAACAAAGTATTTTGTGAACATTTCAATTGCCTATGTGCTGCCGTTATTGATTAAGAGCAAAAAATAGCAAAAAAATCACGTTTGTTGTATAGGAGCCCCCCTTAAATAGTTAATTTATTTTGTTTTTAGTATTTGTTGTTATAGCGCCAACAGATATACACAATCTGTGAAAATTTCAGAAGGCTAGCTGTAGCGGTTCTTGAGTTACAGCCTGGTGACAGACAGACGGACAGACGGACAGACATCGAAGTCTTAGTAATAGGGTCCCGTTTTCACCCTTTGGGTACGGAACCCTAAAAAGCAGCGGTGTGTTGCTGCCGCAGCATTTACATGTTGATTCTTATCGTAGTTCACACTTCACCACCATACCATCATCGTCAGCCTACTGACGTTCACTGCTGGACTTGGGCCTTTTCTAAAGCTCGTCACCACACCCATTTCAATTCAGAAACGTACGTAAGTACGATAATATTTGTCCTATAGTTTTAGGGCCCACCCAAAATCTATCCGCGACCCACCAGTGGGTCGCGACCCACACTTTGGGAAATACCGTCATAATTCATTAAATATAGCCAAGTTATCATTAAAAATTGGTATCTGGCAACAGTAATTTAGACTCTGAGACAACCTTGTAATAAAGCGAAGATGCAAAGATAATAATTTATTAATAAGTATTTTTTCCCGTCTCAGTTTCTTCTTTCACCACACTGACCTCCATTATACAAATGTTTAATAGAGATCAGTGTTTCACCACCACTTTTGTCACCTTTCGAGCGCCATCTATCGATTTCAAACACAATGAAAAATTAAGTAATTTTAACTGATTAATATTTGATATTATTACAAATATATACTTGCGTGCAAAAAAATCGACCCACCTCTCTGTTTATGATTCAGACGGCAATAACTCAAAAAATATAATTAGTATTAAATAACTTTAAGTGTCAAGGACACTTAAAGTAGTTTATTAAGGACAAGGTAGTTTATTAAGGATTTAATTAATGCTATGATTATTGTAACTTTATTTACTTAACACTTTAGGCATAAAACAAAAAACAGTGAGATTTCAATAACCTTTTAATTGACAATTAATGACAATTTACTAGTAAAAACAGGTCCAAATGGGTTTCAATAGCTCGTATTGCCACCCCTTGCTCTAATTGTGGACTCCATCCGGTTTTTCATTGACCTTATCAAAGTTACGACGAACTCTTGAGGGATACCATCCCACTCTTCCTGTATAGCCATCCGGAGGTCCTGAAGTGTTTCTGCGGCTGGAATCCTGGCCCTGACCCTCCTTTTGAGTTCGTCCCATAGGTGCTCTATAGGATTAAGGTCGGGGCTCCTTGCTGGCCAGTCTATAACCAAAATTCCGACCTCGGAGAGATACTGACGAACTGTCGCAGCAACGTGCGGTCGAGCATTGTCCTGCATCACTCATCAGTATGAAATTTTCACCAATAAACTCAGCGTATGGCACCACATGTTGTTCTAGCACGTCCTGGATGTAGCGATGGCCAGTCAAAGTGCCAAGGCGCGGCCCAGTTACGAACTGAAGATCGGTTTTTGCATCCAAAGAAATTCCGCCCCAAACAGTCCACGAACCCCCTCCAAATGGAACCTTTTCAGCAATGCACGACTGCGCAAATCGTTCTCCTTGTCTACGGTATACCTTTCTGTGACCATAAATACTATAAAGATTGATTTTGCATTCATCAGAGAAAATTACGACCCGCCATTGTTCCAAAGACCAATCAACATGAGAACGTGCAAAACTAAGCCGCGCTTGTCGGTGTGCTGGGGTTAATTTTGGGCCGTTAGCGGGTTTGCGTGGAGTCAAACCGTTGTCTGCTAGTCTTCGTCGTACAGTCCACTCACTTACTGTAACTTCTCGGACTTCCCTAAGTCGTCGTTGCACCTGAACTCCAGTAAGATGCCGATCCCGCAAGAACGTTGACACAATAAAACGGTCATCTCGTTCAGATGTAGCCCGATGTCTGCCTGAACCTGGTCGCCTGGTAAAGTTTCCAGTCTCTAGAAATCTTCGGTAATCTAGAAACCAATGAAAATCAAAACAACACAGAAACAAGAAGATTTGACTAATTTCACTTACATAACAAAACCGTTGAATTAACGAAAAAAAAGTGAGTAACGAGGATACTTTAGAGTTTTACGTTTGTAGCCATGCTCTTTGCTGTCAAAAAATGTAGGGTATATATATGTACACATACCTCAACATATCTACCCACATTATTATAAAAAAATTAATAACGAATAACTATTATTTTTAAAGATACAGGGAATTGAACACAAACGAGCGGGGTGGGCCGGTTTTTTTGCACGCAAGTGTATTTAGGAAGATCCTATATTATTGGAACGGAGTTCCTTATCGCGCGTTGCGAAAGGGGGCTAGACCGAAAAAGTTGTGATGATTAATGACACTTTTATTAGTACCTGCATGGTAGGGGCAGAGGGCGTTGATAGTATTCCTGTGCGTCAACTAGATGGCGTTTTTTGAGTATAATAATATATAATATTATGTATTTATCAGAGACAAGCCATGTATTATGTACAGATTTTTTGAACATAAGAAATAACTTCGTTCCATTCGGGTGTCCCTCGACACCTTTCAAGTTTTTTCATAATTTTAATATTATTTACTCTAAGTACGTGGATATTATATTACATATTGTTTCATAACCCATCAATCTCCAAGCCGGGTGCCGCTGCCGCATACGGTATAACAATTGAAAATCTGTTGTGTCTGCTATTCCCACGATCGAGGTACATTGGGTTATATATTATAACTAGCGACCGCCCCCGGCGTCGCACGGGTATAAAAAATATATAGCCACTAAAAAAATGATCAAAATCGATAGCCTATGATCCTTCGCGTGGTCTATTTCTTATCTGTGCCAAATAACATAAAAATTGCTCCAGTAGTTCGCGAGATAAGCCCTTTCAAATAATTTCCCCCGTTTTTTCCACATTCTCCTATTAGTCTTAGCGTGATAAAATATAGCCTATAGCCTTCCTCAAAAAATGGGCTATCTAACACTGAAAGAATTTTTCAAATCGGACCAGTATTTCCTGAGATTAGCGCGTTCAAGTTAGCCCTTTCAAATAATTCTCCCCGTTTTTCCACATTTTCCTCTATTTCTTCGCTCCTATTAGTCTTAGCGTGATAAAATATAGCCTATAACCATCCTCGATAAATGGGATATCTTATATTCTTTTTGGCGCGCTTCTTTGTTTCACAGGTACTTTTAAATTAAAGCCTAAACACAACGCCCCCGTTTTTTTTTTCTGGGTCTCACACCGCCCCCCCTTTAGGCCTTCAGCGCTCACTTTGGGAAAGGCTGGCCTACATGATACGTATCGCTTTAGTGGTAGGTAATATTATTATGATTTCGTTTTTATAAGAGGCGGTAAGGACCTTTTCAAAATTAGCTTCATTTTGGACTTCACGTGCCCCCGCGCGCGCCTCCCCTCGCGTTATCCCCTCTCATACCCACCGCCGCGAGTGACCGTTCTACAACGATTTTAAATGAGATAAAAATATATAAAAATAATTTGTCATATAAAAATATGTTGTTGTGTATAACACCCAATTATTTTGGTTAAATGCACTCTCCTAATGATACCTAAGCCCTGGAAAAAATTTGGCAGGAAGGCTTGATTGCACCCTGTATGCCTTTTTAACCGACTTCCAAAAAACGAGGAGGCAATATGTGTTCGGCTGTGGATATTTTTTATTTTTTTATTTTTTTTATTTTTGTATGTTCAACGATTACTCCGCCGTTTGTGAACCGATTTTCGAAATTTTTGTTGTGTTGTATTAGGTTTCACTCCAATTTGGTACCATGTTCACAAAAGTGGTGACCTGATGATGGGATCCATGAGTAATCGAGGGAACTCCTCGAAATTTATATGGAAACATATGGTGATTTTGGTTTTATGAGAAGCATCCTAAGCATATGCTACCAAAACGCAAGATTTTGCACCGAGGTATACTATGGTTCCGAAGCTACTAAGAGAACTCCGGATTCCTTATAGATACAAGTTTGGGAGTTTAGGTGCTGTTTTAAGAACTGAAAGCATATGCTACTATGCAAATTACATTCATCATCATCATCATCATTACCACGTCAGGGTCACCAATGTCACCAAATTCAACCTTATCTCCAGAGCATAAGGCACACATTTGACATTACTCCTGAGAAGTTAAAGTTGCTTCGATAATGTAACATTCTGTTCCACTTCGCCGAGATATTCTGGAAAACAACCTAATTTCAACCTTTTGCATTGCGTTTAGCGTTCATAGTATAATAACGCATCGCATCGCATATCTGCCAGGGCTGTCAAGCAAGCGCGCGGCGGCGCGGGCGCGGGCCGGGTACTATGCACAGAATACAAATTACTCACGGAGGTACTATGTGCGCTGCATGTGCTTGTCGCATGCAGCGCACATAGTACCTCCGTGCCAGCCTACTGAAACTAGTCCGGTGAACGGCTACTTAGCACGTCACACGTGTTCACTTCGATTTTTTAAATGATTGTTTAAAATTATCTCCAGGCTGCAGCTGATATTATAATATTTTGTAAGTGTGACTGTAATAAGATACGTAGAATAATATACACGTGTATTATTCTACGTATAGTACGCGTTTGCTTACTAGGTAACTAAAAAGAGTGAAATTATTATTTTTAACAAAAAATTAAAACCGACTTCCAAGGTAAAACAATAATAACATCCTTATAATATGAACTAAAAAGTATTAAATAATTATTCCTATCTAATAGTGCCTTTTTACGAATTCGGCTAAAACTCAACTATTTCTGTACTCAATCTTCATAATTTTGAAGTCGGTGCCAGTTCCAAAAGTTTCAAATATTCTGTCAGAGAATAGAAGATTCATCTGGTACCGACTTCAAAATGATGAAGATTGAGTACAGAAATAGTTGAGTTTTAGCCGAATTCGTAAAAAGGCACTATTAGATAGGAATAATTATTTAATACTTTTTAGTTCATATTATAAGGATGTTATTATTGTTTTACCTTGGAAGTTGGTTTTAATTTTTTGTTAAAAATAATAATCGTTCAAACCTTCACACATTAAATTACTGGCAAATAAGGTACTGACTGATGGCGTATGCATTTGGTATGAAACCAGTTCACTGACTCATAGGTTATTAATATTAAGTATATTAATTAATTTTTCCTAGCAGTTATTTATTTTTAACATACTCACTATTGTCATTAAATTTAAATACTTGTAAATGGCTATTTGTTTCTAACTTAGACGTTATTGAGATTTATTAAGCTGTAAGTTTTTCTGTACAAATAAAATAAAAAATAAATGTATATACTACATCCATACTAATATTATAAATGCGAAAGTGTGTCTGTCTGTCTGTCTGTCTATTACCTCTTCACACCGAAACCGCTGAACCGATTTGGCTGATTTCTGGTATGGAGATACTTTGAGTCCCGGGAAAGGACATAGGATACTTTTATCCCGAAAAAATGTACGGTTCCCGCCCCATAAACTTTTGCACAGAGTTGCGGGAATCATCTAGTATTATATATAACATTCTTGTGTAGAAAATAATATGTTCAGTTTTGAACGACCCATTTCTAATTTCGTTGCAATGTCAACCGACTGAAAAAATAGTATAGTTTTCACAGAGCCAGTACTGGCTGCCAATAAGACTGGCAGCCAGTATTGGCTTGGTATAGGTAATATGCCGCGTGTGAACAGTTTGACCTGGCTTGAAAAACTATTCACACGTGGCTCTGCGAAAACTATACTTTAGGCGTGTTTCAATGAAATTCAATAGATTTTTGATGAATTTATTACAGTCCGAAAATCTTAGTGTCGCATACATAGCGGGACTTTTACATCTAAAATGGTGCAGCAATCCAAAAAACGACAATGTTTGAGCGACTAGTTTTGATACGTCGAATAACTTCCCTACGTACTCAGACACTAGTTGGTTTGAGAAGGAAGAACTCGAGTCACAGGCCACACAATACAAAAACTCTTACGCACAGCACAGGACTTTTGCACACACAATTTAACGAACCTTTGTATTGTGCATTCGGCGAATCGGTTTGTGCCTGAGCCGATTACAAAATGTCTAAGATGTGAAAGCAATCTCACCATTACTAGATAACTGGGTAGGATACATAGTTACATCTAATTTAGGTATTATACGAAGATCTACTTATATCACATAGAGAAAATACAAGCGAAAACACCGACTAGATACCCCAGTAGTCACTTTGGAATTGCCTAATCTATACATTCAAATCTAGTGAAGAAATTCAAGCTAATAGACGACAACAATTACTTAGGAATACATTCATTTTATATATTGAAAGTTAAAACGAATACCTATTTATGAAGAAAATACTGGAATGGAACGTCTTTACGAATTAAAAATAAAACAATCAGAAAACACAAAATACTGATTTGTAACAGTAAGACTAGCATACGGAGATCGAAGAATACAAATATAATTTAAAATTAACGTAACAGCAAGGGTAGATTCTTATCAGGACTCAAAGGGTCACTTAAAGTACTAAGAGTGGATGTTAAATTTTGTATAATAAGTTAAATCTAGTTTACATTTAGAATACACCTATGTAAGCTTATGCTACTATATTTTTGGCTTTAACTAATTTCAAAACAATATACTTACAATAAACCTACTACAATTACTAACTAACAACACCATTTACTCTTACATCTATTTGAAAACAAAATACCTACTACAACTACTAATTAACAACACCATTTACTCTTACATCTAATTCAAAATACAATTCCTACTATAACTACTAACCAACAACGCCATTTACTCTTACATCTATTTGAAAACAAAATACCTACTACAACTACTAACTAACAACACCATTTACTCTTACATCTAATGCTTGCAACTACCTATTACTACAAATACTCTTACTCTATGCTGAGCTCCCTCTCACTTTGGTTCGGGAGCTCAATGGCTTCCACCATCCCCTATTAGCCATCCCTTTCCACTCAAAAAGAAAGGTTTTTAAATTCTAATTACTCTACTTACTAATAACACCGTTTACTCTTACTTGTAATTCAATACTAAATATCTACTAAAATTACTAACCAACAACACCATTTGCTCTTACATCTAATTAAATACCTTATACCTACTACAACTACTAACTAACAACACCATTTACTCTTACATCCAATTTAATACTTTTAACCTACTACAACTACTAACTAACAACACCATTTACTCTTACATCTAATAGTATACGTTATACCTAATACAACTACTAACTAAAAACACCATTTATTCCTACATCTAATTCAGTACTTTAAACCTACTACGACTACTTACTAACAACACCATTTACTCTTACATCTAATTGTATACGTTATACCTACTACAACTACTAACTAAAAACACCATTTATTCCTACATCTAATTCAGTACTTTAAACCTACTACAACTACTAACTAACATTACCATTTACTCTTACATCTAATGCTTGCAACTACCTATTAATACAAATACTCTTACTCTATGCTGAGCTCCCTCTCACTTTGGTTCGGGAGCTCAATGGCCTCCACCATCCCCTATTAGCCATCCCTTTCCACTCAAAAAGAAAGGTCTTCAAATTTTAATTACTCTACTTACTAATAACACCATTTACTCTTACATCTAATTCAATACTTTATACCTACTATAACTACTAACCAACAATCCATTTACTCTTACATCAAATTCAATACCTTATACCTACTACAACTACTAACTAACAACACCATTTACTCTTACGTCTAATTCAAAATATAATTCCTACTATAACTACTAACCAACAACGCCATTTACTCTTACATCTATTTGAAAACAAAATACCTACTACAACTACTAACTAACAACACCATTTACTCTTACATCTAATGCTTGCAACTACCTATTACTACAAATACTCTTACTCTATGCTGAGCTCCCTCTCACTTTGGTTCGGGAGCTCAATGGCCTCCACCATCCCCTATTAGCCATCCCTTTCCACTCAAAAAGAAAGGTCTTCAAATTTTAATTACTCTACTTACTAATAACACCATTTACTCTTACATCTAATTCAATACTTTATATCTACTATAAATACTAACCAACAATCCATTTACTCTTACATCAAATTCAATACCTTATACCTACTACAACTACTAACTAACAACACCATTTACTCTTACATCTAATTCAAAATATAATTCCTACTATAACTACTAACCAACAACGCCATTTACTCTTACATCTATTTGAAAACAAAATACCTACTACAACTACTAACTAACAACACCATTTACTCTTACATCTAATGCTTGCAACTACCTATCACTACAAATACTCTTACTCTATGCTGAGCTCCCTCTCACTTTGGTTCGGGAGCTCAATGGCCTCCACCATCCCCTATTAGCCATCCCTTTCCACTCAAAAAGAAAGGTCTTCAAATTTTAATTACTCTACTTACTAATAACACCGTTTACTCTTACTTCTAATTCAATACTAAATATCTACTAAAATTACTAACCAACAACACCATTTGCTCTTACATCTAATTAAATACCTTATACCTACTACAACTACTAACTTACAACACCATTTACTCTTACATCCAATTCAATACTTTTAACCTACTACAACTACTAACTAACAACACCATTTACTCTTACATCTAATTGTATACGTTATACCTACTACAACTACTAACTAAAAACACCATTTATTCCTACATCTAATTCAGTACTTTAACTCTTACTCTATACTGAGCTCCCTCTCACTTTGGTTCGGGAGCTCAATGGCCTCCACCATCCCCTATTAGCCATCCCTTTCCACTCAAAAAGAAAGGTCTTCAAATTTTAATTACTCTACTTACTAATAACACCATTTACTCTTACATCTAATTCAATACTTTATACCTACTATAACTACTAACCAACAATCCATTTACTCTTACATCAAATTCAATACCTTATACCTACTACAACTACTAACTAACAACACCATTTACTCTTACATCTAATTCAAAATATAATTCCTACTATAACTACTAACCAACAACGCCATTTACTCTTACATCTATTTGAAAACAAAATACCTACTACAACTACTAACTAACAACACCATTTACTCTTACATCTAATGCTTGCAACTACCTATTACTACAAATACTCTTACTCTATGCTGAGCTCCCTCTCACTTAGGTTCGGGAGCTCAATGGCCTCCACCATCCCCTATTAGCCATCCCTTTCCACTCAAAAAGAAAGGTCTTCAAATTTTAATTACTCTACTTACTAATAACACCATTTACTCTTACAGCTAATTCAATACTTATTACCTACTATAACTACTAACCAACAATCCATTTACTCTTACATCAAATTCAATACCTTATACCTACTACAACTACTAACTAACAACACCATTTACTCTTACATCCAATTCAATACTTTTAACCTACTACAACTACTAACTAACAACACCATTTACTCTTACATCTAAGTGTATACGTTATACCTACTACAACTACTTACTAAAAACACCATTTATTCTTACATCTAATTCAGTACTTTAAACCTACTACGACTACTTACTAACAACACCATTTACTCTTATATCTAATTCAATACTTTATACCTGCTACAACTACTAACTAACAACAGCATTTACTCTTACATCTAATGCTTGTAACTACCTATTACTACAATTACTCTTACTCTATACTGAGCTCCCTCTCACTTTGGTTCGGGAGCTCAATGGCCTCCACCATCCCCTATTAGCCATCCCTTTCCACTCAAAAAGAAAGGTCTTTAAATTTTAATTACTCTACTTACTAATAAAACCATTTACTCTTACATCTAATTCAATACTTTATACCTACTATAACTACTAACCAACAATCCATTTACTCTTACATCCAATTCAATACCTTATACCTACTACAACTACTAACTAACAACACCATTTACTCTTACATCTAATTCAAAATATAATTCCTACTATTACTACTAACCAACAACGCCATTTACTCGTACATCTATTTGAAAACAAAATACCCACTACAACTACTAACTAACAACACCATTTACTCTTACATCTAATGCTTGCAACTACCTATTACTACAAATACTCTTACTCTATACTGAGCTCCCTCTCACTTTGGTTCGGGAGCTCAATGGCCTCCACCATCCCCTATTAGCCATCCCTTTCCACTCAAAAAGAAAGGTCTTCAAATTTTAATTACTCTACTTACTAATAACACCATTTACTCTTACATCTAATTCAATACTTTATATCTACTATAACTACTAACCAACAATCCATTTACTCTTACATCAAATTCAATACCTTATACCTACTACAACTACTAACTAACAACACCATTTACTCTTACATCTAATTCAAAATATAATTCCTACTATAACTACTAACCAACAACGCCATTTACTCTTACATCTATTTGAAAACAAAATACCTACTACAACTACTAACTAACAACACCATTTACTCTTACATCTAATGCTTGCAACTACCTATCACTACAAATACTCTTACTCTATGCTGAGCTCCCTCTCACTTTGGTTCGGGAGCTCAATGGCCTCCACCATACCCTATTAGCCATCCCTTTCCACTCAAAAAGAAAGGTCTTCAAATTTTAATTACTCTACTTACTAATAACACCATTTACTCTTACATCTAATTCAATACTTTATATCTACTATAACTACTAACCAACAATCCATTTACTCTTACATCAAATTCAATACCTTATACCTACTACAACTACTAACTAACAACACCATTTACTCTTAAATCTAATTCAAAATATAATTCCTACTATAACTACTAACCAACAACGCCATTTACTCTTACATCTATTTGAAAACAAAATACCTACTACAACTACTAACTAACAACACCATTTACTCTTACATCCAATTTAATACTTTTAACCTACTACAACTACTAACTAACAACACCATTTACTCTTACATCTAATTGTATACGTTATACCTAATACAACTACTAACTAAAAACACCATTTATTCCTACATCTAATTCAGTACTTTAAACCTACTACGACTACTTACTAACAACACCATTTACTCTTACATCTAATGCTTGAAACTACCTATTACTACAAATACTCTTACTCTATACTGAGCTCCCTCTCACTTTGGTTAGGGAGCTCAATGGCCTCCACCATCCCCTATTAGCCATCCCTTTCCACTCAAAAAGAAAGGTCTTCAAATTTTAATTACTCTACTTACTAATAACACCATTTACTCTTACATCTAATTGTATACGTTATACCTACTACAACTACTAACTAAGAACACCATTTATTCCCATATCTAATTCAGTACTTTAAACCTACTACGACTACTTACTAACAACACCATTTACTCCTACATCTAATTCAATACTTTGTACCTGCTACAACTACTAACTAACAACACCATTTACTCTTACATCTAATTCTTGTAACTACCTATTACTACAATTACTCTTACTCTATGCTGAGCTCCCTCTCACTTTGGTTCGGGAGCTCAATGGCCTCCACCATCCCCTATTAGCCATCCCTTTCCACTCAAAAAGAAAGGTCTTCAAATTTTAATTACTCTACTTACTAATAACACCATTTACTCTTACATCTAATTCAATACTTTATATCTACTATAACTACTAACCAACAATCCATTTACTCTTACATCAAATTCAATACCTTATACCTACTACAACTACTAACTAACAACACCATTTACTCTTACATCTAATTCAAAATATAATTCCTACTATAACTACTAACCAACAACGCCATTTACTCTTACATCTATTTGAAAACAAAATACCCACTACAACTACTAACTAACAACACCATTTACTCTTACATCTAATGCTTGCAACTACCTATTACTACAAATACTCTTACTCTATACTGAGCTCCCTCTCACTTTGGTTCGGGAGCTCAATGGCCTCCACCATCCCCTATTAGCCATCCCTTTCCACTCAAAAAGAAAGGTCTTCAAATTTTAATTACTCTACTTACTAATAACACCATTTACTCTTACATCTAATTCAATACTTTATATCTACTATAACTACTAACCAACAATCCATTTACTCTTACATCAAATTCAATACCTTATACCTACTACAACTACTAACTAACAACACCATTTACTCTTACATCTAATTCAAAATATAATTCCTACTATAACTACTAACCAACAACGCCATTTACTCTTACATCTATTTGAAAACAAAATACCTACTACAACTACTAACTAACAACACCATTTACTCTTACATCTAATGCTTGCAACTACCTATCACTACAAATACTCTTACTCTATGCTGAGCTCCCTCTCACTTTGGTTCGGGAGCTCAATGGCCTCCACCATACCCTATTAGCCATCCCTTTCCACTCAAAAAGAAAGGTCTTCAAATTTTAATTACTCTACTTACTAATAACACCATTTACTCTTACATCTAATTCAATACTTTATATCTACTATAACTACTAACCAACAATCCATTTACTCTTACATCAAATTCAATACCTTATACCTACTACAACTACTAACTAACAACACCATTTACTCTTAAATCTAATTCAAAATATAATTCCTACTATAACTACTAACCAACAACGCCATTTACTCTTACATCTATTTGAAAACAAAATACCTACTACAACTACTAACTAACAACACCATTTACTCTTACATCCAATTTAATACTTTTAACCTACTACAACTACTAACTAACAACACCATTTACTCTTACATCTAATTGTATACGTTATACCTAATACAACTACTAACTAAAAACACCATTTATTCCTACATCTAATTCAGTACTTTAAACCTACTACGACTACTTACTAACAACACCATTTACTCTTACATCTAATGCTTGAAACTACCTATTACTACAAATACTCTTACTCTATACTGAGCTCCCTCTCACTTTGGTTAGGGAGCTCAATGGCCTCCACCATCCCCTATTAGCCATCCCTTTCCACTCAAAAAGAAAGGTCTTCAAATTTTAATTACTCTACTTACTAATAACACCATTTACTCTTACATCTAATTGTATACGTTATACCTACTACAACTACTAACTAAGAACACCATTTATTCCCATATCTAATTCAGTACTTTAAACCTACTACGACTACTTACTAACAACACCATTTACTCCTACATCTAATTCAATACTTTGTACCTGCTACAACTACTAACTAACAACACCATTTACTCTTACATCTAATTCTTGTAACTACCTATTACTACAATTACTCTTACTCTATGCTGAGCTCCCTCTCACTTTGGTTCGGGAGCTCAATGGCCTCCACCATCCCCTATTAGCCATCCCTTTCCACTCAAAAAGAAAGGTCTTCAAATTTTAATTACTCTACTTACTAATAACACCATTTACTCTTACATCTAATTCAATACTTTATATCTACTATAACTACTAACCAACAATCCATTTACTCTTACATCAAATTCAATACCTTATACCTACTACAACTACTAACTAACAACACCATTTACTCTTACATCTAATTCAAAATATAATTCCTACTATAACTACTAACCAACAACGCCATTTACTCTTACATCTATTTGAAAACAAAATACCTACTACAACTACTAACTAACAACACCATTTACTCTTACATCTAATGCTTGCAACTACCTATCACTACAAATACTCTTACTCTATGCTGAGCTCCCTCTCACTTTGGTTCGGGAGCTCAATGGCCTCCACCATCCCCTATTAGCCATCCCTTTCCACTCAAAAAGAAAGGTCTTCAAATTTTAATTACTCTACTTACTAATAACACCATTTACTCTTACATCTAATTCAATACTTTATATCTACTATAACTACTAACCAACAACGCCATTTACTCTTACATCTATTTGAAAACAAAATACCTACTACAACTATTAATTAACAACACCATTTACTCTTACATCTAATGCTTGCAACTACCTATTACTACAAATACTCTTACTCTATGCTAAGCTCCCTCTCACTTTGGTTCGGGAGCTCAATGGCCTCCACCATCCCCTATTAGCCATCCCTTTCCACTCAAAAAGAAAGGTCTTCAAATTTTAATTACTCTACTTACTAATAACACCGTTTACTCTTACTTCTAATTCAATACTAAATATCTACTAAAATTACTAACCAACAACACCATTTGCTCTTACATCTAATTAAATACCTTATACCCACTACAACTACTAACTAACAACACCATTTACTCTTACATCTAATGCTTGCAACTACCTATTACTACAAATATTCTTACTCTATGCTGAGCTCCCTCTCACTTAGGTTCGGGAGCTCAATGGCCTCCACCATCCCCTTTTAGCCATCCCTTTCCACTCAAAAAGAAAGGTCTTCAAATTTTAATTACTCTACTTACTAATAACACCATTTACTCTTACAGCTAATTCAATACTTATTACCTACTATAACTACTAACCAACAATCCATTTACTCTTACATCAAATTCAATACCTTATACCTACTACTACTACTAACTAACAACACCATTTACTCTTACATCCAATTCAATACTTTTAACCAACTACAACTACTAACTAACAACACCATTTACTCTTACATCTAATTGTATACGTTATACCTACTACAACTACTTACTAAAAACACCATTTATTCTTACATCTAATTCAGTACTTTAAACCTACTACGACTACTTACTAACAACACCATTTACTCTTATATCTAATTCAATACTTTATACCTGCTACAACTACTAACTAACAACAGCATTTACTCTTACATCCAATTCAATACTTTTAACCTACTACAACTACTAACTAACAACACCATTTACTCTTACATCTAATTGTATACGTTATACCTACTACAACTACTAACTAAAAACACCATTTATTCCTACATCTAATTCAGTACTTTAAACCTACTACAACTACTAACTAACATTACCATTTACTCTTACATCTAATGCTTGCAACTACCTATTAATACAAATACTCTTACTCTATGCTGAGCTCCCTCTCACTTTGGTTCGGGAGCTCAATGGCCTCCACCATCCCCTATTAGCCATCCCTTTCCACTCAAAAAGAAAGGTCTTCAAATTTTAATTACTCTACTTACTAATAACACCATTTACTCTTACATCTAATTGTATACGTTATACCTACTACAACTACTAACTAAGAACACCATTTATTCCTATATCTAATTCAGTACTTTAAACCTACTACGACTACTTACTAACAACACCATTTACTCTTACATCTAATTCAATACTTTGTACCTGCTACAACTACTAACTAACAACACCATTTACTCTTACATCTAATGCTTGTAACTACCTATTACTACAATTACTCTTACTCTATGCTGAGCTCCCTCTCACTTTGGTTCGGGAGCTCAATGGCCTCCACCATCCCCTATTAGCCATCCCTTTCCACTCAAAAAGAAAGGTCTTCAAATTTTAATTACTCTACTTACTAATAACACCATTTACTCTTACATCTAATTCAATACTTTATATCTACTATAACTACTAACCAACAATCCATTTACTCTTACATCAAATTCAATACCTTATACCTACTACAACTACTAACTAACAACACCATTTACTCTTACATCTAATTCAAAATATAATTCCTACTATAACTACTAACCAACAACGCCATTTACTCTTACATCTATTTGAAAACAAAATACCTACTACAACTACTAACCAACAACACCATTTACTCTTACATCTAATGCTTGCAACTACCTATTACTACAAATACTCTTACTCTATGCTGAGCTCCCTCTCACTTTGGTTCGGGAGCTCAATGGCCTCCACCATCCCCTATTAGCCATCCCTTTCCACTCAAAAAGAAAGGTCTTCAAATTTTAATTACTCTACTTACTAATAACACCATTTACTCTTACATCTAATTCAATACTTTATACCTACTATAACTACTAACCAACAATCCATTTACTCTTACATCAAATTCAATACCTTATACCTACTACAACTACTAACTAACAACACCATTTACTCTTACATCTAATTCAATATATAATTCCTACTATAACTACTAACCAACAACGCCATTTACTCGTACATCTATTTGAAAACAAAATACCTACTACAACTACTAACTAACAACACCATTTACTCTTACATCTAATGCTTGCAACTACCTATTACTACAAATACTCTTACTCTATGCTGAGCTCCCTCTCACTTTGGTCCGGGAGCTTAATGGCCTCCACCATCCCCTATTAGCCATCCATTTCCACTCAAAAAGAAAGGTCTTCAAATTTTAATTACTCTACTTACTAATAACACCATTTACTCTTACATCTAATTCAATACTTTATACCTACTATAACTACTAACCAACAATCCATTTACTCTTACATCAAATTCAATACCTTATACCTACTACAACTACTAACTAACAACACCATTTACTTTTACATCTAATTCAAAATATAATTCCTACTATAACTACTAACCAACAACGCCATTTACTCTTACATCTATTTGAAAACAAAATACCTACTACAACTACTAACTAACAACACCATTTACTCTTACATCTAATGCTTGCAACTACCTATTACTACAAATACTCTTACTCTATACTGAGCTCCCTCTCACTTTGGTTAGGGAGCTCAATGGCCTCCACCATCCCCTATTAGCCATCCCTTTCCACTCAAAAAGAAAGGTCTTCAAATTTTAATTACTCTACTTACTAATAACACCATTTACTCTTACATCTAATTGTATACGTTATACCTACTACAACTACTAACTAAGAATACCATTTATTCCTATATCTAATTCAGTACTTTAAACCTACTACGACTACTTACAAACAACACCATTTACTCTTATATCTAATTCAATACTTTGTACCTGCTACAACTACTAACTAACAACACCATTTACTCTTACATCTAATGCTTGTAACTACCTATTACTACAATTACTCTTACTCTATGCTGAGCTCCCTCTCACTTTGGTTCGGGAGCTCAATGGCCTCCACCATCCCCTATTAGCCATCCCTTTCCACTCAAAAAGAAAGGTCTTCAAATTTTAATTACTCTACTTACTAATAACACCATTAACTCTTACATCTAATTCAATACTTTATATCTACTATAACTACTAACCAACAATCCATTTACTCTTACATCAAATTCAATACCTTATACCTACTACAACTACTAACTAACAACACCATTTACTCTTACATCTAATTCAAAATATAATTCCTACTATAACTACTAACCAACAACGCCATTTACTCTTACATCTATTTGAAAACAAAATACCTACTATAACTACTAACTAACAACACCATTTACTCTTACATCTAATGCTTGCAACTACCTATTACTACAAATACTCTTACTCTATGCTGAGCTCCCTCTCACTTTGGTTCGGGAGCTCAATGGCCTCCACCATCCCCTATTAGCCATCCCTTTCCACTCAAAAAGAAAGGTCTTCAAATTTTAATTACTCTACTTACTAATAACACCATTTACTCTTACATCTAATTCAATACTTTATACCTACTATAACTACTAACCAACAATCCATTTACTCTTACATCAAATTCAATACCTTATACCTACTACAACTACTAACTAACAACACCATTTACTCTTACATCTAATTCAAAATATAATTCCTACTATAACTACTAACCAACAACGCCATTTACTCTTACATCTATTTGAAAACAAAATACCTACTACAACTACTTACTAACAACACCATTTACTCTTACATCTAATGCTTGCAACTACCTATTACTACAAATACTCTTACTCTATGCTGAGCTCCCTCTCACTTTGGTTCGGGAGCTCAATGGCCTCCACCATCCCCTATTAGCCATCCCTTTCCACTCAAAAAGAAAGGTTTTTAAATTCTAATTACTCTACTTACTAATAACACCATTTACTCTTACTTCTAATTCAATACTAAGTATCTACTAAAATTACTAACCAACAACACCATTTGCTCTTACATCTAATTAAATACCTTATACCTACTACAACTACTAACTAACAACACCATTTACTCTTACATCCAATTGAATACTTTTAACCTACTACAACTACTAACTAACAACACCATTTACTCTTACATCTAATTCAATACTTTGTACCTGCTACAACTACTAACTAACAACACCATTTACTCTTACATCTAATGCTTGTAACTACCTATTAAGTACTACAATTACTCTTACTCTATACTGAGCTCCCTCTCACTTTGGTTCGGGAGCTCAATGGCCTCCACCATCCCCTATTAGCCATCCCTTTCCACTCAAAAAGAAAGGTCTTCAAATTTTAATTACTCTACTTACTAATAACACCATTTACTCTTACATCTAATTCAATACCTTTTACCTACTACAACTACTAACTAACAACACCATTTACTCTTACATCCAATTCAATACTTTTAACCTACTACAACTACTAACTAACAACACCATTTACTCTTACATCTAATTGTATACGTTATACCTACTACAACTACTAACTAACAACACCATTTACTCTTACATCTAATGCTTGCAACTACCTATTACTACAAATACTCTTACTCTATGCTGAGCTCCCTCTCACTTTGGTTCGGGAGCTCAATGGCCTCCACCATCCCCTATTAGCCATCCCTTTCCACTCAAAAAGAAAGGTCTTCAAATTTTAATTACTCTACTTACTAATAACACCATTTACTCTTACATCTAATTCAATACTTTATATCTACTATAACTACTAACCAACAATCCATTTACTCTTACATCAAATTCAATATCTTATACCTACTACAACTACTAACTAACAACACCATTTACTCTTACATCTAATTCAAAATATAATTCCTACTATAACTACTAACCAACAACGCCATTTACTCTTACATCTATTTGAAAACAAAATACCTACTACAACTACTAACTAACAACACCATTTACTCTTACATCTAATGCTTGCAACTACCTATTACTACAAATACTCTTACTCTATGCTGAGCTCCCTCTCACTTTGGTTCGGGAGCTCAATGGCCTCCACCATCCCCTATTAGCCATCCCTTTCCACTCAAAAAGAAAGGTCTTCAAATTTTAATTACTCTACTTACTAATAACACCATTTACTCTTACATCTAATTCAATACTTATTACCTACTATAACTACTAACCAACAATCCATTTACTCTTACATCAAATTCAATACCTTATACCTACTACAACTACTAACTAACAACACCATTTACTCTTACATCTAATTCAAAATATAATTCCTACTATAACTACTAACCAACAACGCCATTTACTCTTACATCTATTTGAAAACAAAATACCTACTACAACTACTAACTAACAACACCATTTACTCTTACATCTAATGCTTGCAACTACCTATTACTACAAATACTCTTACTCTATGCTGAGCTCCCTCTCACTTTGGTTCGGGAGCTCAATGGCCTCCACCATCCCCTATTAGCCATCCCTTTCCACTCAAAAAGAAAGGTCTTCAAATTTTAAATACCCTACTTACTAATAACACCATTTACTCTTACATCTAATTCAAAATATAATTCCTACTATAACTACTAACCAACAACGCCATTTACTCTTACATCTATTTGAAAACAAAATACCTACTACAACTACTAACTAACAACACCATTTACTCTTACATCTAATGCTTGCAACTACCTATTACTACAAATACTCTTACTCTATGCTGAGCTCCCTCTCACTTTGGTTCGGGAGCTCAATGGCCTCCACCATCCCCTATTAGCCATCCCTTTCCACTCAAAAAGAAAGGTCTTCAAATTTTAAATACTCTACTTACTAATAACACCATTTACTCTTACATCTAAATCAAAATATAATTCCTACTATAACTACTAACCAACAACGCCATTTACTCTTACATCTATTTGAAAACAAAATACCTACTACAACTACTAACTAACAACACCATTTACTCTTACATCTAATGCTTGCAACTACCTATTACTACAAATACTCTTACTCTATACTGAGCTCCCTCTCACTTTGGTTCGGGAGCTCAATGGCCTCCACCATCCCCTATTAGCCATCCCTTTCCACTCAAAAAGAAAGGTTTTTAAATTCTTATTGTTTCTACTAATTTTAGCTGTGAGAGTAAATTACAACACATCTCACAGCTTATTTTAAAAACAAATATTTTGATACCAACTATGATTACAAATAAAAATATTATGTTTGAATCAAAACCAGTTTATTGTCGATTTTAAAAATTATAATTACAAATTCTCGCTGTAAGGGAGATAACAAAAGGGACGCGTCCGATAACCGAAATATTTTTTCCCTTTCTATTATTATCACGCTTTTCGACACAAAATAATACCTGAAAACAATAAAAAAACATTAGTATATGTACTAATACTATCCTAACATTATATTATTCCAAAGAATACCTACTATTTAATAAGGCATATTTTATAAAAGTAAATCATTATCAGTAAAAACAATAATCTTATGCTTCTGCAGCCTTTTTTTCGATACTTCTTTTAATTTTTATCAGATTACCAGATTACCTATATTAATTCTGAAAATACACATACAAATCCATTATATTTTAACTGTTTCATTCATTACAAAAAGACATACTTTCTAAATATCCTCCTCCTCCCTTCCAATGGAATTTGAAATTCAAATTTTGAATCTGTTGTCGTTGTCATGGAGACGCCAAACATAACTGTCAAATATTGTAAATATTTTCTTTTTCTAATTATTTACGATTTTTAGCACCTTGAACTGAATTATTACCTGAAAGCAATGAAAAATATTAGTACTATTCTACAGAATACTAATTTTACATTAAAAGAATGCCTAAAATATATCTAATATCAACTACAATGAAATATCAATCTAATATTACCTGCAATCATTTCTTTTCTCTAATTCTTTTCATTTTTATCAGATTGCATCTGATTCTGAAAATACAAATAAAAAACCATTGACTTTAAACTGTTTTATTCACAATTTAACAAAATGATAATGCACAATATTGTTCTCGCTTCAAATATCACTACACATTCTACAGTTCAACAGAATATTTATTAAAAAAACACTAAACTTATATAATTCCGATACACACAATACTAATTACAACATTTTCTATAACATTTTAATTTTTTCTCCATCAAATAAACAATTTTTAATGCACTGACTTTAAAACACACCCGCCTCGCACTTTAACACAATACAAACTGGCATTCTGACATAACGTTTGTCAATATATAAACTATGCTTGACGTAATCCTTCCTTCCAATGGAATTTGAAATTCAAATTTTGAATCTGTTGTCGTTGTCATGGAGACGCCAAACATAACTGTCAAATATTGTAAATATTTTCTTTTTCTAATTATTTACGATTTTTAGCACCTTGAACTAAAATAATACCTGAAAGCAACAAAAAAATATTAGTACTATTCTACAGAATACTAATTTTACATTAAAAGAATGCCTAAAATATATCTAATATCAACTACAATGAAATATCAATCTAATATTACCTGCAATCATTTCTTTTCTCTAATTCTTTTCCTTTGTATCAGATTGCATCTGATTCTGAAAATACAAATAAAAAACCATTGAATTTAAACTGTTTTATTCACAATTTAACAAAATGATAATCCACAATATTTTTCTCGCTTCAAATATCACATCACATTCTACAGTTCAACAGAATATTTATTAAAAAAAACCCTAAAATTATATAATTCCGATACACACAATACTAATTACAACATTTTCTATAACATTTTAATTTTTTCTCCATCAAATAAACAATTTTTAATGCACCGACTTTAAAACACACCCGCCTCGCACTTTGACACAATACAAACTGGCATTCTGACATAACGTTTGTCAATATATAAACTATGCTTGACGTAATTCTTCCTTCCAATGGAATTTGAAATTCAAAATTTGAATCTGTTGTCGTTGTCATGGAGACGCCAAACATAACTGTCAAATATTGTAAATATTTTCTTTTTCTAATTATTTACGATTTTTAGCGCCTTGAACTGAAATAATACCTGAAAACAGTAAAAAATATGAGTTATATTCTACAGAATGCTAATTTGACATTTAAAGAATGCCTAAAATATATCTAATATCAACTACAATGAAATATCAATCTAATATTACCTGCAATCATTTCTTTTCTCTAATTCTTTTCATTTTTATCAGATTGCATCTGATTCTGAAAATACAAATAAAAAACCATTGACTTTAAACTGTTTGATTCACAATTTAACAAAATGATAATGCACAATATTGTTCTCGCTTCAAATATCACTGCACATTCTACAGTACAACAGAATATTTATTAAAAAAAAACACTAAAATTATATAATTCCGATACACACAATACTAATTACAACATTTTCTATAACATTTTAATTTTTTCTACATCAAATAAACAATTTTTAATGCACCGACTTCAAAACACACCCGCCTCGCACTTTGACACAATACAAACTGGCATTCTGACATAACGTTTGTCAATATATAAACTATGCTTGACGTAATTCTTCCTTCCAATAGAATTTGAAATTCAAAATTTGAATCTGTTGTCGTTGTCGTGGAGACGCCAAACATAACTGTCAAATATTGTAAATATTTTCTTTTTCTAATTATTTACGATTTTTAGCACCTTGAACTGAATGATTACCTGAAAGCTATGAAAAAATATTAGTACTATTCTACAGAATACTAATTTTACATTTAAAGAATGCCTAAAATATATCTAATATCAACTACAATGAAATATCAATCTAATATTACCTGCAATCATTTCTTTTATCTAATTCTTTTCATTTGTATCAGATTGCATCTGATTCTGAAAATACAAATAAAAAACCATTGAATTTAAACTGTTTTATTCACAATTTAACAAAATGATAATCCACAATATTGTTCTCGCTTCAAATATCACATCACATTCTACAGTTCAACATAATATTTATTAAAAAAACACTAAAATTATATAATTCCGATACACACAATACTAATTACAACATTTTCTATAACATTTTAATTTTTTCTCCATCAAATAAACAATTTTTAATGCACCGACTTTAAAACACACCCGCCTCGCACTTTGACACAATACAAACTGGCATTCTGACATAAGGTTTGTCAATATATAAACTATGCTTGACGTAATCCTTCCTTCCAATGGAATTTGAAATTCAAATCTTGAATCTGTTGTCGTTGTCATGGAGACGCCAAACATAACTGTCAAATATTGTAAATATTTTCTTTTTCTAATTATTACGATTTTTAGCACCTTGAACTAAAATAATACCTGAAAGCAATAAAAAAATATTAGTACTATTCTACAGAATACTAATTTTACATTAAAATAATGCCTAAAATATTACTAATATCAACTACAATGAAATATCAATCTAATATTACCTGCAATCATTTCTTTTCTCTAATTCTTTTCTTTTGTATCAGATTGCATCTGATTCTGAAAATACAAATAAAAAATCATTGAATTTAAACTGTTTTATTCACAATGATAATGCACAATGCACAACATTGTTCTCGCTTCAAATATCACATCACATTCTAGAGTTCAACAGAATATTTATAAAAAAACCCTAATACACATCCGATACACACAATACTAATTACAACATTTTCTATAACATTTTAATTTTTTTCCCATCAAATACATAATTTTACTGCACCGACTTTAAAACACTCCCGCCTCGCACTTTGACACAATACAAACTGGCATTCTGACATAACGTTTGTCAATATCAGGGCTTCAAATGACGTTATTTTTTCATAACGTTATTGCTTCAAGGGCATAGATAACGTTATGAAAATTAAACCGATACTAGAAATAACGTTATAAATATATTTAATAACGGTAAATGTTATAACGTTATATAGGATTTATAACGGTAAATATATGTTCTTTGATAACGTTATAGTCCGTCAAGAAAGTCATGACAGGCGGGAAATTTTTCTAAACATAATCACGCTTTTAAGGTGTATTTTTTCTTTGTATTTTCACAGAGAACGCTTATTACATTTTAAATATGAGTGAGATTTGGTGCACCGTGCACGATCGCATACCTGATACCAGAAAATAACGTTATATTTACCGTTATTTTTTTGTTATGTCATAACGAAAAAATATCGTTATAATAATAACGGTAAATATAACGTTATTTTACTAGATATCGTTATAAAAATAACGTTATCTGGCTACCATTACGAAAATAACGGTACGTAACGATATTTTTTCTGTTATTCGATAACGTTATGAAGCCCTGCTATGTATGAGAATTTCGAGGGTAGCCCGGCCCTTAAACGTAGCTACTATTTAGTATTTACTAAACGTAATACAAAAATCAGCTAATCTGTGCAAGGTCGACTGTGATTGGCTGATGAAAAAGACCATAGAGAATATAAACTACATCAGAAAAAAGACGAAGAAGGAAAGCGCGGGAAACTTCGGAGTAGGCGGGAGTGTTTTCTCGGAATTTTTTTTGCAAAATTATTATAAATAGGATAAGGAGGGTTAAAGTTGTAAATAATTAAGTATATTTATTATTTATTACTTGTATAAATAAATATAGTGTAGTTAGCTGTATATATTGGTAAGTTTTTTTTTCTTGTATATATATTAGCTAGTTGTAAATATTAAAATATTTTGGGTGGTTCAATGAATGAGCCGCCCGACCCTACGTCGGGGCCGGGCCCGGGGCCCGGTCCTGATGTAGGCATGAATATAACCATCACAACAGATATGGACTACGAACATGAGATGAGTGGGAGCCGCAAACGGCCGAAAACATACAAACAAGATTTTATTACTGTTAATAATATAATATCAAATACGTCACCTAAATCATCAGAAACTACTGATTCACAGAATATTAAACCCCGAATGTATACAAATACTGACAGTTACCCTTATGTTGTACATGTTCAAAGGATAACATCATCTTTACAGGATGGTACCACTCTGCATCCTCTTATCTTAGGAAAATTCTTTAAAACTAATAATGTAAATAATATAGTACCAGGTAGCATTAAGAAAATAGGTAGGAACCGGTGTACAGTAGCTTTTAAGTCACACATAGATGCTAATAATTTTGTAAATAATAAAAATTTAGAATCTTTTAAGTTAAAGGCATTTATACCTAATTTTAATGTTACCAGAATGGGTGTTGTTAAAAATATTCCAACAGAGTGGACAGACTCAGAAATATTAGAAAACTTAGAAACACCAGTAGGTTTTGGTAAAGTATTAAAAATAAGGAGGATTAATTATAAGGTAAAAATAGATAACATTGTCGAATGGAAACCTTCTCGTTCTGTAGTTGTAACTTTTGATGGGCAAATCTTGCCTCCTAAAGTTTACATTTGCTATAATTCTTTACCTGTAGATTTGTACATATATCCGACAATTCAGTGCTACAATTGTTGTAGATATGGCCACACAAAAACAATTTGTAGATCAACACCACGATGTTTCAAGTGTGGGCAGGAACATACAGCCGAGTCATGCACGAGTGATGCAGAGCATTGTATAAATTGTTTAGGTGAACATTACGCTACAAACAAAATTTGTCCAGAGTTTTCAAGACAAAAATCAATCAAAAATTGCATGGCTGAAAAAAACATATCTTATGGTGAGGCTAGTAAGTTGCAGCCTCCAATTCTGGTCGGAAGAAGGTCTTATGGAAAGGTTTTAACATCTGATGCACAGAGTTCTGATTATATTATGACAACTCAGAATAATAATGCACGGTCATATAAAAAAAGCTTTTATTCAAAGCCACGCTCCCCACATAATCCTGGTAAGGGATATGATAAAAATTTCCATAATAACATTTTAAAAGAGTATCAAATTCCAGCTTCTGATAATGGTTGTGCATATTATGTTGACTCTGAAAATAGAAAAGAATTAGCAAACAATAAGACAGATGCAAACACTATTTTAAATGTTTTATCTGCTCTAGTTAGTGCTTTACAACAAAATAATACCTTAAAACCGTCCAACGTTGCTTCTATAAATAAATTGATTAACTCTGTTGATATCATCAACAATGGATTCCAACATAATACAATGGAATTGTAGAAGTATACTTACTAAAAAAACTGATTTGATTTACTTAGTGAATAAATACAACCCTATAGTTATTGCCCTTTCTGAAACTTGGTTACGACCATATTTTTCGTTTCGTATTCCAGGTTATTATTGGGTACGAGATGACAGACCTGACGGGTATGGTGGGGCTGCCATGTTAATAAAAAATACTATACCATTTAAAGTGTTGACATTGCCACATTTAAATAGTACAAATTTCAATAGAGTCGGTGTACAGTTGTTAAATCCTAACATGTATATTTTCTCATTGTATATAGCACAAAATTCTTCTTCTACATTTTTAGATTTAAATAACTTGCTTAATTCATTTTCTGGCCCAAAATTAGTAATGGGTGACTTTAATGCTCATCATCAGAGTTGGGGAAGCGATGTGTCAAACAGGGATGGAGAGGATTTATTGGACATCATAGACAAATTTAATTTATGTGTGCTTAATACAGGTGATCCTACACGGGTCGTAAATATTAATGGAAACAAAAGTGCAGTGGATATTTCCATTTGCTCTCCTTCATTAGCACCAAATATATCATGGCAAACTTTGTCTTCTTCATACGGCAGTGATCACTATCCTATATGTTTATCTTTGGCTTATAAAACTAACAACATAAATAACAAAAGAATAAGAAATAGATATAAATTAGATAAAGTTGATTGGAGTAAGTTCAAAAATGAAATAGAATCTCAAATCAATTATCTTCCTGAAGTTAGATTAGGTAACGAAATAACTGCTTCTTAATTGTTAGCTAAGACAATTATCGATGTTGCTGAGAAGCAATTCCCCACAAAAAAAGCAATGGGAACAAAAGTCCCATTCCCTCCATGGTGGGACTCCGAATGTTCGGAAGCAGTTAAAAAAAGAAAAATTATTGAGAGGGAATATGCTGATAATATGCCTAATGAAAATTTTGATAAATTAACGGAAATTAATAAATCCACTCGGATTTTTTTAAAACAAAAGAAACAACAGGGTTGGAAAAATTTCTGTTCATCTCTATCTCCATCCACATGTCCATCTGAAGTATGGAAAAGTATAAAAAGATTCAGATCTGTATTTAAAGAACAGACTATGGTACTTCCTAAAGATTTTTTATGTAGTTATGTTGATCAGTTAGCTCCATCTTCAGTAGCAGAATTTTTTCCGATCTCTTCTCCAACCTGTTACATAAGAGAACATTCGTATTCCGCACTAGATTCTCCTTTCACAATGGTGGAGCTCAAAGGTATTTTAACAAGTGTAAATGATTCTACTCCAGGTATGGACAGTATTCCGTATTCTTTTTTAACGAACTTAGGGGATAAAGCGTTAGGTTACTACCTTAATCTTATTAACACGGTCATGATTTCTGGAAACATTCCTGACTCATGGAAATCACAGGAAGTAATACCAATATTGAAACCTAATAAACCGGCCGACGAAATTACTTCTTATAGACCAATAGCGCTATCATCAGTTTTAATAAAAGTGGCTGAAAATTTAATAAAAAATAGATTGGAATGGTTCCTTGAGCATCATAAATTATTGTCAAATAGTCAGTTTGGTTTTAGAAAAGGTAAATCCACTATGGATAATTTAAGCATATTTACTACAGATATTCGTTTAGCTTTCATAAATAAACAGTACGTTGTGGCTGCTTTTTTAGATATTAAGTCCGCCTATGATAATGTTATAATATCAATTTTAGAGAAAAAAATGCACAAATTAAATGTTCCCCACATTCTTATCAGGTTCATTATTAATTTAATTAAAGAAAGATTAATTTATGTATTTGTTAATGACATTGAATATTTTCTCCGTGCCATATCTAAAGGATTGCCACAAGGGTCAGTTTTAAGCCCATTGCTTTATGACATTTATACATACGATTTGGCCCCCGTAATTGCGAAATTTGTAAAAAAATTGCAATACGCAGATGACCTAACAATTTATGCTATTAATACAGACATTAATGTCGCTTGTAATTTATTAAATCAAAGTCTTGCTGTCCTTAAACAATGGCTTTTCGACAATGGGCTAGATTTAACAGTGGAGAAAAGTAGTGTAGTAGTATTTACTAAAAAGGTTTCTATTCCAAATGTAAACATATCTTATGATAATAAATCAATTCCAGTTAAAACAAGTGCAAAATTTTTAGGTGTTCATCTGGACAACAAATTGAATGGTAGCTCACATATTGAATATGTGATTTCTAAATGTGAACGTAACTTGAATATGTTGCGATGTCTTGCGGGAGTTTGGTGGGGAGCTCACCCGTTCTGTTTAAAACTTATTTATAATGCGGTTATTAGAAGTGTCTTAGACTACGGTATATTTTTATTAGTAGGTGATAATTTGTGTGTCATGAAGAAATTAGATAAAATTCAGTCTAAAGCTCTCCGAATAATAGGTGGAGCTATGAAGTCAAGTCCCATTAATGCCTTACAGGTAGAATGCACTGAGCCACCTTTGAGCCTAAGGAGACAATATTTAAGTGATAGATTTGTTTTTCGTTTGAAACAGTACAAATTCCATTCATTACTAGAAAAACTAGCTCAACTGAATAGCGTTTTAGAGTCACGTCCCTTCTATAAAAGATCTTTGCCATGCCTTATAGTAAGTTATCGTAAACTTCTTTCTATATCTGCTCCTATTTATCAATCTGATGTACTACCTTTGTTCTCATATAATTTTGAGAGTCTGTTGATTGAACCTGATGTAAAATATGATTTACTAACTAAAGATAACATTAATAATTTTATATATACCCAGTACAGTAATTGGCATCATATGTTTACTGACTCTTCTAAGTTGCAAGAAACAGGAAATGTAGGAGTAGGTGTTTATCATAGTCAATATAACATACATCAAAAAATTAAAATGCCTATAGAAAGCTCAGTATATTCCGGAGAATGTTTAGCCATTCTGAAAGCTTTGGAATATGTATTATTGTTTAAATTAACAAAGACTATTATCTTTTCAGACTCAAAAAGTGCATTGCAGGGTATTGAAAAATTTCCGTTTCGTAGTAAACCCTATCACCATATTATTTTTGATATTAGATATAAACTTTATAAATGCATTGAGAAAGGATACACAGTAGCTTTTTCTTGGGTTCCTAGCCACTCAGGAATTTTAGGCAACGAAAAAGCAGACGAATTAGCTAAAGATGCAGTGCAGAGTGGTGACATGTTTCCATTTAAAATTTATCCCAGTGACCTTTTGAGTTTACCGGCAATCGATTTATATAGTGAATGGAATAAATATTGGGAATTTACTGGACAACAAAAGGGTAACCGTATGTACAAACTGCAGCCTCTAGTACCTAAAAAGTCTTGGTTTAATAGAATCAATAGTTCTAAACGAGTGATTTCATCTATAATAAGAATGCGATTAGGACATACGTGTATTCCTAGTCATCTAAATAGAATTGGCGTTTTCGATAATGATATATGTGATTGTGGGGAGGACACGGGGACTTTAGATCACATATTTTTCTCGTGTCCTTTGCTTGATCATACATCGTTTTTATCCTCTTTGTACTCCCTTCATGTTCCTCTTCCTACTAATATGATGTGTATATTAAGTGACCCTATAAAATATTTAAGTATTTTATGTGAATTTATAGTAACCAACAATTTAAGTTTATAATATATACCTATACAATTACCGATATTTTATATTTTAGTATATTATCAAAAAAAAAATATATATATATATATATTAGTATACCAAAACTTTCCTGATCTGATCCTATCCAAATTCCGTCCTTGTAATCCCTACTTTTACCGCGTCATATGTTTCCCTACCTTTACCTACTCGACACTGGCAATAGTTTTATGCTAGTCGCCATATCAAAAAAAAAAAAAAAAAAAAAGACGAAGAAGGAGTTTAAAACTCAAAGTTCGATTTTCATTTTGTGAAAATTATTTTGTAGCAACTCATACAAAAATTGTAAATTAAGTGGATTAATTAATGAAAAACGAAAGGTAAGCCATTGTAAAATGTAAACGTAACCGTAAATTGATAAATTGAAGCAAAACATAACTATGTCATACCATGTTCTATACAAAGTATGTCGTAGTATTATTTGCTTAATTGTACAATAATTTACAACTTATACTATATTATTATGAAAAAGATAGATTATTATTTCATAGAAAATATTATAATGTATATCAGTATGCAGTTAATTTGGAAAATGTTAAAATGTGTATATTGTTATTGTATTAATACATAAGGTTGATAGGTATACTTAATAATTTATGTAAACTGTATGGAAATGTAGTAAATAAAAAATGTTTCATTAATTTCAGATTTTTAGGTCCCTATACTAGTTTACAACATTTTAGTCTGCAAGCAATAGCTGTTATGGAGATTTTAGGAGGAGAAGGAAGGTATGGGATTATGAGTGGTACGGCCACCAAGGAAAAATCCTCTAATCAAGACGTGAGGTGGTATGCAGCTGGCCTGAGCCCACGCGATAGATTAATATTATAATGTATATCAGTATGCAGTTAATTTGGAAAATGTTAAAATGTGTATATTGTTATTGTATTAATACATAAGGTTGATAGGTATACTTAATAATTTATGTAAACTGTATGGAAATGTAGTAAATAAAAAATGTTTCATTAATTTCAGATTTTTAGGTCCCTATACTAGTTTACAACATTTTAGTCTGCAAGCAATAGCTGTTATGGAGATTTTAGGAGGAGAAGGAAGGTATGGGATTATGAGTGGTACGGCCACCAAGGAAAAATCCTCTAATCAAGACGTGAGGTGGTATGCAGCTGGCCTGAGCCCACGCGATAGATTTCAGCTGTCGTATACAGGGTGTAACAAAACAAAGTAATGATACTTAAGTGTGTATGTATAAAGGTGCTCGTCCACTGGATCGGAATCGGAGTGTAGGTATGCAGCGGACGGATTTGTTGCCTTACTATTTATGGTATTGACTACTGTGAACTGCACTAGAAGCACTGGAACGTCATTCTGCGCCTGACAAATACGACACACACGACGCGCCGTCCGCACTGTACGTCCCGATTCCGACCTGGTGGACGCGTAGCTTTAATCCCCTCCCTATATAGCGTTTACTGCATAAGCCAATCAAGTAGTTAGTAGAGTAGCATAGACAGCTATTCTATTATATTTATAAATAAAATACATAAAACTGTACTGTAATATTATTAATAGAAATCAACAAAAGCTTGTGGATTAGATCTGTTTTATTGTTTAATTTACCTTATTAGCCTATTTATTTAGATATGTACAATATTTTTTATTGAAATAAAACATATGAGCTCATTTCTTTTTTATTTTATTTTTTTTAATTTTTGGTATGTTTAGAGTGAAAGGTTTTGCACTTAAAAATTTCTCGTTTAGTTTCAAATTAAAAAAATAACGGATGTTTTTTTTTTTTTCTTCTAAGTCCGACCTCTTGTTACGTAGTATACAGTTTACATCCTCTTTGTCCCGAGTCCCAAATCCCAATAACCTAAAAAACCGGCCAAGTGCGAGTTGGACTCACCCATGAAGGATTCCGCAGCAGCAATAAGGTTTATTTCTATAAAATTAAAAGGTTTTTGATTTAAAAACTACATGTTAGATTTCGTTCAAACCAATTTTCGTTGGTAGTTTTTTTATTATTGTACATCATATATTTTTTTAGAATTATCATGCCCGTACTTTAGAAGTTAGAGGGGGGGGGGACACACATTTTACCACTTTGGAAGAGTCTCTCTCGCAAACTATTCAGATTAGAAAAAAATGATATTAGAAATCTCAATATGATTTTTGAAGACCTATCCATAGATACCCTATACGCATAGGTTAGATCAGTGGTCCCCAATCTTTTTTTCATGCGGGCCACAAACATGTTTTGGTCTTGGTGTCGCGGGCCTCAACAAAAATTTTTTAGGGTTAAAAAGTAACATTTTTCAAAATTAACGATTTAAAAGTGGAAAAAAATTCACGACTATTACGACGACTTTACATTATTTTGTCGGTGGGCGTGAATTTCAAAATGGTTTTACATCACGCGGGCCACAAATAAAGCCCTAGCGGGCCGCGGGTTGGGGATAGCGGGGTTAGACGAAAAAAAAATTTTTTTGTTTCAGTTGTACCTGTACCTTCTGGCTTCTACCCCTAAAATTTTTAATAATTTTTCCATTTTTGTACCAAAATCTTAATGCGGTTCATAGACTACATCTACTTACCAAGTTTCAATAGTATAGCTCTTATAGTTTCGGAGAAAAGTGGCTGTGACATACGGACGGACAGACAGACATGACGAATCTTTAAGGGTTCCGTTTTTTGCCATTTTGGCTACGGAACCCTAAAAACGTAACTAAGCAAGCCGCCCTCAGCTTAGATTACAGTTTATCATTAGTATTTCTTTTAATATAGCATCGTGATTTTTCATAATATAGCCTAGGCCCTAGAGGCCCTAGAACCTACACTCCAATCGGAATTCGGGACTTGTAGGACACAAAGAACTTTGCGGCCCTCGGGCGAAGCTTATATCTTATCACTATTTCTGTCCTTATCTGCTACGTTGAAAAAGCCGCTTTCGTGATAAAAGACAGCAACATGGATTAGTTACTCAACACCAAACGACAGAAAAATAATAATATAGCTGTCTTTACTAAATTCAGCCTTCTTAATTTCATACTAAAGCTACCTTACCTTACCATACCTTAGCTCCGCTATCCCCAACCCGCGGCCCGTGGGCCGCATGCGGCCCGCCGGGACTTTACATTTTGTGGCCCGCGTGATGTTAAAAAATTTTGAAATTCACGCCCACTGGCAAAATAACGTAGTCTACGGATAGTATTTATTTTTTTTCACTTTAAAATCTTTAATTTTGAAGAATGTTATTTTTTAACCCTAAAAAATTTTTGTTGCGGCCCGCGACACCAAGACCAAAACATGTTTGTGGCCTGCATGAAAAAAAGGTTGGGGACCACTGCGGCTTAGCTAAATAATTTTAGGGAAATTATTTAGCTAAGGTCATTCATTGTTTTAATATTAGCTGAAACTAGAAGCTGAGATAAATAAGGTAGTTAATTAAACTACACACTTACTATGAAATTGTTACTTTTATTCCAATGTAGAACAATCACATACTTATTTAATTATAAAATAAATGCTTAAATAATTGCGAAAAATATTTTAAAAATTATTCACTCTTAGACTTAGGAGCATCATCTTTGTGATACAGGAATACAAATGAGAACAGGAACACTCCAATCATCATGGAGAAAGCGCTCACATAATAGGGGTATGCGCTGGGGATGAATCTCTCATACTGGGTGTGCTGCAGGGGACGCACTGATACCTGAAGAGTAAAAAAATATATATTAAAAATTTTAGAAAACTTAAAACACATTTGGTTACAAACATTATAAAATATATTATTAAAATTGCTGATTGACAGTATGGCCAGTGATAATGAACTGTTACCTCTTTTTGCAAGAGGGAGTAAAAAGACTGTTTTGCTTAGAATTATAATGTTTCACCTACAATTACAGGGTGTAACAAAAATAAGTGATAATATTTTAGGGTGTGTACGTGTAAGGAACACTGTAGAGAGTTCACTGTGAAAGTAGCTGCGCTGAAAGACCAAAATTTTTTTTCACTTTTGTATGGGGAAACTCGTGACGCTCGGGCCCTTGCACATACAAAAGTGAAAAAAAAACGTCTTTCAGCGCTGCTACTTTCACAGTGAATTCTCTACAAGGAACACATACACACCCTAAAGTATTATCACTTATTTTTGTTACACACTGTATAAAATGGTAAAATAAACATTAAACACTAAATTAATATGTAGTAGTGGTACTACAGTAGAGATAACAAATAGAACTCACTTGTGTGGAATGATAAAGTCTGGTATATCCAACTCTGTCGTAATCAACTTTAAACTGGTAGACACCCCATACATCAGGGACCTTGAACACTGCTTCGTAGACACCGTTGGGCTTCTTCTCCAAATTCGCCCGGATGAAGGGGTCAATGCGCACAAACTCCACTTGGACATCATTGGCTTCAAATGGCTGCCATTTACCATTCTTCAACTCTTCGATCTCAATTCTGTAGACCTGTAAAACAAGAGGTATGATGACCACAATATTAATTGTCCAGAGGGGTGAACATGAGCTGCAGACAGCTACATGCTAGTGCAGTAACTTTGGAGGAGTAAGCATAATTTAATTTAGATCATATCAAAAATTATGTAAGTACAACATGATTGAATTGACTGACTGACAAGTCAAATGTGTGGGAGCTTTCATTAAGTTTTTGTACTATCAGGGAAGTTGATTCCTATGCAGATGGCGGACCTAAGTCATGTGGTCGGCTTATGACAATTCAATGTTAGCTGTGACCGGTCGGCTGGGTTTGACGTAATGCGACCAAATTACTTAGGTCTGCCATCTGCATAGGGGTCAACTTCTCTGATAGTACCTAGACAATAATTACAAACCCATAATAAGACAATTGGTAGGGACTAGCGACAGACAGGACAGAATAAAATTTTATAATATCCCCATTAGTGTAATTTTTAGTGGGGATTTGGGGAAGAGAATCTTACCACAGTATCAGTGATGGTGTATGTGTTGGAGGACAACTTCTCGCCCTGGCGGTGGTGGTGCACGCGGCGCACGCGCAACTGCCCGCGCTCGCCAAACGCCCACTGGCTCAGGTGTGTCGCGAGCACCTTGTTGCCCGATGTTGGGGATTTGGTCTTGTCACCCTGTTAAAAATTTTTGCCAAGTTAGAATTTTGTCACTATGCAAGTTCCTGAAACATAGATAGTAGCTTAAAAATTGTGTAAATTACAGATGCCTACACACACAGAACAAAAAATTTTTGTTCTGTGCCTACACATAATTTATTAGATGTTGAGGCTCATAATTAGCATATTGCTGCATTGAATAAATAAAATAACTTACATGCACTTTAGCTACTGGAGAATTGAAGGCTTCATCAGAGAAGAAAAACAGGGATCCACTGAAGATGATGCGAGCATTATTCCTAGCTTGGAGAGCAGCAATCAGAACAGTCTTCCTGCCAACTGCATGTGGATACTCCTTCACCTACAGACCAATAATAATTATTAGTAAACAAACATTAATGTTTTTATAATATAAAGAAGGTTTGGTACAAAAGACAGTTTAATATAAGTATAGTAACAATCGGAAAAATTACCTGGCTCTTAGGGTTGTAGCTGTAAGCAGTGCTGTCAGCAGACAAGATGGGCAGCACCAGGCTGTTGTCTTTATCCAGTATCAGGCCTGTACCCTCAAACAGCAGCGGCTTGGTGTTATCTACTCCCACAATGGTGGGCGCACTGATCAAGTTCTTGGGTGAAACAACAATCCTAGTGTGATCTCCCTCATCCAACTGATCATAGTTGAAGTGATCAATGACTGCAGCAGATTCTTCATCCATCTGTTAACAAAACAATTATTTTTAGAAAAAAAAATTATTATAACTTATGGCTATATTTTTGCAGAATATTGAGCAAGTTGACTACTATCAACAGATATTGTTCTGCTCATTTGCATAAAAGCAATATTTTTCATTACAAAGGCGTTTGTAAGTTATAGCAATAACAATGATATTATACTAGACATTCCGCGTGGCTTCGCCTGCGAAAATCAGATATTTCACAGACAAATTAGTCCACACAAAATAGCCCATGATCCTCAGGTGTTCTACTTCTTATCTGACCCAAATAACAGAAAAATTGCTCTAGTAGTTCGTGAGATAAGCCCTTTCAAATAGTTTCCCCCGTTTTTCCCACATTTTCCTCTATGTCTTCGCTCCTGTTAGTCTTAGCGTGATAAAATATAGCCTATCGCCTTCCTTGATAAATGAGCTATCTAACACTGGAATAATTTTTCAAATCGGACCAGTAGTTCCTGAGATTAATAAGCCCTTTCAAATAATTTCCTCCCGTTTTTTCCACATTTTCCTCTATTTCTTCACTCCCATTAGTCTTAGCGTGATAAAATATAGCTTATAGCCTTCCTCGATAAACACTGAAAGAATTTTTCAAATCTGACCAGTAATTCCTGAGATTAGCGCGTTCGAACAAATAAACTAACTAACAAACTCTTCCGCTTTATAATATTAGTATAGATGAGTTACCTCAAAACCGCATTCAGAAGCTATTTCTCTGTAAACATCCCCGGCAACTGAGTTTCCAGCGATAAGTACGTTGCCACCATCATCAATAAACTTAGTGATAGCTTCAGTATCGACGTTTCCACCAAACTCGACTACCGATGGTGCGAATATGATCAAGTTCTTGTACAAGTATTCGCCGTATTTTGAAAGCACTAAATTTGAGTCGTCAGCTAACTTAAAGTTGAGATTGTAGCCACGCTCTGAAATATTAACACAAAAACTATAAAACACCATCAGAATTAGTCTGAAAACATTACCGGCGAAAATGCGGCTTACCTTGCAAAGATTTGAAAAATTGAGAGTGAGTTTCCCGTACGTTTAAATTATCGACTAGCACTAGAGTATCCTGTCCCGCATTAGCATTTGCAAATAGAGCTATTAGCCCTAAAAATATTGCTATTTTCATTTTAATTTTCAATCCAAAATCCTACTCAAAAGCCAATTTCCTCCGAAATCTAATTTCCAATATCAATGACGTGTGTGAGTTGTGACAGTGACACTGAGGAGTGACGTGTGTCGTGGAACTCACCATAGAGAATTTAAAAAAAATTTTCAAATGAAGTAGCAACTAGCAAGTAGCAACTAGCAACTAGCAGCAAATTTTTTATGGTTCATCAATGGAGGTACTTGACAGTTATCACTGATCACATGGCCTTTAATTTCATAGGTGAGGTCATAACACTCTTATATAATGTGCGTCAAAAACCGACAAAGGTCATATTTGTCAATGTTTGTCAAATAGGAAAATAAGGCCGATACTTTTACATACTGTTTGTGTATCTGACTGTTTCTGACTTGAAATAACTTAGTACATTGTTTCTTATCTCATTAGCACAGAGCTATACAGACAATTATTATTGTAAACAAATCCATTCAAGCACTCGAGATGATATAATAAAACACAGAACACTCACTTGAGTTGGAAGGTAAAAAAAGGTTTCGTATTACCCACAAGCAAACTTCGTCTTTAGTGCTACACAAACAAAGTTCAAAGTGGCCCGTGGCCGGCCGAGAGCCGTTAAAAATCTCATATTTCATTTGCTGATTACAATGAAAATATGGCGATAAATATTTGTGTAGACATTTCACGCTTATTATAATAAATTCTATGAGCGTATTACGTAATTAATTTACAAATATATTACGCCAATCATGTAAAAACTACCTAAAAAAATCAAACCGTTCGAGTGTAACCTACAAATTATTACGATGTATTTCTTTCAAATGATTAACTAAACACTAAACATGATTATAATAACTAGTTACTAGATGATCTTATTTATTACTATAAAACAGTACTTACATTCGAATATAACACACAAAAACACGCGCGCCGTAAAGCGCTTATTCCATTTATCCTAGCTAGGTTCCTAGGTAGGAACCTAGCTTTACTAAATGTTATTCCACTTGACTAAATCGGAAACGATTTAGGATCCTAGCTTTCTAAATGTTATTCCACTTGACTAAATCGGAAACGATTTAGGATCCTAGCTAGACTAGGAACCTAGCTAGTTTATTAATATATGAATTATAAGTGGAAATAAAGCGCTTATTCCACTTATCCTAGCTAGGTTCCTAGGTAGGATCCTAGCTAGGAACCTAGCTTTACTAAATGTTATTCCACTTGACTAAATCGGAAACGATTTAGGATCCTAGCTAGGCTAGGAACCTAGCTAGGATAAGTGGAATAAGCTCTTAAACACGATTTTCCATAGACTAAAATCAGATGTTCGCCCACAGAGTAAAGTATTTTTTATTCATTATGAATGTGGCTCATGTATCAAAGAACGTACTAACCAAACTTCTTCATACAAAAGTAGTCTCTAAATAGGCGAGATAAGTTACTTAATCGAATGAAAGAGCCCGAAAACCGGAGCTCGCGCGGGAATTGAAGGAAGTGGGCAGTCACGTGCCACCGAGCTCCAAAAATAAGTAAAAGTTTGGTATTTAACATTCATGTGTGGAATTTATTTGCTTGTTAAATTTATTTGCTTGTTTGTGTATTCGTCAATAATGTTGCCGAATACAACAAATAGCCAATAGCAAGTACAAACTACAAATAGCCATGTGAAGTACCAGCATAACATCTTGTCATTTGTCAATAGTGACGTATGACGTTTGTCAAAGCTTGAGTTGTCATTCATTTTTATTGACATAAAACTAGAATGTTATATTTTTGTATCATATTTAATTATGTTCTAAGTTGTTTTCCATCTAATGTTGTACTTTTATAGGTTTTACTCGTTATCGGTCTTCCAATAAAATATACACAATGATGATATCACGGTCCAAACACCGTTCGTCGGTAGAGATATGCTCCGATTGCGGAGCCTCAGGTCAATATTAATTGTGGCACTAAAGTTGCTTTAATTAGGAGCCTTAATTAGTGAGACTGTTATGATTCCAGATCCATCTTGGGCGTCTATAAATAGAGGTTTGCTTTTATGTGCCGAGTGCTGTAGTGTACACAGAAGTATGGGCAGGCACATATCTCACGTTAAATCCCTAAGACAGGGGTCTTGGCCTCCTTCACTTTTAGCTGTAAGTACGGAGCTTAATAATTGTAATCATCCTGCCAACGGCTTATTAATTGTTAATCATTTTGGTGAATTGCAGATGGTGCAGGCCCTGACTGCACAGAATGTAAACAGTATTTGGGAATACTCTTTGTTAGATGCTACATCCCATAAACATTTGCGGAAGAAACCACAACCTAAAGACCCATTACAGTAAGTCTTAATTACTCGGTAAACAATAGAAATGTATAGTCTGCTTTTTAGTGATTCAAAAAACTAGCTTCGTTTACAAGTATCTTGTAAGCTTATGAGGTAAATTTATTCTACTTTCTATTACAACTTATTTTATATTTTTTATTTTAGCCCTGTAAAATCAGAGTTTATTCTAGCAAAGCATTTGAGGCTGACTTATGTCCTACGAGCGAGAAGAGATGAGCCTGCAAGTGAATTGGGCAGACAACTGCACAGTGCGGTCAGAAGCTTCTCTCTTGATACTGCAATGAGGCTACTGGCTCAAGGAGCGGACCCCAACTACTATAATCCAGTAAGATAAATCAGTTATAGTAATCCTAAAATGATTGAATATATTATGTCATTAATATATTTTTTTAAACTGTATAATTTTATATTCTTTCTCTATTGCTCACAATTTTTTATTGACTGTATATTGTCCACAATTTTACTGACTCTTTGCAACCTGTAAGATTTCTGAATAAATACAAAAAAAAGACGGGTTGCACTCCGGGAGTGCCGGCAGAAGTGAAAACTTGATTATTAACGTTGTGCATTTTTTTAACCCATTTTTTATGAAAATCGATGATTAAAAAATCGATTTTTTTAATTAATCGAAACCCTTACAATCGATTAAATTTTTAACCCATTTTTTATGAAAATCGATTTTTTAATTAATCGAAACCCTTACAATTAATTCGAGTTCGCGTTCGACACAAAACACTACTCTCCAACCGTCTTATAGTTTTTCCAAGGTTTTTCGATCAGCACGAGAATCTGACGCGAGTTTCACAGTTCCCATCCCACAAAAGTGCTCAACGCCGCTAAAGAAGTTTTCACTTCAATAAGTAATAATAAAAATATTATTTTTTTAATAGGAAAAAGGCAGCACATGTTTACATGTAGCATGTAGAGCGGGTCAGCCTGCCCAAGCTGAGCTGCTGGTGGCATGGGGAGCCGACCCCACTGCAAAGGACAGCAGTGGAAATACACCAGCAGAGTGTGCTAGGTAAAATAAGTTATATACTATAATGATGCTGATTACAAATTTGTTCATTGCATTGCTAAATATATATTTTTTTAGGAAAAAAAGCTATGTTATGACCTTTATACTACTTCAAATATTTATTTTATTCACTGCCTATAGGCGAAATATATATGCCTTAAGGCGAAAGCCCTACAGACTTATAGGGAAAGCCACATTTAGTGGGAGCAGCTACTGAGCTAGCCGAAAAGATTAAATAAAAAAAAAAGGCTAAACTAGTAAAAAACAGACAGACATATTATTATGAATTTTGGTGAAAGTAAAAGACTTTATTTAAAGGTTATTTATGCATCAATCAAGTAACAAAATTTTGTTATTACAGACAAGGTGGACATACAGAACTAGCTGAACGAATGGTGGAATTGGTGTATGAAGCAACCGACCGTCTGATCCACTTTCTGAGCGGTGAGAAGCCCGACCATGCTTCTGGGAGACACTATATCATACCACGCACACACGACACCCATGAGATGACAGATGTTGCAAAAGCAGCCAGGGGCAAGCTACAATTAGTAAGTGTGAATTTAATTCGTTAATTGTTCTAGAAGTTGCAAATACAGCAATAAGGTTCTTAAAACTTTTTTTTTTCATCTTTTTTTAATGCTTAACCCATCAATACCCAAGCGGCAGCCAGCTGCCTCATGACAATTGAAGATCTATTTTGTCTGCTATACTCACGATGGAGGTGCTACGCTTAAATTTTTAATTGAAATTTTATGTTGTTTTAAATGTGATTTTTTTTGCAGCTTCCAAATCATCTGTTTGAAGAGTTGGTGATGGACATCTATGATGAGGTAGATCGACGCGAAACAGAAGCAAGTTAGTAAACATAAGTTATAAAAAAATATAATTTCTAGTAGTTTTATCAGCACCACACTTACAAAACATGTTTGGGCGTTATCTTTTACCTCTTAGAGAGAATAGCATAGATCAAAAATTATAACAAACTAAGAAAGAATAGGGCTTTAGGCTTTTATCCCAGAAAAAGTTACAATTCACGCGTGATAAACCATTTTTAGCTCAACGAATTTGCGGGTCATAACTGCTACTTATTATCGTTTTAATAAAACGCCTATTATGTGCCCAGTCTGGCAGACAAGCGCAGTGGGTTTAGAGCGAGTTGGCGTGGCATTTCTGCCGGTGAATCCCGCGCTGTCGGCGCCGCGCAACCAGGGCAGACAGAAGTTGGCGCGGCTACTAGCGCCCGAGCTGGCCGCGCTCGCTCGCGACGTGCTGCTCGATGCGGCGCGACGCCAGCGCCTCGCTGAGCTGCGCCCACGCGGTACGTACACAGCAAACGGAAACAGCTGACCTAAGGCCCGTATAAATAGTCAGTACTCAAGATGCATCTCGGTCTCAAAACACGGTTCTGGCTCTGTGATTGGTTGGCTGTCAAAATTTGCAATGTATTTTAAATCAACGATGACACACCATACCGAAATTCCGTCGCGTTATATTGTATACGTTTGACATTGCTGACGTAATCATGCCGAACTTCCGCCCCGGAACTTCGGCATGGTGTGTTTAGACTTTAGACACTAAAATGCCAAATGGTCACATTTTGCAATTCCTCTCAAATCAATTCAGAAAATGAATTGTCAAAAGACTCAAAACTGTTAAACTGAAGAATGTCAAATTAGTACAAATACTAGACATAATAAACATCGCAAAATGGTCACTCTGTGACCATTTTGCGATTTTTAAAAATGAATCGTATTATGATTCTCCAAAGCGACCATTTAAGCCCCGCAAACCTTTCTCTTGTCTGTCCTTCTGTCTTTACTTTTCGAGCTTATTATTTGGCCATTCGCTTTACCAGCGGATCTGTCAGTGAGTGGCCATGTACACAACGTGATATTGCAGGTCCGCTGAACCCAGCGGCGGGAGCGCTGAAGCACATCTCGCAGGTGTCGGACGACGAGCCGCTGTACGACTCCGTCGCCTCCGACGAGGACTACGCCTCGCTCGCGCCCATTGACCTCAACGTGAGTACTGATCACGTGATACTCTAAACTTTTGTTCGATCAAAAGATTTTCGCAATAAACTGAAATTTGTCATTTTGTGGGTTACGATAGTCTACCTAGGAGCAGTCGAAGTATAGCTTAAAATCTTAATAGTATTCTCATGCGAAACCAAAGTGGACAGACTTGTATCCAGGTCAATAAAGTATAATAATATATTAAGTATAATATTATGATATCGAGACAATCAATTTACATAATATAATCATTTGCAAGTATTTTGAAATTCAAGCATAAATACTATTTTATAGTATTAGGATTCAGAGAAAATGTATGTATTTTTTTGACAATTCACGTGTTGATTTTCTGATCGTAAATATGGTTAGTCACAGGCTACACGGCCAAATTCTCATCAATCTGATCCATCAATCTGATTGACGGAATATTGATGGTTATAAAAAGTTCATATTATTAAAAATACGATCAATCCATCAATCCGAGTCGTACGCGATCAAATTTTCGTCAATCCGTACCGGATTGATGGATCAGATTTATGAAAAATTGACCGTGTAGCCGGTGACTTACATATAAGTTACTAGCAACCCGCCCCGGCGTCGAACGGGTATAAAATATATAGCCAATTAGCTACTGAAAAAATGATTAAAATCGATAGTCTATGATCGTGGTCGTGGATAAGAAGTATCTTATCTGTGCCAAATAACATAAAAATTGCTCCAGTAGTTCGCGAGATAAGCCTTTTAAATAATTTTGCCCGTTTTTTCCACATTCTCCAATTAATCTTAGCGTGATAAAATATTGCCTTCCTCAATAAATGGGCTATCTAACACTGAAATAATTTTCCCCGTTTTTTCCACATTTTCCTCTATTTCTTCGCTGCTATTAGTCTTAGCGTGATAAAATACAGCCTATAGCCTTCCTCGATAAATGGGCTATCTAACACTGAAAGAATAATCAAAATCTGTTGCGTAGTTTTAAAGATTAAACGGAACAAAGCGACATGAGGGAAAAAGAAGCGACTTTGTTTTATAATATGTATAGATAATGAAGTAATTTATGTGTTATAATGTTAGCAGCAACTGCAACTGACGAGCCTCGATCTGAACGCGACAGACGCTCCGCCAACAGAACATTCCACCAGCGTACAAACTCAAGACGCACCCCCGACCACAGACGAGATCGAGACGCTGAGGAAGGAGCTGGACAGCCGGAACTCCACCATCAACGAGCTCAAGAACCAGCTGAAGAGCTTGCAGACCATCGTGGAGCAGCTGACCAAGGAGAACAGCGTGCTGAAGACCAGCAGCGTGGACGACGAGCACAGCGTCGCGTCGCACACCTCCGACAGCGCCGACCTCGACCTGTCGCCCGACCGCGAGCCCCCCGCCCCCGCCCCCGCCGCGCCCCCGCCCGCCCCGCGCGCGCCCCAGCGCCCGGTCAGTATGTTTGAGGCTAGAGAGGGACCAAAGAATAACTGGCAGGTTACTAAACACCAGGTACTAATCGTTAATTACATTAATTTAATCATAGCAGTGATTGTTTTGTTTTTTGTAATATAATTTTCGTAATGTCAATATGTTTCAGCTATTTTTGTCTTCTACGACACAAAACAATCACTGGTACCTTATATAAGTACAATTTTTTAAGTAGACTAACAGATTAGAAATTATTAAAATGGTGAAGTAGAAACTAGACTGTTGGGTGTTAGAATTATTAAAAGCTTTATCAAATATCGAATATCGATTACAACTACTCGAAGTTCATAGTATATTTTGAGCAGATCATAATCCTGCAGTGAGACTACCGCTTTAACCGTTTGCTCGTAGACGTAATGTATACCAAGCCCGATATCGTTGCAGCTGACGACTATCCCCGTACTGGAGCGGTCGCTGACGCAGAGCGTCCTGGAGGGCGGCGCGCGGGGCGGAGGGGGCGGCGGGGCGGGGGGAGGTACAGCGGGCGGCGAGGGCGGGGCGGAGGCGGGCGAGGTGCAGGTGCGCGCGGAGGCCGTGACCCGCTGCATCCAGGAGCTGTGGGCGTGCGCGCGCACTTCCCGCGCCCGCTTGCCCGACTGCGCCGCCAATATCGAGCGTGCGGTGGACGCGCTGCTAGCGCTGTTCCCGCCGAACGGCACCGACGCCGGCCTGCAGCACGTGCTGGACGAGCTACGCGCGGCGGGCGACGCAGCGGCGGCGGCGTGCGGCTCGCGGGCGCCCATCGAGCGCGTGCGCGCCTCCGCCTACGACCTGGCCAAGGCGGTGAAGCTGCTGCTGACGCGGTACCCGCCCCCCTAGCGGCCCGCGCGCGCGCCGCCGCCCCGAGCCCGCCGCGCCGCCCGCCCCGCCCCTCGCCCCGCCCCCCGCACCGCTCCCCGTGCGCCGCTCGAGGTGCTGTGCGAGGTGACGCAGTGGGCTAGCTCGCAGGCCCTGCTCGCCGACTACTACTGACTTTTTTTGGAAACATTATATTGGGAAGTGTCATCGTTGTGTACTAGTAGTTAGTATGGTAACGTAAATATAGTGTTCGTCTCCAGTGTATGGACGGAGTATTATTTTATTTCGAGCATTTAGTGTATGAATTTTGAAAAATCTTACTACTCTTTGATGTAATTCCGTTTTGTGTAAGTCTACACCACGAGTATGAAAGTTTTGAACCCGTTTTTATATACTGATGTAAGCAAGATATAACAAAATTTACTATTTCTATCACAACCCTCGACTTTATTCATTAGAATAGGCAAGATAAATAATATAGGTGAATAGTTAAAACATATAGCTTTATTTTTATAACTACTGCTAGATAGTAAAACACTATTATTTACATATTTACTGTGGCTTTAACTGGGCTCGCGTCGGGGGAAATTGCGGCTTTTGTCACAATGTTATATCGTGTTATATGATGATAAGCTAAGGTGTGGGCGCTTTTCCGATGACCTGTCAGCGTCGACTGGCGAGGTCCGACTCGCGGCCCGCGTGTAGCTTCGTCACAAATAGATAATTTATTTAAATGTATCTTGCGTAGGCTAGAAGAATTTTTCAATAATAATTACAAAAATATTTTGCGAACGCTTTTACTCACGTAGCGGCAAATGTTGTATTAGGTAATATAATAATATCATCTTTCATATAACTTAAATACTAGCTGGCTTTCTTGAACAAAATTTTGAGTCGAAAGTCTGGAGCGTGAGCTCAAGAAATTATAAACATTATGTTAGTTATAATATTATGCTGAGTTATAATGTCATTGTTTATCAGCAGCAAAGGATCAACATTTGATTTTGTGTGTTCCTACGAAATTAATGGTTGTGTTTCAATTTGTTTAACGAGTGTTCTATTGTGAAACTAATTATTTTCCGTTTTACTGTATTATTAGTATACTTAACATAAAATTAACATGTTTATACGATATGTTATACAAAATGTTAGATGTCGCTCATGTATATTAAAATTAAATATCGTCGTTAAGTTTTAGGACGATACTGTAGTAGGAACTACGTCGGTGAATATATCACCCAGCATTTCGATGTGCCATAAATATATAGAAAGCTGAGCTATGATTTTTTTGATAGTACCACATATGATCCAAGAAATTTATAATTTCAACGCGTAAAAAAACTTTTTGTTGAAAGTTATTTGATCAGATTTTTCGTTCAGAGTTATTTAATCTCGGAGCTTATATGAGTGATCCTTATGTTATGACTTATGAGTATATTATAAAGCATCCAAGGATTTTGTCGCGGAGCGCTTTTTTATATCTGAGTTGTCGGCTCTTTTTCAACAGCTGTGGCCTGTGGATAACCACAGTTGTTGAAAACACAAAAGTAGGTCAGTATGAGTGTACTGAATACTGCTCTATCCCTAGCCGAAACTTTAGAAATAAGAAAAGTGCTCCATGACAAAATTCGTAAACAAAACGACATCTGAGGCAAAATAACTACGAACGTACCAATTACCATGATTATCAATTATGTATAAAAATGTTCACTGCCGTAGGTAACTTGGTGTCTGCAGTAAACTTGATAAAATCGTGCCTGACAATGTTAGTTACTCCCAAATGTTTAGAGTAGACTAGTTAGAGTATATTATATCAGTTGTAGATTTTATACGTCGTTCCCTAATCCTGTTGGTAGTATGTGTTAATGTATGTAGTTGTGCCGGAGTAGCTTGTGGCACGAGATTCAGAACTTATGAATTTCTACTTATATTCATTTCATGTTTCCATTTTTCCCATCCATTTACATTTTGTAAGGTAATATTTTATACCAGGGGGTCCCTGGTATAAAATAGCATGGCCACAGCAAAAATGCGAAAGTATAAAAAAAACTGTGGAGATAAACTGAAGGTAGCGTCCCGATCTTTGCCGCGGCTAGCCGCGACCGATATACAATAAAATATAATGCCACTTTATGACTTAAACTATAGTCCTAAATTCAAATAATATCCTACTTTATGACATAGACTTTATGACGAGTATATATAGTATATAGAGTCTAGTCGGTCGCGGCTAGCCGCGGTAAAGATCGGAGCGGCATCTTCAATTTATCTCCACAGAGTTTCTATACTTTCGCATTTCTACCGTGGCCATGCTAGGGTCGCTAAAGTATTTGTTTAAGTTGTCATCAGTTTAAGGTTAGTGATATTGTTCAGTATTGTATGCTTTACTTACGTTCCACGTAACTATTTTACTTATATTGAATCTTGTGAACAAGCAGCGAAATTGTGCGAAAAATATGGGACGCTGTGCCGTGCCGTGCGTGGAACAGAAAAATTTATTGACCAATAATATTCCGATTATAATTTAACAAATGACTCACGTAATTACTCCTCATAACATTTCGATCATCAAATTATGTATGAAGATCATAAAACATAATTTAAAGTTACACACAGATAATATTAAACGCATGTTGCACGCACGGCGCCGCACTTTGCCCGCACTGAGCGTCCGCGCCGCAAGCAAACGTCTCGAAGCGTGGTCGCTATATTATGTGCCAATATCGAGGTTGAAACGTGTTTATATGCAGAGGGGTATTGAGACATTTCACATGCAACATACTATAATTGTTTTCATAAACACAAAACAGTATATATCACAGCAGTCTTGTTGTTCAAAGAACTCGGTCCTCTCTCCCCGCGTTTATGAATAAAAATATTACTTTACGCTAACGCTATTCCATTTACTGCCCGTCTGTAATCGAAAATGATAGAGTATGTAGCATAAGCATGGAGTTAATATTTTATTAATAAGCGGGGTTCATGTATACGCGTTATAGTATAATTGTTTCCTCGAGACTATGTGTATGAAGCGAATGCTTTTGTAAAATGTTAGCGGCCTGTTTCCTAGTTGAATTACGTAGGTATACAAAAATTGTGCCGATTATTCCCATGTAGGTATTTGCGAATAACAATGTGTTTGTTATATGTTAAAATGAAATACCCTTCTCATAGTTAACAACAAAGTAGATAGGTATCTATTTCTGGTTGTTTAATAATTATTTACTTTAATCTTCTCGATTATTCGCTGATTAATAGTTATTATTATTACATATTATGCGAAAACCCAAACTTCTATTGTAATTAAGATGTATTATGTTGTTCTATTTAATCTACAAATAGTTAGCATTTGATAATAATTATACATCAATTCCTAGGACGAAATCGGCGGATGTCGACTGCAATAACAGTGATGTATTTAATGCACTATAGCAGGGGTCACCAAATGGCGGATCGCGGTCCGCATCCGGACCTCCGACTCATTGTGTGCGGACCAAGCAAGTTCGAAGATGAACTTCGTTAAAAATAATTTCGGTCTCGACATACTGATGAACATTATCAACAAAAATTGAGACTTTTCTCATTGTTACAAATAAATTCGCAATTTCCTTAATTACAAATTTTGTTTAATTTTTTTTATGGGCGGACCGCGAAGGTCACTTTATTTCTTAAAACGGACCCCGAGCGAAACTAATTGGTGACCCCTGCACTATAGGTTACCTAGACACACATTAAAATCGTTTGAAGGAAACAGGAACATGTAATGGGTATATTGATTCGTACATTTTGTGAAAATTTATAACGTTTAAAATATATTATTACTATTGATTATTATAAAACTATTTTATTTTGTGCCTCTGTTGTACCTTGTACCTTTGTGAGCTGTAAATGTAGCCGAGCCTCCGAGGTATGCGATAGGTTTTACGATTATGATTCCTTTGAAAAGATTGAACACGCCAATACAACTGAATTTCATAATTCATGGAAAATGGCAAATATGCAAACTCGCGTTCAGGGTCGAAATATTGTTTTGGTGAGACCAAACGTAATGTGGTCACTGTAATGTGGTAACATTAGTATTGTGCTGTTCACTAAACAATACTTGGAACGTCCTATTGTTATTTAAAAAAAATCACTCGTACATTTTTAAATTAGCTATTCTTGAACTTCCTAGCTTCTATAGCATCATATTATGCGTTTTCTTCACGTTGGACTATTGTAAACTTGTAGAGGTAGAGGACTATACCTATGATGCCTATGCTATGCTTTAATATTGTAGATATTTCGCAATTACGGTTACAATACGCGGCCGAAATTCGGCAAGATTACGCCTGTAAATTACCGATGACACACCATGGCGAAATTACGTCCCGTTATAACTTATAGCGTATAGCCGAACTTCGATCGATCGATTTTTTCGGCGGCGTTCGAGTGAACTGACTGAATAGTCTGACAAAGTTACGCAACTGAATTTCCGCCGCGTAATTTCGGCTCTTGTGTTTCGTGTGTCATATGAGTCGCGTACCTTCGGCATGGTGTGTACTTTAGACACTTCGAGCAGCCACAGCAGGAGTCCTGGGGCTCCACAAAAACCTTGTAGGGGCTCCGTGAGCGATACATAATTATTATTTTTAGAAATATCATCGAGACACTAGCATGGAGTTTTTTATCCAAACACAAAACATTTTTGTAGGCCCGTCAAAAAATCCTTCGATTGCGGAAAAACCAGACACAATAGCCTTTCAATTGTTATCGCGGCTCACTTGGGTAGTTGGCCTCTTGGCCTTACAGTAGTTGAGAGGTTAAAAGGGTTTTTGGTGGCGGACCACCAAAAAAGTTTGAGAACCGCTGCTTTAAAGAGTTTTCACGTACTTATAGAACTTCTCTTACTACTGAGTGGTAGAGCTAAGGAAAGTACTATAAGTACCAAATAAAGTATATACCGTGGCAAAGCAAGTAATTGAAGTGTTTGTTGTGACTTGTTGCTTACATAATCAGATAAGTATCAGTAGAACGCGCCGGCCGACCGCCGAGGTCGCGGTACAGAAAAACTTTAGTACCCGGTGGTTAAGGTCGCGTTTGGAAACAATTTTTTATTTTTGCCGCTTCATTCATCATCCGAGTCTGTGAGAACATTTTTTGTGGCTCACAAAAACACACGATTACAATTGTATGTAATGTATATGTGTAATTAAAATCCTCCGTCAAACTGGCGGTCATCAGTTACCAAACACCACACATTTTGTACTTATAGTTGCGTGTGTACGGTAAATTATGCGGCTATTGCTGAACCAAAGATTTCCTTTGGTAGGATTGGTCCTTATGGCCCAAGGATGGATTTAAGATGTGGAGCCACCGCGATTTTTGATGTAATTTTTATTTTATTTTAGCAGCTTCTGCTCTGGAGGAAAATAGAGTCTCAATCTGTATATAGGCATTAATTATGGTAATATTCCAAGTTCGGTACCATATTCGGATGACTTAAGAATGCTTAATTCATTTTAGGACTCATATTTGCACGATAAAGATGTTAAACAACGTAAAAAGAGAAGAAGAAGAAGCATTATTTAAACGCGCTAATCTTAGTATGAGTCAGTAATTACTGGTCCGATTTGAAAAATTCTTAGTGTTAGATAGCCCATTTATCAAGGAAGGCTATAGGCTATATTTTATTACGCTAAGACTAATATAAGCGAAGAAATAGAGGCAAATGTGGAAAAAACGGGGGAAATTATTTGAAAGGGCTTATTTCACGAACTACTGGAGTAATTTTTCTGTTATTTGGCACAGATAAAACTTAGAAACGTGAAGGATCATAGGCTATTTATTGTGGACTAATTTGTCTATCAATATAAAATATCTAATTTACGCGGGCGAAGCAGCGCGGAACTTCTAGTAATATTATAAAGCTGAAGAGTTTGTTTGTTTGAACGCGCTAATCTCAGGAGCTACTCATCCGATTTGAAAGAATCTTTCAGTGTTTGATAGCCTATTTATCGTGGAAGGCTATATCACGCTAAGACCAATAGGAGCAAAGTTACAGAGGAAAATGTGAAAATAAAGCTGAAGAGTTTGTTGGTTAGTTTGTTTGTTTGAACGCACTGATCTCAAGAACTACTGGCCCGATTTGAAAAAATCTTTCAATGTTTGATAGCCTATTTATCGAGGAAGCCTATGAGCTATATTTTATCACGCTAAGACTAATAAGAGCAAAGATACAGAGGAAAATGTAAAAAACGGGGAAATTTATTTGAAATTGCTAATATCTCACAGACTACTAGAGCAATTTTTATGTTATTTGACACGAATATATAGTAGACTATGTGAGACATGGGTTATTAATTTGTGAAAAATATATGGTTTCTGTGAAATTTCAGATTTACGCGGACGAAGTCGCGCGGAACGTCTAGTATTATTAATATGTTTATTGCTCCATTAATTAAGCCCTGTCAACTTATATTAGTTAAGCCCTGTCAACAGCGTTTTCGTTGGTTGAAAATAATATATTCTAAATTTTTTTATTTTTACTATCTTTTATCTAAATATTATTCCAAAATTGGCATTTAAACATTCGATTCAATCGAAAATGATACCAAACTCGACTATATACCTAAATGATAAATCCCACGCAGTTATTGACCTCATACCTTGTTAAAGCTAAAAACCCCTCCTCCCCCACCTGCATGAAATATTCAGGTGGCTCCACATCGTAAACCCATCTTAGGGATATAAAGATCAATCCTACCAAAGGAAATCTTTGGTTCAGCAAAAGCCGTATTCCTCGTTTTTTTGTCTTGTACGCACACGACTATTATAACCCAGTGTAGAGGTAACGACTAGTAACTAGACACAATAGCCGTAGAGACAGCTGAAATAATATGTTTTACTCTTTTACGAAATAACGACCTTTATACTTGGATGTAATAAAACTAAGTGATAATACTTTAGGTTGTGTATGTGTTCCTTGAAGAGAGATCACTTTGAAAGTGGCAGCGCTGAAAGACATTTTTGAAGTGAAAACTTCTTTAGCGGCGTTGAGCACTTTTGTGGGATGGGTAAAAACTGTGAAACTCGCGTCAGATTCTCGTGCTGATCGAAAAACCGTAAGACGGTCGGAGAGTAACATCGAAATCGATTAATCGAACAATCGATTGTTTTTTTTAACTTTTGTATGGGCAAGCGCCCCAGCGTTACGAGTTTTCCCATAACAAAAGTGAAAAAATTTGGCCTTTCAGCGCTGCTATTTCCACAGTGTGCTACACTATGTACACACACGATTACTCTCTACAGGGAACACATACACACCCTAAAGTATTATCAATTACTTTTGTTACACCTACATAAATCAAGTATACCTACCTAAATCTTAAAGTACTAAGTAACAAAAACTTACATCTAAAATACAAGAATCAAGATAATATATTGACGCAACTTGCTTGTATGTACCTAGATGTGTACAATTACCAAGAATCTTTGAATACAGATATAGATTCAAAGGGTGGGCAACGCCCGCGCCAATGCAATCAACTACCCTCAGAGATCGATAGCATTTCACTTGGGGCTGAAAGCACTCGTCCAGACGAGATGAACATAAGTATGTATGTCGGTTCTATAGATTGCGAACAGTCCGCACACTATCTTTAAGTTACCTAATAGATTATAGAGGCTAAACAAACTTATTTGCAAAACGTGTACAAATAATGTGATCGTAAAGGCTTTCATAAAAAAACTTACGTATTCGTTGTTTTTATTGTAGAACATTTTCACATCAGTACATAATTTGCATAATATCACAAAGTTATAATAAATTCTCCTTTTACATTAACGAAAAATATTACATTTTAAAATATTGCTTGTTTCATTAATATTAACATTTAGGAATTAGGCACACAGATATCGGGCAAGTTTTCAATAAACAAAAATAGAAGCAATGCTATCTCCAGTATTCTAGTCTGCACATGAGTGTAATATAGACAATATGCATTAATGAATATAGGCAAAAACTAATATTAATTTCTATTTACATACTATATCCTATTTTAAGACTTTGTACTTGTATTTTCAGGGGATGGTTAGCACAGTTTCTGTTCTTAATTTATATATGGATCGATCTTTTCCAAACGTAAGTTATACAAAAAAAAACATTCTCCAAAACATGCTTAGCATTCAACTGCAACCCTGAGAATTCCGAGTAGATATCTCCCTACTCGACTAGACCTTATCATAATTAGTAACAAAAAATTAAAAGTACGTAGGTATAAAGCCATTAAATTCTGTGACTGGTAAATGGTAATATTCCATTCGTTCCATTCGCGTTAAGAAGACAATACCGCAGTGTAAATAACTATTTACACTGTGATAATACTCTGCACTTGGGCACAATAATTGACAATTCTCTCTCTGTACTCCGCGCGCGAGCTCCGAGGAATTGGGGCTGAATGCTGATATTGATCTGACTATTCACTATGACATTATCCCGCACTCTTCACCCGCCATAGAATAGGAGAAGCATACGAAATTGCTTAAAATTCCTCGGAGCTCGCGCTTATAAAACTACCCATCTCTCTCACGAGCACTTCCAGATGCATATCGCCTGGTTCCCGCCGAAGTACATGTAGCAGATGGTGGTCGTCTCGTACGTGATCTCGAATCCATAGCTCTCACCGACGACCACATGGAACGCGGGGCCGAATTTCTTGTCCATGGACTCCTTGACCATGCGCGCGGCAAGCTCGTTGTTCTGCGAGTACTTCTCGCACGCCGTCACCGACAATTCCATCGCTTCTGTTCGCATCTCCTCCGACATGTCCGAGTGCTGCAACAACAACATTGATGGATCATCCAGGATGTTAATGGTTTTGAAGGTAAAAATACCATTAGTTGCTCTTGAGTTTTCTCCGATTCGTTACATTAACTTATTACACAATAATTATCTAAGACATAATTTTCTGTCTACTCTGCTTAATATAACGAAGGAAGAAAATGATTTTGGAAATACATTCTATATATTACACTCATTATCTTATATCTTTAAACGAGCAATTCTTGTATATATTATATATAATTATAATTGGAATCTCGGAATCGGCTCCAACGATTTTCATGAAATTTAGTATATAGGGGGTTTCGGGGGCGATAAATCGATCTAGCTAGGAATCATTTTCATAAAATGTCATTTTATGTGTGTTTTTTTAATTCTTTTAATACTGAGCGAAGCTCGGTCATATAGCTAGTAGTTATTAAGCGAGATTTTCAGTAGGTAAGCTATCAAGATCAGTTACAAAACAGATTGGTTTGTCACCATATATTTATTGATTTGTCATCGAGTGCTATCCTTTGTCCAACTCTATTATATTTTATAAGTTGTAACTTAATATAACCTAACTATACGCTGTATACGTACATTCAGCATTTATAGTACTATAATAATTTACGTGCACGTTTACCAATTACATAGTGATAAATCCATATAAATGTGGTGACAAACCAGTCGAAAATGTTAAAGATTTGGTAAAACGCTACCTACAAACTAGTTTCTTAAATGGTCAATTAAAATTAACCATAGTTAGAGGATCCACCGATTATTATATAACGTGGTATTATCTATGTCGCCTACTTTGTAAAAACTATAAAAAAACTATTTTCGATCCTTATGTGCATTGTGTTTAGTATGCGTTGCCATCAATCTTAAGACGTTTATTTGGATAACGGCTAGTGCAAGCTCTTGTTCATCTTCCGTCCCCGAGCCCGCAACCCGCACCAGCTGCCAAAATAAACATGGCCGCGTACTCCGAAACACGACCCATATTTTCATGGAAATCTCTTATGCCAGGGACCCGATTTTCAATACCTCGAATATCAATTTGATGGCAGCTGCTATTTCAAACTCAAGCTTAACTGAGATTGAAACGATATTCGAGAAATGAGAATAATATAGGGTCCCAGATTGCAGTATTATAGCAGTCCAGACTGCGCTCTGAAAATGTGTAACGAGTCCATTCAGAGTTACTTTATCAATAGACGAGCTTTTGCCCGCGGCTTTGCTCGCGTTAAGAAGTATTATTATATACAAACTTTCATCCCCTATTTTAACCCTTCGGGGTTGAATTTTATCAAAATACTTTCTTAGCGGATGCCTACGTCATAACATCTACCTGCATGCCAAATTTCAGCCCGATCCATCCAGTGGTTTGGGCTGTGCGTTGATAGATCACCATGTCAGTCAGTTACCTTTGATTTTCATATATTTAGATATTGTTATTGCCGTAGAGAACCTACCAGAATTAATGCCTGTCTGAAAATATGAATATTCTGCGACAGACTACTGACATATGATATGACATGAAGAAGTGCTGGAATTGGAGCTGTCACGGTCAGCATGTCGCGATCTCTCTGACATTTATCCGACATGCACCATCGGGCTGCTCCACTGACACGGCCTAGGATGGACCCGCGACGGAAACTCGACACCTCTTTATTAAAACTAACGATCGATATCGGATTTCATGAGATTTAAAAATGACTAGCTGCCCCGGTGAACTTCGTGTCACTTTAAAACCTTTCCTGGACTTCTACGAATATTTTAAAACTAAAATCAGCCCAATTCGTTCAGCCGTTTTCGGGTTTTAGCGCGACTAACACATCAGTGCGGTACATACCTTTAATTGTCGATTAGTCAAGTAACATGGATAGTAATGGAGGGGTCCGGAACCCCAGGCCCCCCCCCCCCCCTCCCTTATATACGCCCATGAGTGCAGGTAATACCTAATAATTATTATCTTGAGAAGGCTAAGGTCTGCAGCCTTCTCGAGAACTTCTTCAGTCTGCTTTCAGAAAATTAACTAAGCTAACGAGGAATTAAGGATTTTTCAATCAATAAACACCTAAATCCGTATGCGACGTAGTAAATGCTAATGAGTTCTCCTCGTAGGTACCTAGCTATGTTTTATTTTAATATAGTTAAGTACAAAGATGTATCGTCTGCAGTATCAATATTATCACTTACCTGTATTGAACCGTCTCTATGGTTTCATGATCGTTTCTAGTTGGGTTTCTACGGTTTCTACACGGTTTCTATTAAAATATTTAAAATCTAAGTTATATTATTTATATCCTACTAACCCGAATTAAGGGGTACGTGTGAATTACTTTGTCCCCCGCGCCGCCACCGCCCGGGCCGTCTTCAGCCATTCTCTCCTTTTAAATCCAAAACAAACACGTGAAAATCCGGAAAAACAACACACGAGACTCCGCGACGCGAGTTGCGCGCTGTTTACCCGTCGCCTTGACAACTGGACGCCGCCGCCGCCGCGCCGCCCGTCGACGTCTGCGGGTGGGAAGATGCGATTGATTTTTCTCGTGCATTTACATAAAGCCAGCAGCCAGCATTAACCTCTGCCAAAAGCGCAATAATTTGATGGTGTAAACTAGGTAAAGCGTTTTCCATGTTGCTTACAATTTCCAATTTTACATTAATTAGTGTAATGATTAACTGCCTTATTCATAAACGTTAACACTTTAAATAATATTAATATAATATTAAAAATATATCAAAAAAACTGCCTTAAAGATTATTACCACGGAGAAAAACGACGCGAGCCCTCAAAAAACTATGGGAAGAAAATAAATAATATTACAAAGTTCAAACTAGTTTATTGCTGACATTACTCGAGTGTATTTGTCATGTAGAGTAACTTTGACCTTCAAGGTAACCGCGTGGGATAAACTATTGGACTAGTTTTGTCTAAAATTGAACAATTTAAATCTTCAAAACATGGAAAATAATAAAGATAAGCGTGAGAATAAACTCAGGGCAACATTATAAAGAGATCAGCAAAATAATATTTTGTTAACATTTACTTACATTTCTACAGTTTAATACTATATGTAGTAATAATGTACCTTTATCATCATGTAGTAAATCTTTGTTGTAGTAATTTGTCTACGCATGATATTGGTATACGCATAGTATTTTATGATTCTAATATTATGTGTAGAATGTAGATATCATTATTTATACAATGTAATTTGAAAATACATAGGTGATGTACCATGCTAAAATTCTGTAATCCACGGATAAAAGCAGAGAATACCAATTATATATCGTGATTAGATAACACTACAAAGTGAACAAACTGTAGCTAGCAGTAGCTGGTGGAAGAGGATAAGAGTTTAAATAATAGGATATTTGACAATTTTTGAAAAATATTTTTAAACTATTCTTTGTTATGAAATAAAAGTATTGTATTAATATTTCCGGGAAATATTTTGTATTAATGAAGAAAATGAATATTAAAGTTTAAATTCTCCAAGTCGCGCGAAAAACGCTATTTAGAAAATGGCGACGATCACATGACGTCGATGACGTCACTGGCAAGTAAACAAAGTTACAATCAGTGTTGTCACATCTACCAACTTTATGGTAGATCTACCTATTTCACCTCCCTTCTACCTATCTACCAACTTTGGTATCAAATCTACCTATTTTTCAACAGAATATCATTGTTCACGTACTTGAAATAATAAACGTTACAGGCTACTCGGATAGCATTTTGGCACATTGAGTCGTCTTGGTACAACACTTCCTTCAGCAATTAACGAGCTGCAGCTGCAGCTCTTCTGAGCCGTTCACTCACTTTCTAAACGCAGATTAGTCTGTGAACGGTCCGGAACTTTACAAGAGTGGTAACAAAAAATTTAAAAGACTGATCCTGAGCCCGAAGTCTTTTGGAAACATGTTGCAACAATAACAATAAAAAAGGAGACCAGTCCCCAATGTTTCCCCTGCTTTGTGAGACAAGTACTTGCACTTCCACATAGCAGTGCAAAATATGTTGAGAGACTGTTCTCCTCAACAATTTAAAGACTTGTCAGAGAAATTCACTCAGCAGTCAGCCACTAGCCAGACACATTGGTGATTGGAAGGTTTGCTTCATACGAAGAGGTTCATTTCAAAGAACGAAGAGCCCAGTGCTTTAAAAATTATACTAATATTATAAAGCGGAAGAGTTTGTCAGTTTGTTTGAACGCGCTAATCTCAGGAACCGGAAAGAAAGGAAAGGTCCGATTTGAAAAATTATTTCAGTGTTAGATAGACCATTTATCGAGGAAGGCTATAGATTATATATTTTTATCACGCTAAGACTAATAGGATCGAAGAAATAGAGGAAAAATTAGAAAAAAACGGAGCCAATTATTTAAAATTGCTTATTATCTTAAGAAACTACTGGAGCAATTTTTGTATTATTTGGCACACATGAAGAATAGACCACGTGAAAGAACGGTTTCCGTGCCATTCCTAAATTAGGCAGGCGAAGCCGCGCGGCACATCTAGTTATTCAATAAAAATATGTATAAACACTATCAATAAAACTCTCTCTATGGATAAACTAGCATTTTTGGAGTTTATTGGAGTTTACTCCTTAAGAATTGATTTTCATATATAAGGCGCCCGGTATGAGAAAAATCCGAGGGGTAAAACCTACTAAGAAGTAACGAAATCGTGTCACGTTTTTTTGGCTGTGAGTGTATTAAGACCATAAAGGTAATATAACTATCGGAATATTATATTATATTATTATATAATCATATCATTATATAATTATATTATTATATTTTTATATAATTTTTTTATATAATATTATATTCCGATAGGTATATTAACTTTATGATTAAGACGTACATATGGTATGCTGTATAGGCGACTATACCTATATACTATATGTTATTGGGCTTGTTTGTTTCTATTAGTGTCGATGTATTTATATTGCAATTTTTGTTATAAATATCAATAATTAATATCGTTATTGTGAAGTTATAATTTTTATCATTATACTGGCTAAAGTGAACTAAAAGTATTTTGAAATAACTATGGCAGAAAGGGGTGTAGATAATATTGTCGGAACATCTGATTTCATATGATATTAATCTTTTTTCAGTTGAATAAACTCTTTTTGCGTATGGTTAGATACTCGTACTTAAGGAGTAAACTCCAGTCGTGCGTCGGAGCTGACATACTTTTTTTTTATTCTAAAAAAATTGCTGATATGAGGGTAGTAGATCTACCAACTTTTGGTTCTAACATCTACCTAATTCTACCAATTTTTGGCATGACGTCTACTGATTTTCGAAAATTCGGTGTGACAACACTGGTTACAATCAAAAGAGCTAAACTGTTTTTCCGTTGTTTTTCTTTAAATAATCCGTGATAATGGTGTATAAATGGTGTGCAGTGCCAGAATGTAAAAATACGTCTTTAAAAACTCCAGAAAAAATATTCGTTTCTGTTCCAACTAATCCCAAAAGACGAAAAATGTGGTTACAATTTAAGCTCGAAGAGACCCAAAGAGCGTTTTATCGCATTCAAACATTTTTATGTGTGAAGATCACATTGATATAAGTACCGTAAAATGACCTTTGGACCTGACGATACAGAAAAACGATGCTGAAAATTGTATGCTGAAATGAAAATTGTTTTCCCGCCGTATACTAGACACTGGCCATGGTTATATAGCTGAAGTGCCATAATAAGAGAAAAAAAAGTCTAATGTCAACTGTCACGGTTGTGACTTGTGTTGTCAAAAGTCAAAACAATCATCAGCTGCTGCGAACTGCGTTCCTTCTGTAAAAACATTTTAGGATTTTTACAAATAATAACAATATCTATGTTTTAAGAAGAAAATATTACAGAATGGCTTCGAGATTTAGTGGTGCTTTACAATTAACGGACCTTGACGACTTCATAACTCCCTCGCAGGTAGGCAACATAACCTTCTTATAATGGTTTTCAATTTTTGTTTGGACAAGTTTGTGTAATGGATTGAGCGTGCAGTAAAGAAAATTTCGATCAGAGATTTTGACGGCTGAGAAACATTAAATGCGTATTTAAATTGCCGGGGTAATAAGTGTACGGTACGTCTGGAAACGCTGCTTAAATCCTAGCAGTGTTTCCAGACAAACCGATTTTTATATAAAAATTAATGTCCCGCGTGGGACAGGCTCAGTCCCGATTTTTGGGGACTCGAACTCTTAACGTAAGAATGTAGGTATGTGCAGGGCTCTGAGAAAGAAAAGTGCGCAATGAAGTGAGTGTGGGAGACAGAGGGGTGAATTTTCTATGGCTATTTTTGCTATTATAATATCTATTGTCACGTAAACGTAATTTTAAGTCAATTAAAAATATAAAAATTCGAAAACTTTTGATTTTATACGTTTTTTTACTATGTCCTGCTTTTAACGGAAAAATCTCAGGTTTTCATTAAACAAGTTCCAAAGTCCTGACCAGTTTGTTTATTTTTCTCTATGGTCCCGACTTGGCACAAAAAATCTAGCAAAGCCAGAGTAGACAGAATTATAGAGTATGTCGACTTAGAACTGATGTTGAAATTTTTAAATTTGACGTATTATGACGAAAATCATCGCTAGGGTTGTTAACTTGTTACCTACGAATTTAAAACTATGACATATTCGCTGCACGTGTTCCTCTTTGGTCGTATTGTTGTTTGTGTTTTGGCACATGCGATTAAAATTGTCAGAATCCAATTTTGAAATCTTTATTTTAAATATTTAAAAATAAATTATATCAGCCAGCGCGAGGCACATTCCGTCCATAATCCTAGTGAAACCCGACGAATTTGACAGATATTGAAACCTGTCCATTTCTTTGCAGTCGAACTACTGGTAGTTATGTCTATTGTGGCAACGCTAGATATAACTGTCACTGCGATTTTTTTTAATTACAGGAATGTATAAAACCAGTGAAAATTGAGAAGAGCAAAACTAAGACAGGTGCAAAAATTAAAATTGGCGAAGATGGATACTTTGATATATCTAGTGGAAAAGAGCAGAAACTGAAAAAGGTAGAAATAACACTGGCGGACTGTCTAGCTTGCAGTGGTTGCATTACCTCTGCTGAGAGTGTTCTAGTTACTAAACAGAGCCAAGAACAATTATTAAGGTTGTTTTTTATTTTATTTTGTAACCTATATCTAGAATTAGGAATATTGATTTTATGGTATTATAAAAGTAAAGTAAAAAGGATTTTCTATTCTTTTTAACCAACTTCAAAAAAAGGAGGTTATCAATTCGACGCATATGTGTGTAATATTTCCAGAACTGCCCAGTTTTTGTATATGTTAATCTATAACAGCTTCTGAACAAATGTGCAAAATTTCAAAAGTGTATGTATGTATTTATGTTTGTGCAGAGATATGCAATCTCTACAAGACTACAAGTCCGATATGATTCTTTTTTTATTGTACTAGGTGTTGTTCAACTTAGGGAATACTGCAAATTTCATCAAAATCGGTTCAGTAGTTTTTGAGATAGGGAATTTTAATTCTCAATTACATACAATTTTGAAGTTGGTTTTATCTATTTAAAATACAGTTATTAATCCTTCAATTGCGGATTCTTAGAAATCTATTGTTGTGGCCACTCGGGAGTTGAAGCAAATGTTTCTTACTATTTCTGTTTATAGGGTATTCTCAGAAAGGAAGTACACAACTAAGAAGGGTGAGACACAGGACATAAGTCTGATAGTTGTGTCTCTCTCCCCACAACCCACTCTGTCTCTGGCAGACCGCTATAAACTTACCACAGAAGAGGCTACTAACAAGTTAGCAGGTACAGTATATAAGTAATAGCAAAAACAGTTTATATTAATCATAGAGTGCAACAAAACATAAAAGTGAAAGTAATTCTTGCAGTGCTGCTACTTTTACAGTGAACTTTTGTATATGGGACGCACATACTAATGCAGTATTTCCTAAAGTGTGGGTCGCAACCCACTGGTGGTTCGATTGTCATTTTACTCGTTTGTTTGTCTTCGTGGGTGTGTGCGGGACGGGGGCGGGGCATTTGAACGCAAACGTAATTGTAAGTAAGTTAAAGGCTAACGATGATGATATGATGGTGGTGAATTACAATTAGAATTAACAGGTAAATACTGCAGCAGCAACATACCACTGCTTTTTTGTCTTCATTACACAAGGTGGGCGAACTTTAAACTTTCTTGTAGGTCGCGGTCCTGACAAGTTTGGGAAACACTGCCCTAATGTATTATCGCTTTGTTCTATTATTTTTTTTTCACCTTAAGGGGACACTGCAGTAATGATTATAATGTAATAATGAATGTCATCCTTCCTTTGTTTTATGATTATTGGGTTTTTAATTTATTAATGAACAGTGAACACCTGTGACATTGAGCATTCATGCCATGAGAATAAGTACAAATGTTACATTAAAATATATTTATCTGAGAATATGATGTATTACTGCAATATTTTCATGCTGTTTTTGGTATTATTTGGTATATTTTCAGTAAAACAAAGGAAGCTATCACAGATATTCCATTTTCGTATATCAATATCAGTGAAGGCTTCATTCGCTTTATTCAAAATGAACCAATATTTCTAGGCTACTTCAAGAAGCTCGGTGCAGATTTGGTTGTGGACATGACTGTTGCCGAGGACCTGTCACTAATGGAGGCCCAGCAGGAGTTTCTGCAGCGTTACAGGGAGCAGCAGGCCAATGCACCGGGAGAACATCTGCCAATGCTGGCCAGCTCTTGTCCAGGTATAATGTATCAAAGAATACCTCACTTAAGGCTGAGAGTTAAGGCGGCTGTTTTTAATCAATTCATTTAATACTGTTGGTACTAAAAAATTCATAATCATATTATCAATTTTGTTTTGTTAAGTAATTAATTTTTATATTGTATTAGTAGCAACGATGTCAATCGGTACAAATTACTATTATTGTGTTTATTTTTACAAGATTTTTAATGTATATGTACTGTTTGGTGTCCTTAATTCTAATAAAAGAAAATACTGTAATTTTATATTTATATACTTATAATAGTGAAATAAATATATAGAAGAATACGTAATTTGGTTATAGCAGGGGTCACCAAATGGCGGACCGCGGTCCGCATCCGCACCGCCGACCCATTGTGTGCGGACCAATCGTTCTCGACTCTCGACTAACTGATGAGTGATGAACATCTCCAGGATTATCAATAACTTACATCAATTTCACTGCAAACACCAGAGAGATCATTAGCTACAAAAATTGACACTTTTCTCATTGATTAAATACCTTATTGTAATTTCTGTAATTACCTTTGTTTATTAAATGTATTTTTTTTGGGTTCCATACCTAAAAGGTAAAAACGGGACCCTATTACTGAGACTTCGATGTCTATCCGACTGTCTGTCTGTCTTCAGGCTGTAACTAAAGAACCGCTATAGCTAAACTTCTAAAATTTTCACAGATTGTATATTTCTGTTGCCGTTATAACAATTTTTTCCTAATTTCTCTCCACAACGGCACGGAACCCTTCGTGTGCGAGTTCGACTCGCACTTGGCCGATTTTTTTAATGTGCGGACCGTAAAGGTCGTTTCATTTCTGAATATGGACCGCGAGCGAAACTAATTGGTGACCCCTGGGTTATAGTATTAAACGTTTCATCCCTATCAGGCTGGGTGTGCTACGCCGAGAAGACGCACGGCAGCTTTATCCTGCCGTACATATCCACCACCAAGTCCCCGCAGCAGATCCAGGGTTCCCTGGTGAAGACCCACCTGGCTCCCACTCGCCAGCTGGACCCGGCCTCAGTGTACCACGTGACGCTCATGCCCTGCTACGACAAGAAGCTGGAGGCCTCGAGGGAAGATTTCTACAGCGAGGTACTCAACTGCCAGGACGTGGACTGTGTCATCACCGCAAGTGAGTAATAGTTTGTTAAATAAAAAGATCCCGAATGTTTAAATCATCATAGAATATAAAACTTTGTTGTAAAAATGTGCCAGGGTGATTAAAATATGTAAATGGTGCAAACATTGTGAAAACACCTATGAAAACCACGTGTCTACAAATACTGTGCAGGCACCTACGAAAAATGTGTAGATGTCTACAAAAATTGTACTAGGCGTCTTCGAAAACTGTGTATAGATCAGTTAACTAAAGCTGGCACTTTCACAGTGCTGTCACTTATGCAATTTCACTATATAGTATGTTTAAAAATATAATATGTTTGCATCATGATAAAAATTATCGTATATTCGGCGTACGATAATAATATGCTATCGTACATCGTACGTACGCACAAAATTATCGTATGTGTACAATAATTATGTACGGTTCCGAACGCTGGCCGCTCGCCGATCACACGTTACCGACTTGTAAGTCTTGTAACATCACGCTGTATTTATAAACAGTAGCATAAGAAAAACAATAACTGCCCCCTTCACGCTCATAAGATAGACCGCGCGCGAGAGAGACGGGCAGACTTTTTATGATGCGTATGCACGACGTCGCGCCACGCGCTTATTCACAGACACTACACAAGCGCAATGTTTAAATGTGTTGATCGTGCCAGCTCTTGTTAACTGACCTGTAAATGTCTACGAAAACCGTACAGTATCTACGAAAACGGTGTAGATGTCCACGGAAACCGTACAGGTATCTGCAAAACTGTACACTGTACTGGTTTCTACGAAAACCCTAAAGAGTTCTACAAAAACTGTATAGGGGTCTTCGATAACTGTGTAGACATCTACAAATACGGCCTTATGATCTTTAGTTCTTGCTAACAATGTTATTTCTATGAACAGTCGAGCTGGAACAGATGCTGGACAACAGTGGGCTATCTCTAGCTGACTGCACCTCAGCGGCTCTGGACGCGGCGTGGGGCGGCGCGGCGGGGCTGCACGGCCGGCCCGGCTCGGGCTCCGGCGGCTGGGCTGACCACGTCTTCGCGCATGCTGCAGAACAGCTCTTCGGCGAAAGCGATGCGCCGCTCGTGTATAAGAACCTCAGGTAGGTAACCCCCCGACCAAAAAGGGGTGTTATAAGTTTGACGTGGTATTTTTGTCAGCCCACTCAGTGCTGCAAAATTTGGATTTATCTATTCCTACGAATAATAAAAACTAAGGAAGAGTAACTGTGTCAAAAAATTTGAATTCTACGATACATGCATACTTTATGCAAAAGGATACCCAAATAGAGATCAACTACGATAACATGGCGCGCCCCTCCAAAATTCAAAACGTTTGAAATGCGTTGTCAAAATGTTTGAAGTGCGTTGTCTTGCGCGGTAGGCTAGTTATGATTAGTTGACCAACAAATCTTGGTAATAAGTGACATTAACTGAAATATTACGTGTAGTGTGATTGGTTGAATACTTACTACATACAAACTCTTTCATTTGGATGTGACTACACACATTGAAACAGTCATTTGGAGGGAGCGCGCCATGTTATCGTAGTTGATCTCTACATGAAAATGTGTAAAATGTAAATATAGAAGTGACAATCATTGTCAACGGCTTTATTTTGTCAATTTGAATGTAGTGTTTCGTAGCAATTGCCATATTATTTTAGAGTGCGAAAAGAACCTTGAGAACCAAATTCCAAACGATTGAAGTATAGGAGTTACGTTTCCTTAGTTTTTATTATTTGTAGATCTATTCCATAAAAAGTCAGTAGCCAATAAGGACGCGCCTTTCTGGTTCGATAGTTTGAATCATAAAACGGTTTCATTTTAGGCCTCCTGATACTGACGCGTATTAATTTTTTAAATGGAGGATTATACAAATCAGCATTGCGCCCGTGCGAAGCCGGGACGGTTGGCTAGTGTTAATGCTAATTCCTGAACTTGACACATGTGGCAGAAGTTTAAAGGTCTAATAGACAATGCGTTGTAAAATCTTCTCAATAGTAGTCAATGGGTGATGTAACTGCCGGGTCAGGAGGGAACTATTGCAAGTATTATGATGTTCATATAAGTAACTAGCTGTTGCCCGCGACTTCGTCCGCGTTAGCATAGTATAATAACGGAGATGGCTTTCATGTTCCTAACTCAAGAAATTCGGGGTAAAATTTCAAAATTCCTTCCTTAGTGGGTGTCTACTTAATAAAACAACCCTACTCACCAAATTTCGTGGCTATAACTTTAATAGTTTTTGCTCAGCGATGATGAATCAATCAGTCAGTCAGTCAGGACATGTAATTTTATAAGTATAGATACTGAAAAAATTTCAACTGGTAATTTTTAGGGTTCCAAACTCATGACAACTTCTTACCTAATAGAGTAGTTTCTGAGTGGAACAAGCTGCCTGAAAATGTAATAATGGCACCTACAGTAAATTCTCTAAAGAACAGACTAGACAAACTTTAAATCGTATGATACACACGCATCAGCTTATAAGCTGCTAGTGTGCTTATTGATATAATAATAATAATAACTTAGCTGATGGCTTTTCAATTCTCAAGGTCTTCCACCAGACTGAATCTCTTTAAGGGTCAAATATTTATTGTATCAAGAAATATTTGATTGAAGGTGGTAGACTGAAAGCCGTTAGATAGAAATAATTTTCGCTGGTGATGTTACATATCTGTTGCCTTTATAATAGACAAACATTTTGTATTTAACAACAAAGATTTTTTTAGCCTCTACGAAACAATTAAACTGCAGTCCGACTCGCAATTAAACCTCTTTACTCCACTTAAAAGGTGAAGGAATTTTCTCAAATCAACCATATTCAACCATATGTTATATAATTTTTTTAACGTAATATTTAGAAACCCGGACTTCCGCGAAGTAACGCTGGAGCGGGACGGGACGGTGCTGCTGCGGTTCGCGATCGCCAACGGGTTCCGCAACATACAGAACCTCGTGCAGAAGCTCAAGCGCCGCGCCTCGCCATACCACTACGTTGAAGTCATGGCCTGCCCCGGAGGTAACGAAATGAAACATTTTGCTACGGCAGTAATTCCTTTCTAACATTGCATTGGAGGTAACGCGAAATAATGTGTGCCTGTCATAAAGTTGAGTTTATTAGGGCTGCCTAATTTGTGCCCAAACTGGTAATTTAATAGCGTTACAGGATGCTTTACCGCTATTATATGACCGAGTTATACAACACTAGATGGCGCCCGCAACTCCGTTGCGCCATAATTCCTTTATCGCGCGGGAACCGTACATTTTTCCGGGATAAAAACTATTCTATGTCCTTTCTCGGGACTCAAAGTATCTCCATGCCAAATTTCATCAAAATCGGTTCAGTGGTTTGAGCGTAAAGAGGTAACAGACAGACACACTTTCTCATTTATAATATTAGTATGGATTTAAGTACTCTACATGTGAACCATTAAACAATATATGATATACAACCTAAAATACTACTTTGGTATGTATGTTACGCTCAAAGACCGAAATCGCTCAATGAGCGAAAAAAAAGCTAACAACGCGTTGTGGTCACAGTGAAACAGCCACGACGCGAAAATCGCGAAGGTGGCTCTAATGTAAACGGCCACGACGCGTTCTGGCAATCGCAAAAAGTCCACAACGCGAAATTCGTGTCATGGCTGATATACTTTTCGTTTTTCTTGATCTGTTCTTGATTTATTAATTATTGTCCATTGCTATGGAAGATTATATTTGAATTACCACGTGTACTAGGTACAAAATATTTTTTCTTTTATTAAATCACTGCATAACGTGTTTATCATTATCTATATAATATATATAAAAATGGATTTTCAAATGTGTTAGTCGCGCTAAAACTCGAAAACGGCTGAACGGATTGGGCTGATTTTAGTCTTAATATTCGTACAAGTCCAGGGAAGGTTTTAAAGTGACACGAAGTTCACCGGGACAGCTAGTTATTTATAAAATATCCATACTTCCATACTATCCGTACTATTATTATTACTGTCTGTTAGTCTGGCGCAACATAGTTGCGGGCATCAACTAGTAGTATTATAATATTATAAATAAAAATAAAACTAAAATATACTTATTATTTATTGAGATCAGATTACCTTATATTAAAAAAAAAAAACAATAACAAACAATAGCACTTTGCGCCAGACAGACAGACAGTAATAATATTAGTACGGATATCATGGAACTATGGATATTTTACAAATAATAATGAAAATCCTGATGTGCAGTGATTTTGTAAAAGAAAAAATATTTTGTAGTACGCGTGGTCATTCAAATATAATCTTCCATACCTATGGATGATTAATTCAATCAAGAAAAACGAATAGCATATCAGCCACGACACGAATTTCGCGTTATGGTCTTTTTGTGATTGCCAGAACGCGTCGTGGCCGTTTTCATTAGAGCCACGACGCGAATTTCGCCTCGTGGCTGTTTCACTGTGACCACAACGCGTTGTGAGCCTTTTTTCGCTCATTGAGCGATTTCGGTCTTTGAGCGTAACATGTATACTAACTGCGACGGTACGCTGCTATATTGTAATACCCTTGTTTTACTATCTCTGGATTTACCTATCTCTGGATTTTACTATCTCTGGATTAACACTTTTATTTACATTTGTCGCAAGGGTTTAAAACTACATAGTTACCCAATGTTATTCAAAACTTTTAGCTCTATCTATTCCCCAGGTTGCCTGAACGGCGGCGCGCAGGTGCGGGCGGGGGCGGGGGAGAGCGGGCGTGAGTTAGTATCGCGGCTGGAGGAGCGGTACCGCGCATTGCCGCACGTGGCGTCGCCCGCTGCCGCTGCGGTCGCGCGCGACTGGCTGCACGGCGCCGGCTCGGACAAGGCGCGCGCTTTGCTGCATACCACGTACCACGCGCTGCCGCCAGCCGACACCGCGCTCAATCTCAAGTGGTAGTCAGGTGCAACTTTCATTACTAAGTAGGGACGATAATGAGACAAGCTTTAGCCGGCCCCTAGACGAGCAACTTTATTGTCAATATCACGTATTGCGTAATATTATTGGCCGGCTTATAATAGCGCGTAGACTCTATGCAGGTGTAACAAAACAAATTGCTAACACTGTAAAAGTGTGTAGAAGCGTTGAAACATAAACTTTTAAAAATAATAATTGTAAGGGCAAATTCTTCTAGTTGGGGCATTTCTAATAGAAAACATAGAAGTCAATAACTTTTTCGACCAAAGACACCATCACTTTTTTTGTAACACTCTGTGTACCTACTCTATAAGTCTATGTAAATTTTCTTTTTCTTGTCACGTGATTTATCTCCTAAACAAAGTCAGTTGTGGTGAAAACTGTCTGTTACTAAATGTCGTTTTTCGGGCTTAAACGCGGACAGGCCCCCGGGCTTCTATAACACTGTGAATGGCCATTGTAAATAATATATTCCACGAGAATTTTATATTTTATTAAATAAATATCTATAAGTATTAGTATTTATATGTTGTACATATTTGTTAGCACGAGGGGACTATTAAATGATTTATTTTAATGTATTATTTTTTATTTATATTTCATTCCATTCCATTTCCGTTTAAATTTAGGTAACGCTATTATTTTGATAGAATTACTTAACATACACATACAAACAAAGCTGTCTTCAAATAATTTGTAAACATCAGGCTCGTGGCCAGTTTTTGCCGGAGCATAAAAAAAATAACAAGAAAATTTAAAAAACCGACCAAGTGCGAGTTGGACTCGCCACTGAAGGGTTCCGCAGCAGCATAAGGTTTATTTCTATAAAATTAAAAGGTTTTTGATTTATTTTTATATTTTAGTTGATTTAATGAAAGTTAAATTAAGGTTTACCATTTATGACGTATAAAAAACTACTTGATCTCGTTCAAACCAATTTTCGTTGGTAGTTTTTATAGTAATGTACATCATATATTTTTTTTAGAATTATCGTGCCCCTACTTTAGATGTTAGAGGGAGGGGGGGACACACATTTTACCACTTTGGAGGGGTCTCTCTCGCAAACTATTCAGATTAGAAAAAAAATAATATTAGAAACCTCAATATGATTTTTGAAGACCTATCCATAGATACCCTACACGCATAGGTTAGACAAAAATTTTTTTTTGTTTCAGTTGTATCTATGGGGACCCCTAAATTTTTTAATAATTTTTCCATTTTTGTATCAAAATCTTATTGCAGTTCACAGACTACATCTACTTACCAAGTTTCAATAGTATAGCTCTTATAGTTTCGGAGAAAAGTGGCTGTGACATACGGACGGACAGACAGACAGACAGACAGACATGACGAATCTATAAGGATTCCTTTTTTTGCCATTTTGGCTACGGAACCCTAAAAAGATTTGGAGAAAGGTATGAGACACAGATGTGGAAAGTTCTAGTCGCTACCGAGTAAGTAGCACGCAATAGCAGTAATTAACGTGTCGAATTATAAATGTTAAGTAGCGCGACGTCATCGCGCGGGGCGGGGCGGGACGCGGCGGGGGGCGGGGCGCGGGCGGCGACATTGCGGTGACTTGTGCACTCGATTTGACATTTACACGCTTTTTATGCAGATTTCCACTGAAAGTATCGTCGCGACACGATCGCCGTGCGGGAACGACACGACTTCTCTTGTTGGTTGTATGATCTCTAGTCGTGAGTCATGATTCTCTACATTCTACAACATTATTTAATATGTTTGATAAGACAAGCCAATTTTTACACGAAAAAAGCATGTTAAGTTCGTAACTGATAAAATATATGTCTTAGTTTCAAGTAAACTCAATATTTAAAAATCTTATTAAGGCCAATGAATATTGTATTAGTCGGTTACTCCAAAGTCCGAACTGAGATTATGCTCATTCAGTTCCTTTTTTTCTGAGGCTTGCAGACTACATACTTGCAGATAAATTTATTACCCTTTATCTGGGACTCACTGGGCGTCAGGGTTAGGACTCAGGTGCCGCAGATGACATAATATATTATACCCTATACCTTTTATATTCGGTTCGATATAATATCGAAATCGTTACGCCGTCGTTAAATAAAATTTAAATTAATTAAGTCACCCAATCAATTCGTACGGTCAGTGTGTAGACCGCCCGCCGCGCGTGCAGTTAAAATTAAGTCGCACATTGTTTACAAAATAAGTTTACAACACATATTACATAGCGATAAGGACTTATAGGATAATAAGTGTTCTGTGATGAAGGTGTCTCGTGTTCTGTGGACGCATAAGTTAAGTTTGATGTTGCTATGTGCGCTAGCCGGCCGCGCCACATGCACAGGGCTGGGCAAGTGCCCCATCTACCCACAGTTCCCCGATTATGACATAACACGGGTAAGTGTTATTAGATTTATTTTTATACTAGCGACCCGTCCCGGTGTAGCACGGGTGTAAAATATATATAGCCACTGAAAAAAAAAAGATTAAAATCGATAGCCTATGATCCTTCACGTGGTCTACTTCTTATCTGTGCCAAATAACATAAAAATTGCTCCAGTAGTTCGTGAGATAAGTCCTTTTAAATAATTTCCCCCGTCTTTTCCACATTCTCGTAGTAGTCGTAGCGTGATAAAATAAAATCAGAGTTGCGCACCCTTGGAGTTTCCATAAGAATAGCCCTTATGTTGAAGGCATAAAGTCCTTGCCAACGGTAAAATGATACTGAACTATGTGTGGTAGAGTCTGCAAAAGTGTCTCTACTTTCCATTTTTCCAGAATTTGTTTGTCTTGGCATTGTAGGGTTTAAATCAAATAATTTTTCAAAAGCAAATCAAAGCCAATTCACTAACAAGTACATATAATATGTACGTAGGTAGAGATAAAAAAATTATCGTATAACATGGCGCGCCCCTCCAAATGACTGTTTCAATGTGTGTAGTCACATCCTTATGAAAGAGTTTGTATGTAGTAAGTATTCAACCAATCAAACACTCGTAACATTTCACTAAAGGCGTTTTTCACCGATTCCTGATAAGGTGCCCGATAGGCATATTTGACAGATTCTCCATACTCTATGTGTCAAGTTAAGTGGTGGATAGCCTTATCAGGAAGCGGTGAAACAGGCCCTTAATGTCACTTATTACCAAGATTTGTACCAACAAAGTTAGTTGACCACAACTAATCATAACTAGCCGACCACGCAAGACAACGCACTTCAAACGTTTTGACAACGCACTTCAAACGTTTTGAATTTTGGAGGGGCGCGCCATGTTATCGTAGTTTATCTCTAAACTTGTGGATGAGATTATAGCTGTCGCATGTTACTTATGTATTGCATGTTACACGGGACAACAATATCAATATGTTGCGCCTAAAAGACACAATATATTATAGCTTAGGTCCTTTCTAAATTCTTTTGGCTCTATGAACAGACTTTATCAGTAGCAGAACTCAGAAGAATATAAGCTGCTTATCCATTAACTACTCATGCACACGCCCGAAATGCATAAAGTTACAACTGTAAAGGTGACGTAGTTGTTTACTGTATTCGCCTTTACTGGATGCACTACTGAATAGTGAATTCAGAGGTCACTGCGGCTGTGACCCAAGTCCAAAAGAGTCTTATGTTCGTTTTAAATTCACATACCTAGGTACATCTAACTCTGGCCCTTTTAAGCCGCATGAAAAACGCCAAGATAATACTTTATTGTTTGGTGCAATAAATAATGTTCGCTCTATGTTAATCTGTATCAGGAATTAGCACAGTAACATACAAGACAATTTACGATTTGCATTCATTTCGTCAATTCCCACGACTAGAATGAATTTCAATTATTCTCATACCATTACACCTACTGCATAGTCCTATTTAATACATAATGGTAGCCTGTACATTTCCATTCAAACTGTAATATCACTTCCTACCCTTGACTCTTGAGACCTTGACCCAAATCAATAGCATCAAACCGAAAACTAAATATAGAGGCAGGTACTCGACCTGCAGGCAAATAATTCAAACCAAGCTCATCCCAACAGATATTGCAACAGTGCAACTCATTGGTTGGAAAGCTCAGCTATTAAAGTGCCGGGTTAAATGATTTTTTTTTATTGAAATTTTTAATTACACAATAAATATAACATTTGTGATCTTAAGAGTTAAGATATTTCATAGAGTTTTACGAGAGTCTAAAGGCCTCTGGGTATGTGGCTTTTCAAGACGATCACCTGAATACTGAAAACTTTCAGTACTACGTAGGTACTGTTTGTATTTCAGGAAATGACCTTTAGAAACTTTAAACTGATTTAGTGATTTGTTATCAAATGCCAAATCGTCGCTTGTTATTATTACATAACGAATCTATTGTCTACCTTAATAGTGAATAGCTTTGGAAATTCCGAGTTCACGTCACGCTCAAAATCTATTCGAACAAGGTTAAGTGTTACAAATAACTCCGGCTAACACACACCTAGCGCCTTAATCTATGTACATAATAATTATTTACTAATTGTATCGTTTTTTTAAACACCTAAAGTCTAAGAAAATATTATGTACGTCGCTTATATAGCTCTGACAAGCTATATATTTGCAAGTTGCAACTCTACATTATCCTTACCATTAAAAATAATATCTCTACTTGACAGGGAAGTAAACATTAGCATTAATATTAATGCTAATGTCATATAGAGATATTTAATGAATACTTAACATTAATTTTATGAAGATTTTTGACATAAACTCCGTAGGTACATGTTCTAATTCTTCATTAAGTAAAAGTAACAATTAAATGTCTCTGACTGCGGTCGTTACTTCACCACTAAAACATCCTAAGTTACGAATTTCGGAATTCGGTTACAGATGACGGGCACGTGGTACGAGGTAGAGCGGTCGTTTCACCTGATGGAGATCTCGGCTAGCTGCACGGAGCTGCGAGTCGAGCTCAACGACCGACAGCAGCTGCTCATCACCGTAAACACACTTAACCGCTGGTAGGTCAGCTTTTTCTAGACAGAGAAACTGCAGGACACTTTTAAGTAGGTACACCTACTGGATTCTACTACAAATTCCTCTGCAACTCCACTTAGAATTTAGATATAACTTTTCTCTTGAATATTCTCGTGTCTCCAAGTCGTAAGCCGTACCTACGTAATTGACGCACACAGGCATCTCTGGCAATAATGTGCAAGATTGTAGGCAGTAGCGGCGTTAGGTTAGCGTCGCCCCGGGAAACGATGCTAGGCGACCGCCCAGGGCGCCGGATAAAAAGGAGTGCCGATGGTAAACAAAAAAGTGTGCTGCGGGCACCCCTTGTTGTCTACAGTCTACCTTCTACCTTGGCTCTACCTGCACCTGGGTGTTAAAGGAACCTCACCCAGGGCGGTATGGTAGTGCTAAAACCGGCTTTACTTTTAGGTCCTTGTCTTTAAAAAACATGTCGATACCGTTATCGTTCTTTTTCGCTACTCACCTAACAGCTGCAACGAATAAACGTTTTTGACGACTTCTATCTGTAAGCGTAAATATTCAATTTTCTAAGCTACTCAAATAATAAATAGGTGCATTCTGGTTTTCAGGACGCGCGGTCAGACAACGAGCTACGGGCTGGGCATCCCGAGCCACAGCGGATCGTCGGCATTTCGTTACCGGCTGAACAACCGCATGCCCTACATCATCGGCCGCATGCTGCCCGGCGCCGGACAGTACCTCATCCTCGCGACCGACTACACGCAGTTCGCCGTCGTCTGGTCCTGCACCAACTACAGCATCGCGCACTCCGGTAATGCATAATACTGTACAGTTTGGACTTAGTAGACTTGTGGCGGTCATACCTGCATCGCGCTACGAAGTTTTCTGTACGTCGGTATACATACCTATATATACGACAGCTGAAATCAATCACGTGGGCTTCGGCCTGATCGAATATAACAACTCGCTCGGTCGGAAGATCTTCTTTTGTGGCCTCCACGCAATATCCCACAGACTAATACGGGGAAGAGGCAGGCGCCTATGGCTTTAAACTTTAAAGCTTCTGTCGTCTTGTTGAGAACATCTTCCTATGCCACAAAGTCCAACAGTACTACATTTTTATACTAGTGGGCGTGGATTCTGACGACTGGTCTAGCATAGACGATAATATTGCTTAGTGTGCCAAAATTATAGATTAATGAAGTGTCTACACATCGAAGGAAACAAAGCGTACCTACGGAGTACGGCAGCAATATTATAACAGTAATCCTGCATACAAAATCAGGCTGCTATGTAAAGAACTCACGTTCATTAGGCAAAAATCTACGATCTACAGGTGTGCGTCCCCCCAGAAAGCCCAATCGAGCTAGGTGTATTTTCAATATATCAGAATTTAGAGCAAAAATAGAGCACCTCTACAGTCAAGTAAAAAAATTGGAGCATTAATACGAACGACGCTGCGAGCTAAAAACCGTGGGCTTGCTGACGTCCTGTCCCGTCAGCACGCCCAAGCTAGATCTCGGGAACCGTTGAGAGTACTATCGTGTATTGTGGTTCAAATTTTCGAGCAAAATTGGAGCACTCTGCTCCCGTGAAATCAACTTCGAAACTAGAATGTGAAAGGAGTTAGACGTGATTAACCGGTGGGCTTGCTGGCGTCCTGTCCCGTCAGCAAGCCCATTTGGAGCGTGAAAACTACTGAACGGAGAGTCGTCAAAAATATCTCAAATCGTAGCTTAGAATGAGAGAACTATGCTCCAAATAGATCAAAATCCTAGGTTCTACGGATTTCGCGCTATCAGCGAAAAACACTTCAGCCGCCAAAATTTGTCGATTTTCACAATCGCGCGACGTTGCCGTTCCATGCAACAAGCAAATGAACGCTTCATTTGCCGTTGGTGTACACGAGAATGAACCTTCCGATGGTTTATTTAAGAGTCTCTTTACTTGCAATCCTAAGATGGCTTGTAGTTTATGTCAGAAATAATAGACCAGCAGCTATCGTTGCTAATTCGACATTTGTAATCTTCTTGTAAGTTCATGTAAAAGTAAGCTTGTTTGCCTACTCCCTATATTGAAATGTTACCTAATAATATTTCATTTGATGTGATGTGAGTCAGCACAGCATGATTAAGGGCCTACACGAGCCATAATGGCGCCGCCATTAGTTAAAAATAATTACTCACGTTAGTAGTACCTACTTTTAAACGAAAACTCAGTTTTCAAGTTAGGCATTTATTTAGAAACAATCAATCGGCAAAATATAGAAAGCTGTGTAATATTTATTATTTTTAACTGAGAAATTATTTTTTAACTGATGGCGGCGCCACTTAGGCTTGTGAAGTTGTGATCTTAATAGAAGTGTTGAAATAAAACAAGAAACATACAAATATGTAAATGTTATAATTGTTACAAATCAGTCTTGTTTATAAATTAGAATAGGTACCTAAGGTGCCTGAAGGTACCTTTCGCACCTTTGCTTCTTATAAAACAGTCTTAATCATCATTTGCTTTCTTATGTTACTTTACTACGATTATGATTAAATAAATATAGCGTTTCATTTATTGTAGTGTTCCTATTACGTTTTTTCCAAACATGTTGAAATAAAATTTAAAATAAACTAACAGACAATATAAGTAAACATCGTAACAATAGGTAGGTATAGTGCTTAAGCAAAGTTATACAACAATTTTTATCACATTTTTGGTCATAAAATGGCACTAAAATTATGTAAAGTTTCATGTGCACAATCACCTCTTTATTCGTGTCCATTTCGCTATAATCCTCACTTCTGAAACCTTCATGAAAATCAATTTTGAGTAGGTATGCCAAAAAATATTCATGAAATAGTCGTGACTACATGCCGAATCTCGAAAATAGTCCTTCAAGGATTCCAGAGTTATAAAGGTGTGTTGAGGATTTTTTATATGTATAGTTTACATGGGTTATATGGGTTTTTAACATACTTATACAGAGTAAACCAGGTCGTAATTTATATCGCTTGGGACGACTATTTACGGACTATTTTTTGATACCAAGTTTATACTGAAATCCGTAAACGTTTAGTAGAAAACAGGTGAGGATTATACCGAAAAAGCATGTCGCTATAATCCTCACCAAGGTACCCATAACTCTGGAATCGTTGAAGGACTATTTTCGAGATTCGGCATGTAGTCACGACTATTTCATGAATATTTTTTGGCATACCTACTCAAAATTGATTTTCATGAAGGTTTCAAAAGTGAGGATTATAGCGAAATGGACACAAATAAAGAGGTGATTGTGCACATGAAACTTTACATAATTTTAGTGCCATTTTATGACCAAAAATGTGATAAAAATTGTTGTATAACTTTGCTTAAGCACTATACCTACCTATTGTTACGATGTTTACTTATATTGTCTGTTAGTTTATTTTAAATTTTATTTCAACATGTTTGGAAAAAACGTAATAGGAACACTACAATAAATGAAACGCTATATTTATTTAATTATAATCGTAGTAAAGTAACATAAGCAACCAAATGATGATTAAGACTGTTTTATAAGAAGCAAAGGTGCGAAAGGTACCTTCAGGCACCTTACCTATTCTAATTTATAAAACAAGACTGATTTGTAACAATTATAACATTTACACATTTGTATGTTTCTTGTTTTATTTCAACACTTCTATTAATCCTTCAGGCCCCGCGCGAGCACCGGTGATCGCGACAACAATAGAATACAATAGCAATTCCTGGAAATTCCGACTGAAGTATTAAGATCACAACTTCACAAGCCTAAGTGGCGCCGCCATCAGTTAAAAAATAATTTCTCAGTTAAAAATAATAAATATTACACAGCTTTCTATATTTTGCCGATTGATTGTTTCTAAATAAATGCCTAACTTGAAAACTGAGTTTTCGTTTAAAAGTAGGTACTACTTACGTGAGTAATTATTTTTAACTAATGGCGGCGCCATTATGGCTCGTGTAGGCCCTTAATCATGCTGTGCTGACTCACATCACATCAAATGAAATATTATTAGGTAACATTTCAATATAGGGAGTAGGCAAACAAGCTTACTTTTACATGAACTTACAAGAAGATTACAAATGTCGAATTAGCAACGATAGCTGCTGGTCTATTATTTCTGACATAAACTACAAGCCATCTTAGGATTGCAAGTAAAGAGACTCTTAAATAAACCATCGGAAGGTTCATTCTCGTGTACACCAACGGCAAATGAAGCGTTCATTTGCTTGTCGCACGGAACGGCAACGTCGCGCGATTGTGAAAATCGACAAATTTTGGCGGCTGAAGTGTTTTTCGCTGATAGCGCGAAAACCGTAGAACCTAGGATTTTGATCTATTTGGAGCATAGTTCTCTCATTCTAAGCTACGATTTGAAATATTTTTGACGACTCTCCGTTCAGTAGTTTTCACGCTCCAAATGGGCTTGCTGACGGGACGCGACGTCAGCAAGCCCATTTTCAAAGGCCTGTAACTCGATAACTATTGAAGCTACATTAATTTTTTTTTTGGAGCAGAGTGCTCTAAATAGGGCTCTATTGTAGAGTTTTTAATCATAATCCAAATCATTACCGTTTCAGAGATCTGCGTGGGCTTGCTGACGGGACAGGACGCCAGCAAGCCCACCGGTTAATCACGTCTAACTCCTTTCACATTCTAGTTTCGAAGTTGATTTCACGGGAGCAGAGTGCTCCAATTTTGCTCGAAAATTTGAACCACAATACACGATAGTACTCTCAACGGTTCTCGAGATCTAGCTTGGGCGTGCTGACGGGACAGGACGTCAGCAAGCCCACGGTTTTTAGCTCGCAGCGTCGTTCGTATTAATGCTCCAATTTTTTTACTTGACTGTAGAGGTGCTCTATTTTTGCTCTAAATTCTGATATATTGAAAATACACCTAGCTCGATTGGGCTTTCTGGGGGGACGCACACGATCTACAGTGACATACAGTTTTTTTCGATTCATAAAGTCACTCATCCCTTTTGTTTGTAATTTCAGATCGCATCTGGATCTTGGGCCGGCAGCGCGACATCGAGGCGGGGCTGCGCGCGCGCATCTACACCATCCTCACGCAGTTCAAGCTCGACCCCGACCGCCTCATACTCGCCAAAAACGACAACTGCACAGCGCCCACAGAAATAAACACCTATGACTATTTTGCGTTTCAGTCGGAAAAATTAGGCTCTCTTGCGCCAGTCTGGGTCTTCAATCCTTACTTTATGATCCTATCCCCTCGTACTTCGTATACTTAAAAGAGAAGCCACGATAATTTAATATGGGGTTAGTTATAACCAAGATAGGCGCAAGCGGCTGAAGTCCCCGTAACGTAGTAAGCGCAAGCGCTGTAATTAACATGCGTCGCACTTCTAAATTATTAAATTTTTAGGTACTTACGACTCGGTTAAAATGTCCCAACTCTATTTTATGAAGAAAAAACCAGGCATAACTAAGAGGGTAATTTACAGTTTTTCGGTACTCTGTCGCTTTGGATGTTGATGGATGTCTTCGAGTATAGGGGAGTAGTCAACTCAATAACACAAAACTTCAGTACTTACAATTTAATGGTCGTTAACGAGTCAACATTAAATGTAGTTCACATTTTAAACAGTTTTAGGCCTTTTATTTGGTTGAAATAGTACTAATAAATACAGGCACGACGAAGAGTCAATGCAAAATTAAAATTAACAAGAATTATTTATTAAAATGCTTGCACGACTTTTTAAAAAATAACCAAAATATATAACACAACTATTACAACAGTATGACGTCACCAACCCACCATCTTATCATCAGATGGCATGGCCGAACAGATTTAAAAACTACAATAAAAACTAAATTAATTAACAAAAACAAAAATATTAACAAACTAAAATATATTTAGAAATAAGTACAACAAAATATAAAACATTTCGTATAGTTCATTCACATTTGAAGTAAACTGCAGAACTTCAAAAATATTCGTCTCTTTCTGCTGCACACAGAATTCTCAGCTTATATTTCTCGTTTCCTTGCAACATATGGATCATAGATCTACATGGGCGTTTTTCCATCCAGTTTCAATTTACGACGGTACTATGAAGTTTACTTTTCAACAAATTAATTTTATAAGTAATAAAAATTGGTGGCAAATCATGTAGAAACCAATTCATATATTGATCATGAAATATTCTTTACAAGAATAAAATATTACTATCGCGTTTCTATTGGTGTTTGACGCGAGCGCACAAGCATATCGTCGTTGAAGTTCTAACACCATCTCAAACACCACGTAAGTAATAAGTACTTAACTTTTCAGGAGAGAGAAAAAATTTATGGAATTTTGTATAGATTCCACAGTAATGAAAATTTAACTATTTTAAGGGTCTTTTTGGACGATAGGTGTTCCTGATTGGCTAAAACGATGCGTCTTAAGATTTTCTGGCGAATTGCATCAAAATCTCAAAATAGGCAAAAAGTGACCCACATTGTATCATTTGCGCGATCAGACCTCCGTCGCGATCATCGCGCCGTATCAAGTAAGCGTATTATAGCCTATTAGATCATTCTGCCGATCATGCGCGTATTTGATACGACACGTATCAGATACGCGGTTAATAGCGATCGGGGCGTAGCATGATACGCGTATCATTTTGATACGCTTCGATGATACACGACGGAGATCTGATCGCGCAAATGATAAGAATATGGACGAAGCCTTTACGTGTGGAACTTCAATGACGATATTATATTGCTTGTACCTATACCTCGTACCTGAATAAAAGAGAAACGTAGCGATAGATCGATATACGAATTTCTATATTACACTTCGCGACCGGATTTAACATGACATGGGTCCAGTGCTTATCGTTTTGGAATTCTCCGTAAGTTTATAAATCAAAATATATTTCTATAGTATCTTTAAAATACTTTATATTGTTTGAGCAAGAGCAGACTTAGTGATTATTCCAGTAACTAATGGGGCCTCATCAAACATAACGGCAATTAACATAACTATAGAACAGGTTCATATTAAGTTAACTACATTTTTGAATAGCCGCGTACTGATTAAGCGAGCAGCTTCGCGAGGCTGCTGTGTGAGGCAAATCCTCGGTCGGTCAAACGTGGCTCGCCTAAGGTCAACGTACGCGCTGCCTCGCTCGAGCGTGCCGCGGCCCGTGCCTGACTTTTAATGTACAATTTACAAAATACAAAATTACGCCAAAAATGGCCTAGTGGTGTAAGTAAAGAATTTACCGTACAATACATTTTCTGGCAAAAAAGCCTTTGTCCCTCTTGGTGTCTACTCTCTATTTGCGCCAAGTTACATAATATTCGGTTCAGTAGTTCATGAGATAAGTATGCGTTAAACAAATGATCTCTTCAGCTTTATAAATATGGATTAAATTTTTAAATCTATTTAGTGTAAGTTTTAAGTATAAAATGTTTAAAAAGTTACACAAGTATAACCTAATTCCAATTTAAATAATAATAATATAATACAAACTTACTTATTGTGTATATAAAAATCAATCACAGAAAAAGTATTCACTAATCATAGACATTATAATATGGAGTTATAATGTGTGAATATAGTTTACAGACATCAATGACAATATTATATTAATATTATGTATTATGGTGATTTAAACTATGGTATTATAAATACCTATCAATCTATTGTAATGTTTCTATTGGAAGATCAGCTGTTTGATATTTTATTACATTGATTAGGTCACAACTCAGTTACAATAGTATGTTTTAGGCACTTGTCCCACCCATGGGCGTAGCCAGGATTATATAGGGGGGGGAGATTAAGAAAAAAGCCCCCCCCCCCCCCCCTGCCCGTACCTCGCTACGCCCATGGTTCCACCAACGGCGAGGAAACGACTAGCTATCGGCTATTTTCTCGCTCAAGAAACGTACAACAGATATAAATTCCGTGTAAACAAAAAAAAAACATATTATATACAAACATGCTGACTATTCACACTGCCGGCGAGTACTCGCTTCACTAGTTTGTCGCTGTGCGACAAGAGCTACGAAAGATAACATTGGCTCAGCGATACTCGCCAAGCAATTAGAACGCCAAGAGAGCACCCAGTGGTAATTTCTCTACAAAGTACACGTGCAAGTGGACTGCCGCGAGCGAGTTGCGAGTAATCGCTTGCCTCGCTCGCACACTCGCTGTGGCCGAGCTACACAAACTACGCACTCGTTTCTAGTTCTAGGTCTACTTGTTACTCGTTGCCGGTGAGACAACTGCCTTATGTGTTTTTTTTTTAATAATCACAACTGTTTTGGTGGAGTTATTAAACATGTAGTTGAAGAACAAAAATCCTCATAGACATGATAATTTCAGTTCCAATTAACTAATATGACGACTATGACGTATATACAGGCGGTCGTAATAAAATAACTGTAAAATACAGACATCTTTGTACATTAATGGTTTAACAAATACCCCTTTATTTATATCTGACTATGATGAACGCATCCCCTTTAAACTACATTAAATGACCAAAGAGCTCATGTACACTATAATAAATAATTTAAAGTTTCGTATTTCGATTTAATTGTAAAAGATATTTTGATTATGCATGCATAAAATTTGAAGGTCAAGGAAATATTCCAATAACATCTTATCAGATACATTAATATACTTATAGAGATCAGTGATAACCTGTGATTCTTATTACCCACATACAGTAATTATAATATCTATACCATTCAATTTCCGAAATATACACATTAAGGCGCGATTCCACCGCAGCGCACGGAGAGACTACGCACGTTCGTCAAGCTTCATTTTGCAAGAAAATATATTATGTGACTGTGTCCACTGCAAACCATGGACACGCTACGTACGAATTGACTCACATAGCTTGCTCTAGTATGGTGCACACGTAGCTCAATACTGGCCACGCTACGCATGCTGTGCACGGGATACACGGAAGCGCTAAGAAATTGTAAGCTACATAACAACAATTGTGTACATAATCGTGAGTAACATATTTGTATAGCGTGTGCTGCAGTGGAAACCTTGACCCATGTAGTCAAAAAAATAATTTCGTGCACCACGTGGCCGTGCACAGCGTGCCCTGCGGTGGATCCGCACCTTAAAATCATGTACGTCAAATATGTCTACAGTATATACAAAATATATTACTCAATTAAATTAATATTGCTAGCAGTTGCAGCTTAACATCAATGCTAAATCCTCCATTGGAGGAAGAGAAGGCCATACATAAAAGGGGAGCTTAATAAGACTCATCATCAAGAAATTCAGTGTAGTCTTGGTTATCAATTTTTTCCCAATCTGGTTTGTGGTGTTTATTTGTGCCATTCACGCGGTTGCTTGATGTGTGGTGGTTGTTGGAGAAATACTCTAAGCGGTGGCTGTTATGATGATTGTTGTCAATGGGGTCGGCATTGTCATTCAATGTGTGGTGATTATCTCGCCCATGGTCCAGTCTGTTGCTCGATGTGTGATTGTTGGACACATGGTCCAAGGGTTCTCTCGTTGTGTGGTGATTGTCGTCTGATGGGTCCGCACGATTGTTAGGAATGGGTTCAGTGCGGTCGCTAGTGTACTGGTTAATCCAAAGCTGCTTTTCCTCCACCTCTTTACTCACCACCACAAACAGTTCTTTCTCTTTACACTCTAATTGTTCTTTCAAGTACACTATCAAGTCACTACTCTGAAATAAAAGAAAATTACATTACAAAATAATAAGGAACTAGAATGCAGACCTGCATGGGAATAATAATATTTAGTGCCTGTTTCACCACTTCCTGATAGTGTCAGATAGGCTATCCACCACTTAACTTGACAAAGAGTATGGAGAATCTGTAAAAAGAGTTGTGGATAGCCTATGCGGTACTTTATCAGGAAGTGGTGAAACAGGCCCTTAGAGATAGAATTTATATTGATTAACATTCTGACCACTTCCTAATGATACAGCATATGAAATTGTTAAGGAAGTAAACTTACCCTCCCTATTAGTTGTGGGGAATCTAGTTTTGAATCTAAGTTGTAGAAGTTTCCCTGTATTTGACGTATCGCTATCCAATGTCTTCTGTGCAGTGGCAACATGACAAACCCCAATTTGTAGTCTGAAGGTACATTTAGTATAAACCCGCATATATTTGATAAATCTAAGCAACCTGGATCCCTGCAATGATTAAAAATTTTATACTAATAGAAACAATTAATACAATTATAATATTGCCAAATTTTAATGCAGGGTATAGGGATACAAAACTAATAATAAAATAAGTACTGAAATATTTCTTACTTTCTTTTATCAAACCAAACGGCTTCACATCCTTTTCTCTGTAAAGCGGCCATTATTACATTGATGTCATAGTTTCCCAAGCCCAGCATGGACCGGTGTGGATTGATCCAGACGTTTGGCGAGAGCTGGCTGCATATTGAGTCTAGTTCTGATTGGGAAAATGTATTCCGAGTCTGTAAATACGTTACATTATTTTACTCAATTTTATTGAGTTAGACTCAAGGACTGCAAGGAGGTTTAATACAGAAGTTAGCTAGTTATTATTATGTACTCTAAATAGTGTTTCATAGTACCTGAAAAAGGTTGTTCAATGCATGCAAAGCGCACAGCTCTTTAACTTGTTTTTCGTGGTAAATCTGAGGTTTAGAACCCATGTCGTTTATTTTAATACATATTCTGTAGGTATTAATTCTATCACAGAATTATAATCCTTGCTATAATTTATTTTAAGCGTTTTACAAATTACAATACACCAAAACCAAATCCAACCAAAAATATTTCGATTTTGGCGTTTGACGTTTGTGTCAAAATTCAAACGTCAATTTTTTTTTCTTTTTAGGCTTCCGTACCCAAAGGGTAAAAACGGGACCCTTTTACTGAGACTTCGATGTCTGTCCGTCTGCCTCCAGGCAGGGCTTCATAACGTTATCGAATAACAGAAAAAATATCGTTACGTACCGTTATTTTCATAATGGTAGCCAGATAACGTTATTTTTTTATCGATATCTAGTAAAATAACGTTATATTTACCGTTATTATTATAACGTTATTTTTTCGTTATGGCATAACAAAAAAATAACGTTATAATAATAACGGTAAATATAACGTTATTTTCTGGTATCAGGTATGCGATCGTGCATGGTGCACCAAATCTCACTCATGTTTAAAATGTAATAAGCGTTCTCTGTGAAAATACAAAGAAAAAAATACACCTTAAAAGCGTGATTACGTTTAGAAAATTTTCCCGCCAGTCATGACTTTCTTGACGGACTATAACGTTATCAAAGAACATATATTTACCGTTATAAATCCTATATAACGTTATAAAATTTACCGTTATTAAATACATTTATAACGTTATTTCTAGTATCGGTTAAATTTTCATAACGTTATCTATGCCCTTGAAGCAATAACGTTATGAAAAAATAACGTTATTTGAAGCCCTGCCTCCAGGGTGTAACTCAAGAACCGCTCTAACTAGACTTCTGAAATTTTCACAGATTATGTATATCTGTTGCCGCTATAACAACAAATACTAAACACTAAATAAAATTAATATTTGTGACCAATGATATTCTATTAAATACAGATCTGTTACATTCATACTATTTTCCGGCTTAAATTGCTTCCGAACAATTTTCAAATTCAATTGTCAAATTTGACAGATAAGTGAAACAAAAGATACGAAATGCCATTTACATAAAAGAGACAGACTAAATAAAAGACGGGCTAATTGACCCGTATTTAAGGCTTCACAACGCGCGCCGTAGTAACATATCTGCTTTGAGTTTTTTTATTTATTATCATTGTATTTTAAGGGGGACTCCCATACAACAAACGTGATTTTTTTGGCCTTTTTTGCTCTATATCAAAAATTGCAACAGGTAGGTACTTGAATTTTTCTCAAAGTCCTTAGTTATATGTGTACTTTAATATTCAATAATAATATTAAAATAAAATAAATAATTAAAGGGGGCTCCCATACAAAAAAACACAATTTTTGGCCTAATTTTCCTCTATAATGGTACGGAACCCTTCTAAAAGCCGAGCTTTGTGAGGTCTCGCGTCATCACACCTTCACTGATTGATGATAACACATTTACATGTAAATACTATGTTAAAGCATAAATCAATAGGCGTGATAGTTTGTCCGTAAAGTGTACCACAAAATGTACAGGTTGTGAGAAGTACTAGGGCTCGCTTCGCTCGCCCTGACAATATTGTTGTACTAGCTTTTAACCGCGCCTTCGTTCGCGTGTATGTAGTTTTCGTTACTAGACGTGCATTCCATTAAATAGTTCCTTTGCCATCACGTAAACACAGTAGACACTGAAGTAGACACGCTATGCATGTATTCATAAGTTTTACTGTGTTTAAGGGTGATTAAACTGACGCTGGTAACCCTATTTCACTAAGCCGTAATGGCGTAAATGGGTTTAATGGAATTATTGGGGCCTAGTTACGTTTTTCACGTTCACAAAACTCTTTCACTCTTAGCACCATCATTCTTTCACCACTCTTTAATGTTTTCGGTATAATTTTCTCACGAAATCACAGTAAAATTATGAAAACTCACAGAGCATGTCAACCTTGTTTACATTATTGACAGACAGAAATGCCAACATGACGGCAAAGGAACTATTCGATGAAACGCACTATACGCGCGTTTTGAGAACCTCAGATTGTATTGAAGCGTACACATGCAAGCGCGTCAGAGCAACGTGCTCTTGCATATTGTGTAGTGTGTACGCTTCAATAGAATCCGGGGTTCTTAAAATGCGCGTTAGCAAAGCGCGCGCTTTAAAACGCCCAATGTGTATCTCCTCTTATGGAGGCACTTCACATGGTTATTTGTATAATTGCTATTGGCTATTAATTAATTAATGCATTTGCCAAAATTATTGACGTATACACAAACAAGCAAATAAAGGCAAATACGGCCTTCCACACATGGACGTCAAATACCAAACTTTTACTTGATTTTGTTTACTTGCCTATTTGACTCAAAAACCAACGAAGGTACGGATACGTGTATTTGGTATTGGTCATAACTCATATTTGTCAAATATACAAATTAGGCCAATACTTTGTCAAGCATGGTGATTGTTTGGCGAATATACAGGGTTACAAGAAAAGTCGATATGTAGATCCGTTAAGGGCGTCTAGTTGGCATCGTTTCTAACTGATTTGGCTATGAAACACCCTATCCTAAACCTAACCGTTTTCGAGATATTCGAGATTTGATTGTATAATATGAAATTTAGTAGTCAAAATCGCATTTTTTTTTGCTTATTACAACTAGGACAAGATGCTTTATGACTTCAATAACCAAAATTGTAAGTAAATTAATCTAACAGGTCGTACTAAGACATTGAAATTTAAAAAAAGTAATATTTATTTATTAAGTTTATTTTTCTTTAAAGGATATCTAAAAAAATTGTATGGAGGATGTTCTGCAGATCTACTTTAAAATATCTACGTTTCATCAGCTATCCAACAAGGTATAACAATCAAAGATTTTATTGGAATTGGTGGAAAAAACTTAGCTTCAACGGCAACTAAGGAGGTAAAAAGTTACATTAGTTGATTACGTTTAATTTAACCCTTGACCCCAGAAAACAAAATAAAACAATCAGTATTTTAGCTCTCAATTCTTGTACAGATGATATCGGGTTGGGCTCACTGTAGACCAAACTCTTCATGTGCCCCCACACATAAAAATCCATGGGGGTTAGGTCTGGACTTCTCGGTGGCCAGGGTATAGGCCCACCTCGCCCAATCCATTTGTTGTGGTAATTTCCATCCAACCATTCTCTGACACCTCTCCTGTAATGCGCAGGGCAGCCATAATGTTGGAACCACATGTCTCGGCGCAGAGTGAGTGGCAAATCTTGTAGTAAAACATTGTGGTCTTCTCTCAAGAAATTTTCATAAAATTCCCTGTTTAAATTATCAGGGAGAAAATATGGGCCAATCAAATGATTGGAAATGATACCCATCCATACGTTCACGCTGAATCGGCGTTGTGATCCCTTAACCCTCTTCTTGTTCGGATTCCCCTGTTCTTTCGAGGCCCAATAATAGACGTTATGATAATTTGTTATTCCATCTTTGTCAAACTTTGACTCATCCGTCCACAAGATTTTTTTTTTAAAAAGTCGGGTCTTCTACATCTGCATTCAACATGAACCGGCAGAAACCCAATCGTCTTACGGGATCATCTTGTGAATCAATATCCTGTACAGGCGTGTAGTGGTATGGGTATAGGCCCGCAGTGTGAACGTTATACCACACTTTCCATTGCGAGACTCCCAGTTGAGCGGCAACAATATTTGTTGAGGTGGTTGGATCCAATCGGAATCTTTGCACTATTTCGTTGTCCTGTTCTTCGTCGTCATCAATAATACGTGGCCTTCTTAAATCTGTCCGTCGTCTCGATACGGAGCCAGCTTCTCGAAGTCTTCGATAGAGTCCTTCAAAAACTCTCACATCCGGTACTCGACGGTTGGGATAGCGTCTTATGTACTCGTTACGAGCTTGCGCGGACACACAATTGCAATATCCGTAACAAACTAGCATATCTGCATATTCCTCGTTCGTGAAGGTCACCATCGTTAACAGTTCCGTATCACAAACAAAATCAGAGTCCAGTAAATAAGCACAATAGTCACAAATCGGAAGAAACAGTCCAGAAACACAGCCAAGTTGAACAGAAAACAGAAAGCAAAACGATAACGCATCTACTATGGACGAATCACATAAGCAGACTAACAACCAAACAAACAATAGGGCATGTTGTATTCACATTCCCAATCTCCCATTCCCATTATCTTTCTCACTCATACCTGCATAAATCGTAAGTTGTCTCGCTTGCACGCCCCGAACCAACTCACAGGACAGTGGGCAGGGGACCGAGAATTGCTACCTGGGTGCTTTTAACTAAGTGTTTTTTCTATGATTTTTGACAAAACCCTTGATCGTAATACCTTGTTGGATAGCTGATAAAAGTAGATATTTTAAAGTAGATCTGCAGAACAACCTCCATACATTTTTTTTTGGATATCCTTTAAAGAAAAATAAACTTAATAAATAAATATTACTTTTTTTTAATTTCAATGTCTTAGTACGACCTGTTAGGTTAATTTACTTACAATTTTGGTCATTGAAGTTATAAAGCATCTTATTCTAGTTGTAACAAGCAAAAAAATGCGATTTTGACTACTAAATTTCATATTATACAATCAAATATCTAAAAATTCGGCAAATTTATGAAAAAAATTTAAAGTCGAATATCTCGAAAACGGTTAGGTTTAGGATAAGGTGTTTCATAGCCAAATCAGTTAGAAACGATGCTAACTACACGCCCTTAATGGATCTACATCGACTTTTCCTGTAACCAACCTGTAACCCTGTATACATCAAATACGCAAATACAAATAGCCATGCACATGTGAAGTACCTCCATTACAGAGTACAGTCAGAATCTAAAAAAGATTGTAAAAAAGTCATCGGCTCTCTTGACATTTTAGTTTTTTGATGTGCGTCAAAAACCACCCAAAAACCGACAAAAGTACGAATGTTTGGCGAATACATTGTACGCAAATTGCAAATAGCCATGTGAAGTGCCACCATTAAAGTGTTTAAAAAAAAGAAGTGTCAAAAACCTTTTAAAAATTTCAGTTTCCCGCGGTCGGTGGTTGTGTTTTCTAATGATCAGCTAATTAATTTACGCGTTTAGGTGAAATATCTTTGCGTTTATTTTAACATCATTTTATCCGATTATAACACACAAATCACGCATATCACCTAAGTTTGTTTTTGTAAAAACACAATGCGAAAGTTTAGTACAAATAGCACCGACAAGAAACCTGCTCTAACTGTGGACAAAACTTTGTTGTTGGCTTATAAACTTTCTCACGAAGGGTACGTATTTATTAGATGAAAATATCACTATTTTATGATAAACTAGCCATCATCTCTGTTTCCTAGCAGTCTTTTTATGTACTATAATAGTTTCAATATCATAATTTTTAATACCCGATTGATCTACATTTTAGATCTTCAAACCTTACATCCAATATTTTACTTAAAAATATATTACAAGACCATGTTAAAGTGGTTAACGAGAAAACCATAGAAGAAATTACAACAGCAGCTAATAAACTTTGTCGCAATTCTGACAACAGTAATAGGCCGGTATGGAAGTCTTCATTAAAGTAAGTACATATTAATGTAATGATTTTTTAGGTTTTCGCGAGTATCACTCATGGTTTAAACACTTACGGATTTTGTTGTGGAGCACTTTTATTAATCCCAACGTTTCAGCTGCTTTACAGCAGCCATGGTCGTCGGGATTAATAAAAGTGATCCGCGACAAAATCCGTAAGTGTTTAAACCTTATAATACATATTATTGGTTTAAAAATAAAGAGGGCCTTTAACTGGTAGACCTACTCAAGCATGCAAAAGAGTGTCAATTTCTATCCAACCTAAAGTAAACCTCGGACCAGCACTGATTTGAATAACTACATTATAAAAATTGAGTAACATGAAACACCCCTTTTTCAGCCAATATACAGATCCCATATCCTACTTGGAAAAAATATCACCTAAATGTGAAAAATGTATGTCTATGTATATATGTAATAAAGTAAGTGATTTAGCAAACAATGCGTGTCAATGTAAAATAAACTTTAAAAGTTCACCAGCAGAAAAGCATAGCAGAAAACCTCAGAGCTCAGAACAAGAAAGTACTAGATTATTTAAACCAGTATTCACAAGAAATAGATCCAGCAAAAAAATAGCACTAGAAAACTCAAATAAAGACTTCTGTCCTTCAAATCAAAATGAAATGGATGTTGAGGAATTGGACAGCAAAGCCCATAAAAGTTTGGTGGCAAAGATAACATTTAAAACAGCCAAAGAGCAGCTGCTGGCTTCAAATCCAACTGCTAAAAGAACTCTAGGCACCTCCAGAAAAGCTCAAGGAAAATTTGTATCACCAATGCTGGGAGCACAGTAAGATTCTTGATGTTATTTACAATGGTTCGGACTAATAAATAATAACAATATTTACGTGGAGTAAATACATATTATTATTAGTCATAATAATTAATAACCCTAAAAAGTTAATTGAGTTATTGTTATAGTTTTTAATCTTTTTCAGGGAAAAGGAGGAAGAAATTTACACTACTGACACGGTCTCCGATGACAGACTGAAGCACCTAGACCCAAAAATGGTGGAGCTTATAGAAAGTGAAATCATAGACAGAGGAGTTCCTATTGGTAGATACTTTCACATAACAAACTAATGAAATAATCAACTTGTGTACTAATTTTTAGTTATTCAAAAAAAATATGTTTGCTGTATGGGCCCTCAAATATTTAATTTATTTTGTTTTTAGTATTTGTTGTTATAGCGACAACAGATACACACAATCTGTGAAAATTTCAGAAATCTAGCTATTCTTGAGATACAGCCTAGAGACAGACAGACGGATGGACAGACAGACATCGAAGTCTTAGTAATAGGGTCCCGTTTTTTACCCTTTGGGTAAGGAATCCTAAAAAGTTGCATGACCAACAAGACAAAAACTAATATAATTTTTGTGTAAACAGTGTGGAACGTCTTATTTCTGCGGTGTAATAATAATAAAGAAAATACTTGATTTTAATTAGACACATCAATTAAAGGGGAGAAAAGAGGCTACTACTAATTACTACTTTGAAGCATAATGTATACAATGTCTGGTATACTATAAAAATTTTCAACATGGTAAAATTATGTAGAGGTTAATAATATTAGGTTGGGAAGACATTGCTGGCTTACAATTGGCCAAGTCAGTGATCCAAGAGGCTGTAGTGTGGCCCCTGCTGCGGCCAGATATCTTCACAGGCCTGAGGCGACCACCTAAAGGAGTGCTGCTGTTTGGCCCACCCGGAACAGGGAAAACGTTGATTGGTAAGAAATAAAACTAATCTTAAGACAAAAAATACTCAAAAAATGTATTTAACATCATAATGTCTACAGTCTACACAATGAGACCGGATATTATCATTTATCAGATTTCATAATACATATTATGTAGTTTGTAGTAAAATGGGTTTTTTTTTAGACCCCGTTTATATTCACCTTCATTTAGGGTGTTTTAGGGTCATTTGAATTTGCTTCTGCATCCTTATTGACATAACTTACGTCTTACCTACAGTCTTTATTCAATTGTAATAAGCGGGTCGACCTATATAATAATAATAATATCTATGGACGCTTTCACAATTGTCAATCTGGCCCTGTGCTAAGTACCTGAAGGACTTGTGTTACGGGTACCAGACAACAGAAATATATGTAATACTTTTATACTATACATATATTTAAGATTTTTATTATATCATACACATATATTAATACACATCCATGACCCAGGAACATTGAAAAACTGTTTGTTCCGTCGGCGGGATTCGAAACCGTGACCCCCGGCTTGAGCTGCCACACACTACCCATTGAGCCACAGAGGTCGTCCTATGTATGACCAATCCGCATTTTTAAGATGAAAACGGGCAAAAATATGATTATAATTATGCCTTCTCGTGTAACAGGCAGGTGCGTGGCGGCGCAGTGCCGTGCGACCTTCTTCAGTATATCGGCGTCGTCGCTCACCTCCAAGTGGATCGGTGACGGCGAGAAGATGGTCCGAGCGCTCTTCGCCGTCGCGCGAGCACGCCAGCCCGCTGTACGTACGCACACATACGCACGCACGCCTACCAATCCCCACGCGCACACGCCTACCAATCCCCACGCACACATGCTACCGATTAGATGCTGCTGTTTGTACACACTTACGGCTTGCCAGCTGTGTATGCACATCATACTCACATTACACATATACACACGCAGCATGCTCGCTAGCACTTAAATACCTGCATTGCTTACTGACTCGTTAGCTTGCTTGCATCGTCATACGTATGCGCGTACGAAATAAGCCCTCCAGAAATAATGCAATTTAGCTAACTTATTATTATGCTATAAAATTATGTACCTGCCTACTATTTTTTTAATTAATTCATAAACAGAGGTGGACATACGTTATTTGATCGGGTTATGTCAAGTTTGTGGTGCTGGCTGGGCCGACCCGACCAAATTACCTAAGTCCTTTGAGTCAAATCTCTGGATGGGACTATGAGTGGTATGTTCGCAGGTGATATTCATAGATGAGATCGACTCTTTGCTGTGTGCGCGGAGCGACGGCGAGCACGAAGCTACGCGCCGCATCAAGACGGAGTTCTTAGTGCAGTTTGACGGTGCAGCCACCGGTATGATATTCTTTTATTTTATTACTGAAAATAAACCAATATTTAAACAGCAGTCGACTCGATTTGATTTTTAAGAACACCTACTTCAAAGTTAAAAAGCTATACAGATTTGGCGCACTAGGCGTAACTATACTGCAGTCTACAGCCGATCGACGCGACACATAACGGCCAAATATACTTTGTACGAAATCATGGTAAATAATACGCACTACGCGGCAAGCGGTCCACGTGCTCGTCGCTACGCTGCCGCGCGCCGCGTAGTGTCGCGGTGACGCCGCGTTAAAGTAAAAAACCGTGTTGGATATGTTTTAGATTGCTTGTTTTCTTTTGTTTGGCCCGGCCTCTCATAGAAAACAAGCAATGGAACAGCAAAAAATGGAAAGGGCGTAAGCGACAAAATGGTTTTTGTCGCGTAATTTAAAAACCATAAATACATTTCATTTATGCTATGGGCATATTAAAGTGTATGCTTGAACCAATCTATGTACAAATTTTGGAAGTTTAAACCACTCTCCCCTGTTGGCAAAATAGGAATCCCTTTTTTCACAGACGTCTTTTTGATCGATTATTCTGTGTTATAAAAGTTGACCAATCGTGTTATGCTATGGGTAATTCAAAGACATGATGAATACTGACAATTGAACTTTAATATTTTCTTAGCTTTAGTCATTGCTGAGAAAAATCGATATAGCTACAGCCAAATTATCAAGGCGTCGCTTTAATGCAGTCTCACCAATATAATCATAAAATAGCGGTGCTTACCACTAGCCCCCGCTAGCGTCATATTCATTGAGTGTTATCCACAGGCGAGGATGACCGGCTGCTAATCGTGGGTGCGACGAACCGGCCACAGGAGCTGGACGAGGCGGCGCGACGGAGGCTCGTCAAGCGCCTCTACATACCGCTGCCCGACGCGCTGGTCTGTCATATTATTAGTGTCTATACACACTAGGCCGAAAATACGCGGCATGATTACGCCTGCAATGTATTTTAAATTACCGATGACACACCATGCCGAAATTACGTCGCGTTATATTGCATGCGTAGCGCATTGCTGACTAATAATAAATTAAAAATAATTGAATATTTGCGTCGCTCAAAATGTTTCACATTAACACTACAGCTGATTCAAAAGCAGCCGTTTGATTAAATTAGTTTAGCGCTCACCACTGCGGCGCTAGGTGCGTTTTGTTTACAATATGGCGTCAACTAGCCGATGTTTTGTGGTTGTAGAGTGCGTCAAGGCTTTAACACAGACTAGGCTTTATATGAACGTGGGCGGGGTCGTTGCTGGTAAAGGAGAACTGTCAAAAATGACATTGTTGTATGATGGCAGCGTTAGTTCCTTTTTTCGCCACGTTCATTTAAAGCCTTGTCGAGCTGTTTTAAGATATTTTTCGTAAATATACGTTACAAGTGTTATTAAAGAGACAGAAATTATGAGGGATAATGATTTGCATCACGTTGGTGATGCATTTGCATCACCAACGTATTTATTGCAATAATTGTACTAAATGATTGTTATTAATTTAATTTTGACTGTTTAATTAAATTGATAGAAAATGTTGTGCTTTTTTTTTAATTTATTAAATAAGGGGGCAAACGAGTAAACGGGTCACCTGATGGTAAGCAACTACCGTCGCCCATGGACACTCGCAACGTCAGAAGAGCTGCAGGTGTGTTGCCGGCCTATTAAGAGGGAATACGCTCTTTTCTTGAAGGTTTGCAGGTCGTATAGGTCCGGAAAAACTGCTGGTGACAGTTCATTCCAGAGTTTTACAGTGCGCGACAGAAAGTTACGCGAAAAATGCACTGTGAAAGACTGCCACTCATCAAGGTGATGAGGATGGTATGTTTTTCGCGTGGGACGATGGCGAAAAGTTGTAGGTGGTATGATTCCGAACAATTCCTCAGAGTACTCCCCGTGATACAACCGATAGAGGATGCAGAGTGAAGCTACATCTCGGCGTAATTCCAAGGGGTCCAAGCTGTTTGAAACACTATGGCAGTCAACAATTCGAGCGGCCCTTCGTTGGATACGATCCAGAGGGAGCAGTTGGTATTTTGGCGCCCCTGCCCAGAGATGAGAACAATATTCCATATGAGGCCGAACCTGCGCCTTGTAGAGTTGTAGGCGTTGGTCCGGGCTGAAGTACTGTCTCGCTCTGTTAAGAACACCAAGCTTCTTCGAGGCTAATTTGGCCTTACCCTCTAGATGATATCGGAACTGGACTTCGCTCGATATGTTGACGCCAAGTATCTCAATGCTCGACCATTGGCGACTTTTTAGTGGTGAACGCGCAGACTTGTGTCTTGGCGGGGTTGAATTGGACCAAGTTACGTCTACCCCATTCAGAGACCTTCTCCAATGAATTCTCCACCTTAGACACAAGTTCGTTTCGACTCTCAGTGACATTTTGCCGAGAAATATTGGGGGAGCCGGTATATACAGCATCACCTGTACTGTCATCCGCATAGCAATGAATGCCGCTGGTCTGCAACATGTCATTGATATGCAGCAAGAATAGAGTAGGCGATAGCACACAGCCCTGAGGGACACCAGCATCAACAGACTGAGTTTCCGAGCATTCGCCGTCAACTACGACCTTTATGCTTCTGTCTGCTAAGAAACCGTATGATGGAAGCTTTGAAAGCAGCGCCTTTATGCCAAACCCGATCAAAGGCCTTCGCAATGTCCAAACTAACAGCCAATGCCTCTCCCTTCGACTCAAGTGGCTGAGCCCAACGATGAGTCAGGTACGCTAAGAGATCACCAGCCGAGCGACCCTTACGAAACCCGTATTGTTTGTCGCTTAGTAATCCCTGGCCGTCCAAGTATCGAAGAAGCTGGCTATTGATAATGGATTCCATTATCTTCAAGAAGAGAGAGGTTATAGCGATTGGTCTGTAGTTGGAAGGATTTGAGCGATCACCTTTTTTGCGGATCGGGTGCAAGGCTGTGTTCCAGGAAGCCGGGACGATGCCAGTAGAATAGGAGAGCCGAAAAAGACCGGAGCCAACTCTGGAGCACACTTTTTTAACACAATAGGCGGGATTCCGTCAGGCCCACTCGACTTTTGGATATCAAGGGAACGGAGGGCTTTTCGTACTGAGCGCTGATGAAACCGAATATCCGACATGATGCTCGTGCATCGCGGTATGGTCGGCGGTTTTTGCCACCCGTCATCCAGGGTCGAGTTTGACGCAAAGAGCTTGCCCAGAAGATCGGCTTTGTCTTTTGCGTCTTGGGCCAACGACCCATTTCCTACGTGTAGGGATGGTAGGGTTGGCTTGCAGAAATTTCCTTCAATAGCTTTGGCCAGAGACCAGAATGCACGGGTTCCCGAGGGGAGGCGCTCAAGTCTCTTGCCAATTCTAATGACGTGCTGTTGCTTTGCCCGAGTAATCTCTTTCTTGAGGGACCTAGAGGCAAGGTTGTACTCCTTTTTATATGTGCTGGTATTTAAATCCCGAGCAGACACCGCGTTGGCCCAGGATTGGTAAGCCTCCTGCTTCCGGCGAGAAGCTTTTTTGGGGGATGAACCAAACCAGGGACGAAATCTGCCGCCAGTTGTCACTACAGAGGACGGAATAAAAAGTTACATCCCCTGCATCACCACATCGGCAACAGAGTTGGCAGTGTTGTCGGGATCATCCGGTGAGAAGCACACGTGCCCCCAAGGATAGAATGCAAAAAACGACCGCATCCCATCCCAGTCTGCCGACTTGTAGTGCCACACACGACGGTATTTAACAGCACGCTGTCTTAACACCGTCGTAAGTGGCACAGAACTCCTGACAAGGCAATGATCCGATGAACCAAGTGGTGCGGTTACGGATATTTGGTAGCCGTCAGGATTTGAAGTCAGCAGGAGGTCCAGCAAGGAAGGATTCTGACCATCCACATCCGGGATTCGCGTAGGCGTAGTAACCAGTTGTGTCAAGTCGTTCGCAAGGGCAAAGTTGCAGACAGATCTCCCCGCATGATCAGTTTTACTGGAATTGAGCCAGTCGGCGTGGTGGGCATTAAAGTCGCCAAGTATTATGATCTCTGCGGATGGGATCTGCTGCTGCACAAAATCTGAAGCAGCTTGCAGGTGCTCCAAGAGCTCCTTATTTAATTTAAAAAAAAAAGACACTAGCTCTTATTTATTTAATGTTGGTTAAAATGTATGTGTTTATATTGTTGATGTGCCTAAATAAATAAATAAATAAATTGTGTTCAAAATCAGTTAGAATACAATTTATTCTGATTGTTATCATTAGAGGAAAGTAACCAAAAATTGAATACCATTTTGTTTTTGGGTTATAGAAAAGAAAGATGATGTAAATCAAATATCTTTATTCGTAATTATTATCAGACATACAGTTGCGCTTAAATTGTGAAAGGCTTTTTTCACATTTATTACTTTAAAATATAAAATTTTCTCAAAATCAAAATTAACATAAAGGTAGCCAAATATGAAATAGGTACCCAAATACGGACTACTATAAAATTTTAAGCAATTAACCATTATTTTAATGAGATACTGCGGAAATGTTGGTCAATTTTAAAAACTCACTTAAGTTACATGCAAAAATCGCATATCCAGGTATCAAACTCTGCACCTGCACGATAACCATGGGCCCAGAGCCTGCACATGAGATATGCGATCCATGTCTCTCCTCGAGTATCCTGAGAAAACAAGCTGTTACAGAACGTACACTCTGCATCTTCTGAGTCAGGAGCTTCCTGTCCCATGACGGCATCAGATTCACTGTCTGTGTCAAAGTGTACGACGCCATAGTCCATATTTAGATCTCACGGATTGTTCATATTCGGAAATTTCAAACAAATCAAAATGTCCATTCAGTTTTTTTAACTACACAATATTAGACAAAAAAAAACTCTTAAACAATCAAACAACAATGTGATCAATGCATAATCATAAATATACAATATTATTTCCAATTAAGTATTGAGAAATACTTACTTTTTACGTACTTTAAGAAATTTCCTCACAGCGCCAAAACAAAACTCTCTCACCTCGGTCACAAACGTCGCCCGACTGACAAGTCAAAACCTGTACGTGAGCATAATGATGGAAAGAGACAGAAGATCACTGTCCTTAGCCACTAACAGTATTTGTTTTCGAGAAATGACAGTATTCCATTTTAGGGATACTATTCCACATTTGGCTACTTTCCTCTACGCTTGTGTATTACTAAACTTATGGTCACCTTAGTTAATTACTATTTAACCAGTTAGCTAAGCTTCGTCTAGCTGTAGCGTTAACGTTGCAGTCAACAAGTCGGCTAAACGACGTATAGCCGTGTGATTGAATGGCGTTGTTCAGTTAAAGGGCTGGTTAAAATAGCCGTTTGATTGAACGGCTATTTTAACCAGTCGACTGCGACATATACATTATGTTTCATTTATTTATTGCCAGGCTCGAGAGCAAATTATCACCAACCTCCTCAAGAATGAAGCTAACGAATTATCAGCAGCCGATGTCAGTGAGATAGCCCGCCTGACGGAGGGGTTTTCTGGCGCTGACATGAAGTCCTTGTGTTCGGAGGCGGCCATGGGACCCATACGATCTTTCCCTATGTCGCAAATTGTTAACATCGACACAGACAAGGTATAAAACATTACCAGGTTTGAACTTATTTAAGATACTGATTGATAGTTCTGAAAAAGGATTTTAAACAAATTCACTGTTTAAGGTGCGGCCGGTAAATATAGAAGATTTTAAAACAGCATTACAGAGAGTACGACCCAGTGTGTCGCAGGACGACCTCGGACAATATGTGAAGTGGAACTCCACTTATGGACAGGGATTTTAATTGCTCCTACAACTCAGTTTGGTTTTGTACGTTTTTATAATATACAGTTTCAATGATTTATAGATTTTTATTTTAAATCTATTCATCATTAATTATTAACTATTTCTTTATTGATGAATGAGTGTGCAGATTATTAAGTCATTGAAATTTTACGATATTTTGTTTTCCCGCCATTTACTTGACACTGGCAATGATGTTTGTACAATACATAGTAGCGACATACAAAAAAAAAGAGATGTCATTTTGACACAGTGTTGTCACATCTACCAACTTTATGGTAGATCTACCTATTTCACCTCCCCTCTACGTATCTACCAACTTCGGCATCAAATCTACCTATTTTTCAACATAATAATTATCATTGTTCACGTACAAATAATAAACGTTACAGGCTGCTCGGATAGCATTTTGGTACATTAAGTCGTCTTGGTACAACACTTCCTTCAGCAATTATCATTAAAAAAACGGACCGCTACTACACGAGCTGCAGGCGCTGCAGCTGAGCCGTTCACTCACTTTCAAAACGTTCCCGAAGTCTTTTGGAAACATGTTGCAACAATAAAAAAGGAGACCAGTCCCCAATGTTTCCCCTGCTTTGTGGATTTGTGAGACAAGTACTTGCACTTCCACATAGCAGTGCAAATGTTGAGAGACTGTTCTCCTCTGTCTACAATTTAAAGACATGCCAGAGAAACTCACTCAGTAGTCAGCACTGACACATTGGTGATTGAAAGGTTTGCTTCATAGGAGGAGGTTCGTTTCAAAGAACGAAGAGCTGAGTGCTGAACATGTAAAATCTATATTATTCTATATTCTTTACTCTTTATAATAACATTTTAAAGCGGAAGAGGTTGTTAGTTTGTTTGTTTGTTTGAACGCGCTAATCTTAGGAACTACTGGTCCGATTTGAAAAAATCTTTTAGTGTTAGATAGCCCATTAAGACGCTGACAACTGCCAATGACCTTGATCTCGCATCACTCTCGCACCTGTGTCGATTTTCATGCCAGAAAGACAGAGATGTGAAGTGTTCACTCGGTAGCGTGGATACATTTTTCGTTTGTTAGAGGAAAAAATAAATATTATGGGAAATCTAGATGTCAGAACCGAAAATTAAATCCGGCAATCTTTGGATTTTGTAAAAGGTGTCAAATAAACAAATTTTTAAAGCATAGATTGTATTATTACTTTAGTTAGAACTGTTTAAAGTTCCTGAAAGATGTGACTTTGGTATTTTTTTTTTATCCAGTAGGAGAACATTATTTTATTATTTAAATTCGACAAGCTTTTCCAAATATAATCAAAAATCACATATATTTTTTTGTGCCAATCAATGAAATACATACGTCTAGAAAACTGAACAAAGATGTCGAATTGGCAGCTGTCTTCCCCTTAATTGAGGAAGGCTATATTTTATGATGCTAATACTAATAGGAGCGAAGAAATAGAGGAAAGAGTGGAAAAAATGGGGGGACATTATTGGAAAGGGCTTATTTGAACGCGCCAATCTCAGGAACTACCGATCGGACCAGTGTCCGATTTGAAAAATTCTCTCAGTGTTAGATAGCCCATTTATCGAAGAAGGCTATTGGATATATATTTTTATCACGCTAAAACTAAGAGGAGCTAAGAAATAGAGGAAAATGTGGAAAAACGGAGGAAATTATTTAAAATTGTTTATTATCTTAAGAAACTACTGGAGCAATTTTTATTTGTGTCAAACACATGAAGAATAGTCCACGTGAAAGGACATAGGTTTCTTTTTTTGCGGAAAAATGTATGGTTTCCGTGACATTACTAAATTATGCGGGCGAAGCCGCGCGGAATATCTAGTTATTCAATAAAAATATGTATAAACACTATCAACAAAACTCTCTTTATGGATAAACTAGCATTTTTCATTCTAAAAAATTTGCTGATATGAGGGTGGTAGATCTACCAACTTTTAGTTGTAACATCTACCTAATTCTACCAATTTTTGGCATGACGTCTACTGATTTTCGAAAATTCGGTGTGACAACACTGTTTTGACATTTCATTTCAATGTCGATGCGATTTTGAATTTTCTGTCAAAATTTTGGCGGTGTTTTTCTAGTTCGATTTCGAAATAATAATATTATTTATATTATATTTTATTAGTATGCATTCCGTGTTAAACGAACGCTCAAATATAGTATGTAAAATCGGCTAATTAAAATGGACAAAGAAAATCGAATTGTTGTATTGATAGATATGGACTGTTTTTATTGTCAAGTGGAGGAGAAACTTAATCCTGAGCTAAGAGGAAAACCTATTGCAGTTGTGCAGTATAATCCGTGGAAAGGCGGAGGGTCAGTTATAACTTTAGTTTATCCTGATGGAACCATTATCAAGTTTATGCATTAGGCATAAACTTGATAATGGTTCCATCAGGATTATTACCATAACACTAAATTGAGTTTGATAACTTCATATTATGATTGTAATGTAGTATTGCATAACATTATGCTTGCAGAATAATAGCCGTAAACTATGTAGCCAGAGCAAGGGGAGTTACGAGACACATGCGAGGTGATGAAGCAAAAGCAAAATGTCCAGATATCCAGTTGCCGTCTGTACCGTGTCAGCGAGGAAAAGCAGATATAACAAAGTAAATAAAATAACATGCTTAAACAATGGCTCTGCAATCTGCATATATCATAGTAATTATTGTAATACCTTTTCATTTTGTTCTAACAGCTTAAATTCCTACCTAAATCTTACCTATAATACTGTCAGTATTGTGACCATGAAAGTGTCCATAGTCACAGGTTTACACCTTTGAGTTTTTTTATATAATATCATTGGGTTACACGGTCAAATTTTCATCAATCTGATTGTCGGAGTATTGGCGGTTATAAAAATTTCATATTAAAAATACAATCAATCCATCAATCAGTGGCGTACACGATTAAATTTTCGTCAATCCGTACCGGATTGATGGATCAGATTGATGAAAATTTGACTGTGTAACTGGTGACATAAGTTTATTCAATTCATACAATGTGGACAACCATGTCCTTAATAGTGCTCAAGGATGTCAAGATTTTTTTCAATTATTTTTTTTTCAAATGTTACAGTTACATACAGCAAAAAAAAATTTAGATTACACTACTTTTATCTTTATAGGTATAGAGATGCAGGCAAAGAGGTGGCTAAAGTGTTACAAAGATTCACTCCACTGATGGAGCGAGCCTCCATAGATGAAGCCTATCTAGATATTACTACGACAGTAAGGATACTTTTCACAGTTTTATTTTCTGTATGGGAAAGGCAGGGGTGGTATTTTATGCAAACTATCTTATATCTTTAAAAGAGCAATTCTTGTATATAAATATTTATATAATTGGAATCTCGGAATCGGCTCCAACGATTTTCATAAAATTTTGTATATAGGGGGTTTCGCTGGCGATAAATCGATCTAGCTAGGAATCATTTTCATAAAATGTCATTTTATGTGTATTTTTTTAATTTCTTGAAAACCGAGCGAAGCTCGGTCATATAGCTAGTTAATAGTTTATACTTTATCAAAGTGCACGGCCGTGCGCCGCCAAGTTCCAGCAGGCCGCGCGCATGCCGTGCACTATTTACACGAACGGTTTCGACGCACTTTTGACCCCCCTGTAGCTCAGTAACTATTGCAAGTACAAAGATAAAATTATACGTACGTAATCATGTAGTAGTACTTACGCAATATACCAAATTTCATAGATATAGCTTCGGTAGATCCTGAAATATCTCCCTGTGAAAATAGCTAATTTTGGCACTCACTCACTCACTGACCGGTAATCAAAACCTCTAGGCCACTTCCAATTGTCCTAGCGCTATGAAATTTGGCACACAGGTTGGGTTTTATACGTAGATTAACAAAAAATTGAGAAATTTAAGAAATCGGTCAAGCCTGAGTCGGCTCATCTACGAATTTTAGGAAAAATTTCTTATGTAACAGTGAATACGTGTGGGAGGAGGAGAGAAGGGTTTAAAAATATTGTCATGTATAATGCACACTGTATAGCTTATAAGTAAATACTGCTACCTTAAAAATTTGGCTTCTATTGATAGGTTAACAAATACCACTAGCGCCATCTATCGAAAATATTGTTTATTAAATACTTTCAATAGATGGCGCTAGCAAAGTTACTTTGAAACGCAGAATGACTTAGATTAACAATACATGCGGGTGTGGCACTATAAAAATATACCGTACGATTTCTCGAAAAAAAGTATTGAAATCCCACCAAAAACATACCTGTTAAAAATGGGGCCAAGTTCCTATTGGTTAATTATTCGCCTTAAAAAAGAGTTGAAATCCAATCCAATGCCAAATTTAGATACACTTCAAAATCGATCATAATCATCATCATTAACAGCCTGATCCTTAATACTTCTAAATTGGAACTTGGCAGGTTTTTATGATATACGTAGTATTTGATTAATTGCATAATTAAATTTAATATTTGGTATTTATGTGATCAAATCAACCTGCCAATTTCAAATTTACAAGTATTAAGGATCAGGCTGTTGATGATGATTATGATCGATTTTGAAGTGCATCTAAATTTGGCATTGGATTGGATTTCAACTCTTTTTTAAGGCGAATAATTAACCAATAGGAACTTGGCCCCATTTTTAACAGGTATGTTTTTGGTGGGATACTGTTAACACAGACAAGAAGGCCTCTTTACAAAATTATTACTATCACACTATTTCTATTATTGGAATAAGTTTACTACATTGTCATTTTGCCATTCCATTTATTACTGGAAAATCTCAATGTAAATACAACATACTTCTAGGTACAAGAACGCCTTCAGAACATAAATATTAACACTGTGACCAGTGAGATGACTCCAAACTGCTTTGCTTTGGGATATGATAGCATGGCAGATTTTGTGTCAGATGTGCACGGCTGTGGGGAGGACATGGATTTTGATCATGAGCATGCTACTCGGCTGCTCGTTGGAGCACTAGTGGTGTCTGAAATAAGGGCAGCTGTATACAATGACACAGGTACTAGACCTATAATAATATGAAATTTATATTAAAACAATGTGATCTGTCCTCACATATCATCATTTAATAGATAAATAATTGTAAATCAGAACATTAGTTGGCCTTTCAATTGGCCTCAAAATACTAAGGGCTTCATCACACTGCCGGTTTGCGGGCGGAGCGGTGGCGCGGCGCCCAAATATGTAGTGATCGACGATCGTCACGAATCCGTCGTGAATTCACCGCCTCTCTGACGCGGTCTAATATCTGTGGTCTAGTAACGGCCGGCGTGACAAGGCCCTATAAATTCCAAAGCAGATAATAAGTGAAGCTTAGGTTACAGGTGCTCTGCAGGCATCGCCCACAACAAGATTCTGGCGAAGCTGGTGTGCGGCATGAACAAGCCAGACAAGCAGACTGTACTGCCCAAACACTCGGTCAACACCCTGTATCAGTAAGTATGTCCATTGTCTAGGAAGTTTGATGTTCAAACTCATCCATACTTCCATACTAATATTATAAATGCGAAAGTGTGTCTGTATGTCTGTCTGTTACCTCTTCACGCCCAAACCGCTGAACCGATTTTGCTGAAATTTGGCATGGAGATACTTTAGAGTCCCGGGAAAGGACATAGGATACTTTTTGTCCTGGAAAAATGTACGGTTCCCGCGCTATAAACAAGTTTTGGCACAACAAATTTGCGGGCATCATCTAGTAAGTCATAATGCTAATAGCTTATGTTTAGTTAAGTTGTAGAATTGCTTATGAATTAATGCCACAGCCATTCAAATACCTCATTTGTCACGTTTTTTTTAGAACACTCCCAGTTAAAAAAGTAAAGCATTTGGGCGGGAAGTTCGGGGACACGGTGTGTGCGTTGTTGAGGATCAAGCACATGGCTGAGCTGCAACAGTTCAGCGAGAAAGACCTTCAGGCTAAATTCGATGAGAAAAATGGGTAAGGAAATGAGGACTATAATTTTCTGTATATTAGACTAGCTGTCCTGTCACTATTACAGACACGTCATTGGCTTGGCAACTCTATCGTATTTCCAAAATAATTAAAAAAAAACTTCTACTTCAGTTTAGCCTCTTTCCATAGTTAGCTTTTGCTATTACAGATCATGGTTGTACAACATAGCTCGCGGGATCGACACAGAAGCGGTTCAAGCTCGATACAACCCCAAGAGTATAGGGTGCTGCAAACAGTTTAAAGGCAAGAGTGCTCTCCGCGATTTGCACAGTCTGATTAGGTGGCTCAAAGACTTGGGGGAGGAAATAGACGATAGATTGGAGAAGGACGCTGTAGAAAACAACCGCAGCCCACGCCAGATGGTGGTGAGCTACTCCGTCGAAGTCGACCGCGATATTAGCAGTTCCAGGTCATATAACTTTAATACAGATGATGACCTGTGCGGGGAACTGTTCTCAAGCAAGGCACTAGAGTTGGTCCTGGACGGTATGGAAGGAAGTAAATATGAAGGTAAATATCTTAGTATGGATTTGTTCCTGCCGATAATGACGCAATAACGTATTTGATTATTAGTTATGCAAAAAATGTAAATAGAAGATCATATATTTTCAGATGGCGAAAGCAACAGGCAATTAAAATATCCAATCAAATTCCTTGGCATCAGTGTTGGAAAATTCGAGGATCATTCGGAAAGCAAGAAAACAAAAAAGATTAAAGATTATTTCGCCGCTGGACCATCTAAAGAAGTTCAATGCGATTCTAAAGAGCCAAAAGAAGTATTTACTAAGATAGAGAACAATGCGTCCTCTAAAAGTGGTAAAGATGAAGTTATGCGAAAATTTCTCCAAAAAAGCGAATCGAACGATATAAAAGATAGGATCAATCCAAGTTCAGAGTCAAACCACAAACCACATTTAGAATCATTGTTAGATAAACAGGAATCGTTTTTTGCAAAGTTCTTAAATAAGGAAAACATAGAAGGAGGTTTAAATCAATCACCCGCGTCTAGTAGAGGCGAGAACAACGTCACTAATTCTAGCGAAGAAGCTGAGATTACTACTGAAGAAGACAAAGTAGCAGGTGGTGTTGATACCTGTAAGGACGACAGCAATGATACCTATTGCTCTGGTTCTACTATCGACGAGGAGATTAACAAGAGCATAGCACTTTTTGAGGAAGACGCTGACGGCGTTGACAGAGTGAGCAAAATGCGACAACTTCTCAGTTCCACGGGAAAAGAAAACAATATACAAACTGTTGAAACAAATGAATCACATCAGGATGAGCAACCTCGCCATTCAAAACAAGAAAGTATTGAATGTAGTGAGTGTGGAAAAATGATTGCAATGGACGCGCTCGGTGTTCACTCAGACTACCATCTTGCACTAAAACTACGAGATGAATATAGGCAACAGGCCCGAAACGAAATAAAAGAAAAATCTATACTAAAAGAAGTAGTGGATAAAGACACAAAGAAAAAGCCAACCGAGACGACGAAGCCTCAAACAATTTCGTCCATTACGAACTTTCTAACGAAAGTAGATACCACAATTCCAACTAAAATATGTTCAGAATGCGGGAAAAGGATAGCAAATGACAAGTTTATGCAGCATTTAGATTATCACGAAGCTCAAAAGTTAAGTAGACAAATAAACAATAAAGTTGCTCAGGTTGTTAGCAAAACTACTAGTGGTAGTAGTGTCAAAAGAAAAAGAAAATCAGAATCTCCAACCAAGAAACCAAAAGTTCCATGTAAATCAATAAAATCCTTCTTTAAATCGTGACCCAAAATTTGTCTGATATGAATTCAGATCTGTACATAATGTTCTTTATAAATAAAATATTGAAATGTAAGTATTTATGTTTAACTATATGTATTAATTAGTTAAAGGACGGAAGGAGAGGAGAATATTTTTTCCTTAGTCTATGGTTAAGGTTTAGATTCCCTTTGTCTTTAAAATGCCGGGACAGAAAAACAGAACTAGTTCGAACAAGGTGGGATTTATCGCAGATTATAAAATATTATGTAATATTTACAGTAATGAGTTGCCTTTATTACTAAAAGGGCCCATTCACGGCAGTCCGCCGTGCAGGACTGCAAATGGACATAGCTCACTGATTGGTTCACTCTCGGTGTTTCCGGTCGTGTGCCTCTCCTCTCTGCCTTTTAGGCATCTATGTAACATCATTGTGAGCTGCTAAAACGCACGAGACTTATACCTCGCGGTTTCGGCTATCTAAACCAGGGCGACTACTACAGTCTGTTCTGTGGACTGAGAGTGATGAGACCTTGAGTTACCTATATTAACAGAAAGCAATTAATAATCCATAATGGAACCACGGACGTAGGAGTTAAGGCGGCGAAACTAAAGTGGGATTGGGCTTGCCACGTTAGCCGTATACATCCCGACCGCTGGGCAAATATATCGACAGAGTGCGGAGTGGGTACCTGAAGATGGAAGACGCAACCGTGGCCAGCCTAGGAAAAGATGGCGCGATGAGCTGGAGGCGTACCAGCCGGGCTGGCCAACGGTGGCGCTGGAGCGAGATAAGTGGAAGACCCTGGGGGAGGCCTTTGCCCAGCAGTGGGATAGTATAGGCTAACAAAAAAAAATGGAATACTTATTGCCATTAAATATTCTGAAACTTTAAAATCTACACCTGTGCAAACATATAGCAGAAACTATGTAGGTATTTTAATGGTAAATTTCGTCAAAATCGGTTTAGTGGTTTTAGTGCGATAAGGTAACAGACATTCTTTGGCATTTATAATTTGTGTGATTTTGACAAAAAAATACATATTGGATTTTATTTCATAGAAATCAATATTATCTTTAAGAACATTAAATACAAGTTGAATATTTTATCAGAAAATATTCCGCAAATAAAAGTCACAAATTAAGATTTTATACAATATATTCTGTACACAGAATTACATGTTAGCGATCTCAGTCTGGACCTTCCTCCAGGCATCCAGGGGTCCGTGCTCGGGGCGGTACTTGACGTTGCAGCCGTCGTTGGCGAGGCGGTTCTCCTCGCGGAGTCGCTCGAACTCCTCGCGCTCGTACTTGGTGAAGCCCCACTTCTTGGATACATAGATCTGAAATCAAATTACATTATGATAAGTCAGGACTCGGTTAAGCTTTTGATTACTTCTTGGGAGGTTAAACATAAGTTAACTTGTGTTGCAAAAACAGGAATTTTTGTTTACAACTAAACATTAAGCAATAATCAGACAGGAAAGTTACCAAAATATCCCTTCTATACATGGCAGAATTGGTACATCATAAATGATGTCAAATGTATAGTTGGTTTGCTCACAGAAATCAGAAATCTTTAGAAGTGAAATAACAAATGTTATTTTACTGTACATAAAAATGTCTAATATTTTTGACCTGTTATATTATATAGTATATACTATCAGAGAAGTTGTTTTATAGGCAGATGGGTTACCTTCGTAATTTGGTGGCATTATGTCAGACCCAGCCGACAGATCATGGCTAACATAAAGCATTGAATTAAAATAATTCAAATAATGTAGGCTCATTAACTGCCTATGAATGAATTCCTTGGATGGTACAACATTCTACCTTTTTTACAAAAGCTCTAAAAATGATCATTACCTTCTGGCGACCAGGGAACTTGAACTTGGCACGACGCAGAGCCTCAATCACCTGCGCCTTCCATCTGTCACTGGAGCGCACCGACATGATGGGCTGGCCAATGCGGACTCTGGCAACAGTACCTTGGGGCTTGCCGAAGGCACCACGCATCCCAGTCTGGAGCCTGGAATTTCATGACAATATCATTAGGAAACATCCAATTAACATTAGTGTTTATGACATTTTTATGAAAATATTATGATATTTAAGAAGTTGTAAAACAGAATTCAAGATGTGAGTGGAAGAGTAAGGTAAGGGAGCATACCCATACTACGTGACCTACTTTTTAAGATTTTTTGACCCCCTCCCTCCCCCTGGTGACCACGCGTAGTATATGCCAGCCATTGTTCACGTGGTATTGACAAGAATAATTTTTAATCATTTTGTAAGTAGAAAGAGTAGATATAGCAAATTAAAATATAATTTGACTCATATTAATTGTGTTTATTAAGTTATATTTATTACAGAAGACTCTTTGCATGTATATAATAATTATTACTACTATATTAAATATGGGAATAAAATAACGATCACTGAAAATACTTTGATACCCAATAGTTTGCCAAAAAGAAATACTTGACACCAATATTTATAATTATTATTACTACTAAATTAAATATGGGAATAAAAATAACAATCACCAAAAAATACTTTGATACCCAATTGTTTGCCAAAAAGTAATACTTGACACCATTATTTAAGATATACTATACAAGATGTAGCAAAACTAAGTGATAATGCTTTACGATGTGTACGTGTTTCTTATAGTGTTTACTGTGAAAGTAGCAGCACTGAATGAGCAAAAATTTTTTCATTTTTGTATGGGCAAGCGCCCAGTATAACAAGTTTCTCTATACAAAAGTTAAAAAAAAATGGTTAGGTTAGGTTAGGTAAAAAAAATTAATTTCTAGGCAGATGGCGGACCTAATTTGGTCGCGTTACGTCAAACCCAACCGACAGATCACAATTTATCATTGAATTGACATGATCCGACTAAAGTTCGACAAGGCTTTAAATGAATATTATGTCAATGATGTCAATGGGCGCTGCTGGTAAAGGAGAACTGTCAAAAATTACGTTTTTGTATGATAGAAGCGTTAGTTCCTTTTCTCGCCACGTTCATTAACAGCCTTGTAACTGTACATGACGTAGGTCTGTCAACTAGGAATCAATTTCCTCGATGGTACAACTCGGGCGAATTAACTTGACACCTGGCTTAAATTTTACCCCTCCCTCGCTTCCCCGCGCAGCGCCCCGCTCTCGTCGTACGCGTCCAGTAGCGTTAGCATATCTGTTACCGTTACACGTGTGTTATTGAGTTTGCGTTTCGGAGTTATTTTTTAGTAGTTAATTGTTATTGTTTTTGGATTTTTGTTGAGTTTTGTTGTGTTATTTGTTACGTTTGAACGTTAAATTTGTTAAGTTTTTGTTATTCGTATTAACGTTTGAACATTGCCGTGCGTCTGTGGTATATACATATTAAATCAAAATGGTAGGAACTATCCATAGTAAAGAGAGAGCTTTAATACTCAAAGTATTGGCTTTTTTTGAACGCGAGAAAGAACTCAGCAAAGTAGTGATTCCCGTAAACCCTACTAAAAGTGCTCAAGAAGCTCGTGAGCATCTTAAAATTAATAGGAAGTTTCTAATACCTGTGGATCAACCTATCAATAGAACCTGCGCTGCAACTGGGATATCAAAAAGTACATTACTAAGAATAAAAAAACAGGTAATTAGTTTTATGTACCTATTTTCTTCTCCTTTAAAAATGGCCTCCTATAACGAAAGCCAGTGTTTTGTGGCTGGCTAACAGGTATTAAGTTGATAAGTAGTTAACTAAATTTTAAGTTATGAATTGCATGTAAACACAAAAAGTAGCAAGTAGCAAGTTAAAATTTGGTAAGTACTAAACTAGATAATAATTAGAATTTAGTTACTACCTATCAACTTAATACGTGTAAACCGGCCACTATGGTGGCACTTCAGATGGTTACGTAGCGTTTTGTAGCTTAAAAAGTTGCTTGTTTAATGGTGATTTTAGAAAGGTACAATAATTATAGTAGTGGTATTTAATTTAAAATATACAAAAAAGCTGTACTAGTCCTGGAGAAGCTGATTTAGTCGAAAATGTAACTAACCTAAGTTAGTAAGTAAGTAATTGCTGCTTATTTACGCAAATTATTATTAAAACCAGTCGTGAGTGACAAGTAAATTGCTACAATATGTACATTGTACGTACAATTCTTTACCTGCTCGCCTTTAGAAACCGGCCTGGTCGGGTCCCTGCCAGCAGGTAAAGAAAAGTAAAGGCGAGCAGGTAAAGAACTGTACGTACAATGTACATATTGTAGCATTTTACTTGTCACTCACGACTGGTTTTAATAATAATTTGCGTAAATAAGCAGCAATTACTTACTTACTAATTTAGGTTAGTTACATTTTCGACTAAATCAGCTTCTCCAGGACTAGTACAGTTTTTTGTATATTTTAAATGAAATACCACTGTGCTATCCCGTTTATTTTTTGTATTTTGGTGTTGGGTCTCACTCTCTCATTGTTATTTTCTATATTTTGCGACACTTATAAAACAGAAATTTTATAAAAATATTTTCATAAAATTCCTGTTTTTTTTTATTATCACAATAATGTGATAATAAAAAAAAACATAACCCTCAAGATTAAATTAACAGTCTGGTTGGCCGCGGACTAATTATTGTAAAATTCGAATCATAGTACGGTCGTATTTGATTGTAAGTCAAATTGACGTTAATTGCATTTAAAATAAAAGTACCCCTTTGAAGTAGAATACCATTTTTTTAATATATTTTTATAATGAAAATCCACTAGTATTGTACCTTTTCAAAATCCACGATTAGACAAGCAACTTTTAAGCTTATTGTACAAAACGCTCACATACAATTTTTTTCACTACTGTAAGTTAAAATTAAGCGATAAAAAATCATTCTGTGAAAATTAAAACAATAAAATAGTATATCTTAAAAAAGTTTTTGATTATAAAACGAACTATAACTGTAACTATTCACGAATGATGAAAAAAATACTAGAAAAGGAATTTTTCATGGCGATATGCTAATAAATCTGTCTCAAGGTAGATATTTATCGATATTTTTTAACGTTGTATAACTTTAAATCCGTAACATTTTGCTTTTAAAGTTAGTTTGTCAATGAATTAACAGTTATCTAATATTACCTACATATGAATTTTATTTTATAATGTTTTGCGAATTTGCTATGTATTTCAAATTAATAAATAAAGCTTTTTCTTATTTTATTTTAGGTGAAATCTGAATCGCCAGTGCCATCAACATCTGGTACGTCAACATCTGCCCCAGCTCAACCGTCGACACCTGGCAAAAAGAGAAAACCAAGTGCAAAAAAAATTGCCTTTGATAATTTTGACTTGGTCGCTCTAAGAAATATTGTAAACAGTTTTTATACAGTCAGAAAAGAAGTTCCTACCCTGAAAAAGATATTGGCCGCTGCAAAAAGGGATTTGAATTTTCCAGGTGTGTATCTTCATTTTATTACTTAATATATATCTTTATTAATATCTAATATTTGAATATTTTGTCACTAATTGTTCCTTTATTATATAATAGGTCTGTACTACTGTGTAAGCCGGTTAACTGAATTAGCCCAGCTAATTAGCTAATTTTAATTTATATTTATCAAAGATTTTTTTTTATTATTTACCGAACTTTTATTTATTTTTATGATTAATAACTAGCAACCCGCCCCGGCTTCGCACGGGTATAAAATATGTTATAGTCACTTAAAAAAATTTCATTGTCTACAATACTTAGTACATTATTTTGATAAATCTCGTATGGTTTTGCCTGCGTTAGCAAGGTAAGCGAAAAAAAATGTAATTATTTGCGACATCACATTAGAAACCCCAAAAATAATAGTATTTCTCCACTATTTAATATGTAAGGCTTATAAAATAAATAAGATTAAAAAAAAAATGACTGATATAATAATATTTTATATTTTATAATACTAATTAACTTTGGTAATTAATAAATTTATTTATTACATGGTATAATAAAGTCCTCCTATCATCTGTTACTAAGCCTGTTTTTTGTTTTCAGGTGAAAGAACCACATTGCGTCTTATTTTAAGGGAGCAATTAGGATACAAATTTAAAAAATGCAAGAACGCTCGATTAGTACTAATACAAAAACCAGATATTGCGGCCTGGAGAGCTCGCTACTTAAGACGTATGAAAGAGAACCGGGAACTTGGAGCAGACAAGAAACCGGTCACGTATCTGGACGAAACTTGGATACATTCCCATTATACGGTACGGAAGTGCTGGCAAAATAGTAGCGATGCCAGCATAATGAAAAACACAAATCCGGGTCAACGCTGGATTCTCGTCCATGCGGGTGGCGAAAATGGTTTTATCCCTGGGGCGGAGCTTTTTTATAAATGTAAAAGCAAGACTGGGGATTACCACCATGAAATGGACATTAAAAATTTCACCAAATGGTTAAATGAAAAATTGGTGCCCAACTTGCCTCCAAACGGCATAGTCGTAATCGACAATGCACCGTACCACTCAACACAAAAAGAAAAAGTACCTCACCAATCTGCATTAAAACATGAAATGCAAAGTTGGTTAACAACTCATAACATAAGCTTTGATATAAAAATGACAAGACCGGAGTTGTACCAGCTGATTAGATCAAATAAGCCACAAAAAAAGTATGTCGTAGATGAATTATTAAAAGAAAATGGTCACGAAGTCGTTCGTCTGCCACCCTATCACTGTGATTTAAATCCAATAGAATACATTTGGAATCTGGTCAAACAGAGGGTGGCAGACAAAAACATTGACCAGTTAGAAAGAAAAATAGAAGGACTTACAAAAGAAGCTATTCAATCCATTACAGTAGCAGATTGGCAAAAAGAGGTTAACCATGTTGAAAGACTGGAAGCGGAGTACTGGGATAAAGATAGACTGCAAGAGGAGAATGTCCGACAAATAATTATATCCCTTGGAGGAGAAGATAGCTCGTCGGAAAGCGAAGAGGAGGGGGACGACGACGATGAAAGTGATGAAAGCGAGTCTGAAGGAAGGATGTCTGGAGTAGAAGAATTAATTGATTAGAAAATATATTTTTTTATTTTTTTAGTTACTTATTTTCTTTAATAATTTATATTTTAGTATTTAGATTATTAATTTAATTTAGTATGTTCCTTGTTTTGTGATTATATTGCCATTAAGTACTATATTATTGTGATGTCATACCTTGGTCCCAGCAGAAAATCAGTGCAGCAACTCGCTGCTAATGCTGAGCTGGGGTCCATTTTTGGCATCACACAATATAATGCTAGATTATTTGTTTTGTGTCCTTGTTCTTTAGTCTGTTTGTAAATATTGTGTTGTGTGATGTGCAAAATAAACGTTTCTTATTCTTATTCTTAAAATTGATAAATATTGTTTAATAAATTTTATATAATATGGCAATTTGTTTTTATTTTCTAAAAGTTATTATTTGATCAATCTATGTATTTAAATTCTAAAGTAATCTTATCTTATATCTTTAAACGAGCAATTCTTGTATATAAATATATATATATAATTGGAATCTCGGAATCGGCTCCAATGATTTTCATAAAATTTTGTATATAGGGGGTTTCGGGGGCGATAAATCGATCTACCCAGGAATTATTTTCATAAAGTCATTTTATGTTTTTTTTTTTAATTTTTTGAATACCGAGCGCAGCTCGGTCATATAGCTAGTAATATCTTGATACTTTAGACATAATATCCTATGTTGTTTCATTTATTGTAGATATTATTACTGTAATGCTAAGTACTCACATACGGTTTTACTCGATAGTTTTACTCCATATCGAGCAAAAACCACCGTGTGGACCGCAAAACTTTCAGCTTGAAGGCTCGCATCGAGCCGGCTCGATGGAATTAAATATATCTATATCCTTCGATTTGGAGTAAAACTACCTCCTAACTATCGAGCAATGCTGAACGTGTGAACAAAAGCCCAAGCCGTGGGCTACGTAATTGCTCGATCGAGCAAAATCATATTATGTGAGTACTGAGCATAAAATGGTGTTTTTAAAATTAATTGCTTAGTGAAAAGCATAAAATAACAGGAAATATCTAAACAACTGGAGCATTTTAATAAAATTTGGTATGTAGTTAATTAATACATTGGATTAACGCATAGGTTATTTTTTACGGCGGGAAAATTTTACAATTTTTTTCACATGTGAAGCACAATTATTAGTAATTATTATTACATAATTTGGCATTAAATTTGATAAGCAATACAAAATAGACATTACTGGTCAGTCTCATGTAGTGGATTAGTGATTTTAATAACGTTATTGCGTTGAGTGGTATGAAGTAGCTACTCACGGAATATATTAATATGAAGCTAGATACAAATTATCGGACGCATCCATAAACCTCGTATTCCTGCTTGGGAACCCTTGGGCGAAACCTACTCGTACTTGGCCGAATAATTGCATAAAATACTGTGGTTAGTGTAGCCCTATAAAAATAACTAGTTCCGGTAACGTTATTTTTTTGAATTAACTTAAAATAAAAAAAACTTTTTTTGCACTCAGTACTTTAGTGAAACGTCAATTGAACCAGGTGTCAAGTTAATTCGCCCGAGTTATACATACAAGCTATTTTAGTCACGACTGTAGTTCAAATTGTAATCGTACACCAAAATTAAATATAGTAAACTGGATGACGCCTGCAACTCCGTTGCGCCAAAACTCGTTTATCGCGCGGGAACCGTACATTTTTCCGGGACAAAAAGTATCCTATGTCCTTTCCCGGGACTCAAAGTATCACCATGCCAAATTTCAGCGAAATCGGTTCAGGAGTTTGGGCGTGAAGAAGTAACAGACAGACAGACACACCTTCGCATTTATAATATTGAAGCATGGATATGGATGATCATCAAGCTTGACAGCTTCACCAAACTTCGAAACGCCTGACAAGTGACAACAGTGCCTGTTTTTTTTAATGGCTGTTGACTAAAAATAACCATAAAAAAACCAGTGGCAAGTATTAAATGGCAAGAAAAAAAATCGTATGACGTTTCTCTCTGCCAAATTGACTACGTGACAAAACTCTAGACCCCCTCCCCCCCTCTTGTGACCGAGCGTGGTATTTTGAAGACCCCCCCCCCCTAAATGGGTCACGTAGTATGGGTATGTTCCCTAAGTACTAAGTAACATGAAAAAACTTCCCTTTTTTTGCTTAAATGGAGGCTTTAGGGCCGGAAAAATTATTTGAAATAGAAAAACTATGGATTTTAAGTGTTGCCAAATATATTATTAGCTAGGTTATGAAGTAGATAAGTTACAACTTTTATTAAAATAATTGGGGAAAAATAAGTTATTGTCTGCATGTTACGAAATGTTACCTGTTCAATTCTTCCACTCACGTCTTCAATTAAGAAAAAAGAAAGATCCAAATATTGTTCGAGATTAATAAATACTAATGTAAGCACATAGCAGTGATACTAACGTTTCCCAAAATAATATGTTAATCCTTCAATCGCAGATTTTTGGAAATGAGTTGAAGCATTTATAGGAAAAAGCACAAATTTTTATAGGTAACATAGATAAATAAACAAAATTTATCAGTAGTGCAGGCACCAAAGGAAGTTGAGTATGCAAAATGTGAGGACCGCATTCTATAAATAGTTTTGAACTCAGAAAAGCTTGCAGATTATGATTCTGAATGTTGCCAGGAGATTTATTGGTCCGATTTTTTTTTTACCCCACCCCCTTGGATTTCGGGCAATTGGACAGAACAAATGCTTTCCAACAATTTTAATTGTTGTTTTATTGAAAATATCCAAGTGTTTTTTGGGTTCCGTAGTCAACAAGGAACCCGTATAGTTCCGGTCTGTTCGTCCTTCTGTCTGTCTGTCTATCTGTCTGTCCACGGTTTTTCTCAGAGACAATAGGACCTACAAAGCTGTAATTTGGCATGTATGAACATATTAATGATGCCGACAAAATCTTAAAAAAAATATTTTTTATGGTACCTTCCCTACACATCAAGCGGGGATGAATTTTTTTTTCGCATCCACCCCATTGTGTGGGGTGTCGTTGGATAGGTTTTTTAAAAATATTATAAGTATTCATAGATCATTTTCCGATTTAGAGATCCGTTTGTGAAATATTAAGTTTTTAAAGTGGAAAAAATCGTTAGAGTCCTGTGTCCCCCCCCTTCTACCAGCTAAACGGTTGCTTCTGGAAATGCGAAAAAATTCACGGGAGTAGGTAATATGCTAAATTTAAAAGGAAAACTATCACGGCAAAGAAGACTTCACAAGTTCTTGAGTAATAGTCCATCAACTAAAAGAAATGTATTCGGCGAAGTACAATAAGGAACTTTTTGTTCAAATTCCTTTGAAAGTAACTGAGATGGTGTTGTTAGTAGTGTTATAACAGTTTATTTCTATTGAGTACTTGAGTAGCTATAAGTATCTTTAATCATAAAAAACCGGCCAAATGCGTGTCGGACCACACGCAATATAGGGTTCCGGTAGTACCGCTAGTTTTTACAAATTTTTGTATGGTCAATTGATGTACATTTGTAACGTGTTTTACACTACTAACAACACCATCTACTTTCAAATGAATTTTTGAACGAAAAGTTTCTTTATACTTCGCCGAATACTTACATTTTTTTTAGTTAATGGACTATTACTCAAGAACTCGTGAAGTTTATTATTTTTTTATAGTTTTCCTTTTAAATTCAGCATATTACCTACTCCCGCGAATTTTTTAACATTTCCAGAAGCAACCGTTTAGCTGGTAGAAGGGGGGGACACAGGACTCTAACGATTTTTTCCACTTTAAAAACTTACAACGATTAAAATTGTTGTAACGCATTTGTTCCGTCCAATTGCTTGATATCCAAGGGGGTGGGGTAAAAAAAATCGGACCAATAAATCTCCTGGCAACATTCAGAATCATAATCTGCAAGCTTTTCTGAGTTCAAAACTATTTATAGAATGCGGTCCTCATATTTTGCACACTCAACTCTACTCAGCTCCCACTATACAGTACTATGGCTTCAAGAATGCAAGGATACAATTTATTATCAAAATTCTATCCAGATAAGAATGTTTTAGCACTAGATGACTACACTGAATAATGACATTACAAGTTATTATTACACAATATTTAACAATATCCTGTTACCTATATTTAATTTTGATTTCTAGTTTGAACAGAAAGATGTATATTGAGTTTATTGAGATAGAACACTGCAAACATCAACATTCTCTTTCTCCAGCATAAGCTAATACAAAGATGACTTCTATTTGCTTGGTGAACACTAAAGTGTATTATATTCTATCTTAAGCTTCTAGGCTTCTTAAGCCTAGGCCTTGGCATAATATTAAGAATAATGGTTAATCATTCAAATTAGCTATGCAGTTTCATGAGCCAAGCCACAATGTTGATTTCTCGTGTACAACATAACCTTATACATAAAAAACCTAATTTATCACATAAACTCACCTATCAGCTCCAGCGCACGATAACATTTTGTTGATACGGATAACGTGGAATGGATGCAACCTCATGCGGATATGGAACTGGTCCTTGCCGCAGTTCTTCACCAAGTATTTGTTGCAGCAAATACGGCCCGCTTCCAGGGCTTCCGAGCTGAGCTGTTCATACTCGTCCGACACCAAGTGCACGCACAAGGGGAAGTCGTCTACGGCCGCCTTCTTCTTACCCAAATCGAAGATACGGATCTTGGGGTCGGGTACACCACGGCAAAACCGTGATTTTGGGTACGGTTTGTTTTTACAGTACCGATAGCTGAAAAGAACGCATAAACATCATTAGTTGGGGACACATTATAGAGTAATACCCTCAATAAGGCCAAAAAAAATTGCGGTGAAAACTTACCATCGAGCTGGACGGCGCCCCATTGTGACCTGAAATACAAACGAAATCTACTTTAGTCCCTTCTCACAATGCTATATGCTACAAAAATAATGCAATTTGAGTTATTCTGAGATGGATTTATATGGATAAATTTTAGAAAAACACGATAAGCACCTTCACAAAGTGACACCACAACTTCGAAAGAATGACAGCACAGATTAGAATGACAGTGACTAGCTGTCAAAATGACAATCGGTATCCATAGACAGCAGTAAGTTTTTTTGGCGTCTGAAAAGTGATTAAGGCAAAAGATTTCTACCAACTCAACCTAAAAAGGAGAATTCTGGTTTTAAATTTTAATAGTTCGTTACTTCGTTCACGATCAGGGTTCACTTCATTATATTATAAGTCTGTGGTTCACTTCGTCTGTATTTTTTCACGAATAAATATTTAATTATTATTCAGATCTCTTCAATATCCTAAATCAAATTTAAAATAATACGCATAACGAAACTACAAATAGCCATGTGAAGTGCCTCCATAAGATCAAGGGCCTCGCAAAGTCGCAAAGACCTGCTGCCCACGCCCAGATTACCGAGGCCTTCCGCGGCCGCCTGGCTAGGAACTATGGTGTGTAGATGGATGAGAACTATTTTATATGGGGGATATTTCAAAAAGTGTCCAGCTGTACTGTACGCAGTAAATAACAGTTGAAAGTGACGCTAGCTGCAGCAAAGGGTAAGGAATGAATGTTGCCGTTGGTGAGAAAATACTTATTAGATAAATAAAAAATAAATAACAAAATAAATAATACCAATATATTTTGAAAAATATAAACTAAAATGGCTGAAATAAAAGCTGTTAAATGATTTAAAATTTACCCTGTTGCTACTGTAGTGCCACCGGCCACCCTAATTTAACGCATTTCAGCTTGATTTCAGCGGACACTTTTTACATACAGAGATAGTTCTCCACCATCTACACTCCATACGTACGCCTGGCAAAGGGTAAGTAAAGCTGCCCCACTGACCTCCATTAAACATACAAATGGAGGTCAGTGAGCTGCCCCCACAAACTATTAGTAGAATAGAGTGGAGACTCAGATGACTCTAGTTAGGTACTAGTAGTAAAGCTGATATCAGACGGGTCATTTTTTGTTCATTTTCGTCTTTCATTTTGCATCTTTCACTCCAAGTGACACATCTAAACACAAAATGAAACATTAGTGCCGAATGAATTCATTAGTGAACCGATCAAACTGTGTTGGATATTGTCATCCGGCATCTTTCACTTCCACTCCGAATGAACGAGAAATGAACGGTCTGAACACTGAGAGAACGATCATTCGGGTTCAGTCATTTCAGGGGTAGGACATTTCCATACAATCAGGGCTTCATAACGTTATCGAATAACAGAAAAAATATCGTTACGTACCGTTATTTTCATAATGGTAGCCAGATAACGTTATTTTTTTAACGATATTTCGTAAAATAACGTTATATTTACCGTTATTATTATAACGTTATTTTTTCGTTATGTTTATACGAACAAATATCGTTATAATAATAACGGTAAATATAACGTTATTTTCTGGTATCAGGTCTGCGATCGTGCACGGTGCACTAAATCTCACTCGCAGCCCACTTTTTTTGCGAGATTTGTGTGATAATACAAAGAAAAAATACACCTTATAAGCGTGATTACGTTTAGAAAATTTTCCCGCCTGTCATGACTTTCTTGACGGACTATAACGTTATCAAAGAACATATATTTACCGTTATAAATCCTATATAACGTTATAACATTAACCGATAATAATATCAATTTTTAACGTTATTTTTAATATCGGGTAAATTTTCATAACGTTATCTATGCCCTTGAAGCAGTAACGTTATGAAAAAATAACGTTATAAAAATAACGTATATACATACATATATATATATATATATATATATATATATATATATATATATATATATATATATATATATATATATATATATATACATGCCAAAAGTTTACAGCAGATGATATCAGATGGCGCAATGTAGCCATCAATTTACATCAGACTTTTGACAAAATTCTGCGAGGGGGCTCTCTATGCCCCGTGTATTATATTTCTCTATGAGTAATTTTGTTTCGAGTCCTGTAGTCGACGGACGTCACGTGTTGACGACTCTAAAGTCTAAACTTCCAAAACTATTATCTGTAGCAGGTATCTTAGTACCTACAATTTGAAGTTTTATTCGGTTAGGTATTCTGTCTCTCATTAAAGTACTTTATTTCGGTAAAAAACGGAGCAACAAGAAGCAAAAGTTCTTCAAATGTATTTTCCTCCATTCGAAGGTAATAATATGAATCAGGATCTTCAACGGCTAGTTCTCTCAACAATGTATTTGAAGCTTCTAGAAAATTTCTTCTTTCAATCCATGGTCACGCCCACCACCGTCGACGTTTTCTTTGCTTCTTTTTTTGTTAACTCTTTGATTAAAATATGATCACAAATTAAAATAAATCCAAGACGCACGACTTCATTCAAGGACATATTAAAAGAAAAGAAAAGTGAATGTTCTTTTCTATATCATTCCCTATAAGCCGTGTGAACATAGAATTAAAGGAAAATGAAGTATTCACTCGAGTGAATAATCATCCGAGTGAACCGTCTGATATCACCTAGTACTCTACAGCAGGGATGGGTAAGCTACTGAGTATTTACTCAGACCAGAGTAAATACTCAGTAAAAATGAATTTAGACACTCAAGTATTTACTTTGACTGAGTATTTATGTTTTACTAACCACAATTGAATTATTTAAGGTTTTTCTTTATATTTGTATTATATTTTAAGTATAAGCTATGTTCTTTTTAAGTATAACCAGTATAAATGAAAATAATAATAATATATACATAATAATATACTGAATGCAAAATTTTCTTTTAGTATTTTTTTGACTCAGTAACGAAAAATTAGGTACCTATAGAATACCTAATTTTGATGATAGACTACCTAATTTTGGTATTTAGGTAGACGATTTTTACAGTGTCGGTGTTTTATATAAATGTCATAGGTAGCTGTATACACTGTTATACGTCTTATCCTACTAATATAATAAAGGCGAAAGTTTGAATGTACGGATGTTTGTTACTCTTTCACGCAAAAACTACTGAACGGATTTTAATGAAACTTTACATTAATATAGCTTATACATCAGAGTAACACAATATATTAGGCTACAATTTTAACCGACTTTCAAAATGGAGGAGGTGTTATGTTCGTTTTTTATGTTCAACGATTACTCCGCCGATTGTGAACCGGTTTTTAAAATTTTTCTTTTGGTGTAAAGGTTATCATACCAATTTGATACCGTATTCATAAAAAAGGTGACCTAATGAAGGGATCCATAAGAAAAAAAAATTCACGAAATTCTGTGAAAACTTACCTACCTTCTTATGTACTCAATACGCTGTAATTTATTTTGATAAGAAATAATAATTTTTTCTCCGTATGTCGAATTTATATCGAAAAAATACCCTAATTTTCAATCGAAAATTCAGCCGTCAAAATATCAGCTTTTAAAAAAAATGGTATGCTTTCTATTCGTTGAAATCTCTACTTTCTAATGGTGAATAAATATTTATATTATATTGTAATAAATCTTTTCAGAAAATGCAAAAAATCGATAAAAACTCAAATTTGAAAATTCTTTATTAATTTAATTTAAAAATGTGATTGCTGCAATTTGTTGTAATTAAAAAGTTGATTTATTTAATTATAATTACATTTCGGTCATAGAAAATCTCATTATATTTATATAAATATGACTTTAATTGAAACTTTGAACCCCAATTTAACCCCCTTGGGTGTAGAATTTCCAAAAGCACCTTAATGCGTATCCAATTATTTTTAATCAGCAGCCGAAAGTAAACTTTCATGTTTCTAACTTAAGAAATAACGGACTTTCATTTAAACTATCAACCCCTAGTTCACCCCCTTGGGGGTAGAATTTCCAGAAACACTTAAATACGTATCCATTCATTTTTAATCAGTAGCCCAAAAATAAACTTTGCTTGTTTCTAACTTAATAAATGACTGACTTTCATTCAAACTTTCAACCCCTATTTCCCCCCCTTCGGGGTAAAATTTACAAAATTTCCTTCTTTAGTGGGTGTCTACTTAATATAACAGCCCTACTCACCAAATTTTGTGGCTGTAACTTTAACAGTTTTTGCTCAGCGATGATGAATCAGTCAGTCAGTCAGGACATATTATTTTATAAGTATAGATTTTCATTTATATTTATATATAATGAGATTTTATATGACAGAAATGTAATTATAATTAAGTAAATAATTAATCAACTTTTTTATTACAACAAATTGCAGCAACCACATTTTTAAATGAAATTAATAAAGAATTTTCAAATTTGAGTTTTTTTCGATTTTTTTGCATTTTCTGAAAAGATTTACTACAGTATAATATATTATATATTTTTTCACCATTGGAAAGTAGAGATTTCAACGAATAGAAAGCATACCAATTTTTTTAAAACAGCTGATATTTTGATGGGTGAATTTCCGATTGAAAATTAGGGTATTTTTTCGATATAATTTCGAAATAAGGTGAAAAAATAAAATATATTTCTTATCAAATAAATTATAGCGTATTTGGTACAAATTATTTTTAAACAAAAAATTGAAACCTACTTCCACACTAAAAACTACGGTGAATAAACTAAAAAGTGTTAAATAATTCTATATTAGTGGCTTTTTAGGATTGGCCTAAGTCTCAATCTATGTCTGTACTCAATCTTCATACTTTTGAAGTCGGTACCAGCCAGCTAACTTCTATGTCAAAAATCTCAGAAATTTTAGGAGCTGGTACCGACTTCAAAAGTATGAAGATTGAGTACAGACATAGATTGATACTTAAGCCAATCCTAAAAAGCCACTAATATAGAATTATTTAACACTTTTTAGTTTATTCACCGTAGTTTTTAGTGTGGAAGTCGGTTTCAATTTTTTGTTTAAAAATAATTATTTTTCTCTTTTTAGTTATGTATAATGTATAATATGTCCATTATGCATATCATACGCAGTCAGTTGTATAATATCATGATATTATAGATTAATATTAGATAGATAGATTACATCTTGAACAACAAACAACAACAATAAAATTTTCAAAATCAAACGAGAAACGGCGGGAAAATACCATGAGAAGTACCAATAATAGGCTCATAATATGATGGTGCGTGGCATAATAATTATGGTGATGATGATGATGATTGATGAAATTGATGTATTGGCATTTGCTTTTAGTTGTTTAAATAACTCCGAAATCCCCGAACATCTATCTATAAGGAGTCAAGAGTTCTGTACAGCACTTTCAGAACCAGGGTATACATTGGTGCAAAATCTTAGTTTGTGGCGTTTTGTCCTTTTTGGTCTAATAAAGAATACAAAACGTCAACAGTTATTACAATTTATTTAAATAATAAAAGAAAATAACGGTCGTAAATAAGTGCCTGATCTGGTTTTGGGAAGTTATTTTACTCTCCTGGTTTAACGGGGAACAAGGGCACCGGCGAGAGCAGGAACCATGTGGAGGTCCAGCCTGCGAGGAAACTGGAATGGCCCTGGGGAGCGTTCTGGACGGCAGCCTCTTCCAGCACAGGTTCAAGGGGCTAGGAGACACGCTCTTCAGCCTCAATCCAAAGGTCGGACCCCTATCGGGGTGCAAGACGACACTTTTAATAATATATTATTGTTAATAGCAAATTAAGCTTACGATTATTATTTAAACTTTGATTATTTAAACGGAAATCGATGTTAGGACGTAACTAACGACTTCACCACCAGCGAGTCCCGAGAGTGAATGTGCGTGGACAATGGCGCGCGTGTTGGATTGGAGTATATATGGATCTAAGATATTTTAAAACAATTTGATGTTACTATGATAATACTAAAATTATGCCCAAGCAGCTGTAGCAAGGTATCTGTGGTTAAAAGAAAATAAACTGTAAGACAATAAAGATATTTATTAAAATAACCTGAACAAGTAAAGGTCGGTAGATATAATTATTTTCAAATTGTATAACAAATTATTACGTAATTTACGTAATCTAGCTAAGGTACTTTCAGTATATTATATTCATAAGATACAACTCAGGAATAACACAGAACTTATAACTTTATATTGTAAAACAACATAATATCAAGCAATTATAGATCATCTAGCAAAAATAAACCATAGGCTTGTACAAAATCTTCTTTATATAAATTACAATAATTACCAAGTTACTTATTACTAAAATCTTTATAACAAACAAATAGGTACATCACCTTAAACACTGTCGGCCAGAATGAGAGCCGTACTAGGTTCGCTAGCTATTTTATACTGGGCAGAATGGATATTCTACCCACACTGAATAATAATTCTGGTACCCACATTTTTCAAAGTTTGGTACTAGAATTATTATTACTTATAGAATTATTCTATATCTAAATACAATTAAACAAAATCTTAACTTAATAATATTCATAAAATAATTAAGAGACAATACTTTAAATATAATACTACCGTACATTATAAGTCTTTCCTTACAATTCAAAAGGTGGTTTATTATTAATTTAAAATAAAAATTACGGCTTAATATTGGTGTTGTCAAGTCTTCAATTGACAATGGAATTATTATCAGAACATAAATGTAATTTCGCCTTAATTCATACATTTTATTAATACTTATATATATTATATATACTTATACATATCTATTACGCGCGACGGCCCGCGATTGGCCGCTGACCGGCTTCGTGCAGCTACGTAACGACCGCCCGTGGTGCGAGTACAGTGAGCGATACAAGTGTTTCGCGATAAATTAAAATAAAAAAAATTACATTTTTTTTAAGAAATTTATAACTGAAGTATTACAATAATTAAGGACCATGTACGTGCAACGTTACAACTTTTTGGTAGCATATACTTGAAATCCTTCAGAAAGTTAAAATCACTATATGCTTTCATATAAATTTTAAGTAGTTCCCTCGAACCCTCATGGATTTCATCATCAAATCACCACTTTTGTTAACGTGGTACTAGTGTTGGGTAGGACATGAATTTTATACGAGGATGTAAGAGGTGCCACTTTTTTGTACTGAGCCGGTACAGTGTCCCACTTCAAAAGAGGCGAGGTCGTGAGGCGTTTGAGTCGTAGCAGTACGTTTGACGTGCCGCGACATGTGAGCCGTCTTGAGGCGTGAATTTATATTTATCTATTTTTCCCCTAAAAATATATAAATATACATTCATGATTAAGAAATAATATACTGTAATATAATATGTCCAAAACCTTTTTATTAAGTTAATATTTCGTCTTCATCTAAAGATTCAGATTTTTTTGGAATCATAATAGGTACATGCATGGAGCTTTTATAGAGGGTACATGTCATGACATTGAATAAATTGAACATTTTTTTGGATGGTTTAATAGTTACACAAGATCCATCATTTCGATTTAATATAAATCGAATAATAAATTAAAAAAATTAAAGAGTCAAAAAATCCCCGAAAATACCCATAAAAAATTGAGACCACTGCGACAATCATTTTGAAGCGGTACATGTTATAATGCTGAGGCGCTCTTACATTTCGCCATCTTTTCCCGGACAATTGTAATGCCTCTTGTAAGTCCTACCCAACACTACGTGGTACCAAATTCCAACTATATCCTTTACAACAGCAAAATAATTTTGGAAATCGGTCCTCAAACGACGGAGTTATTCGCGAACAAACATAAAAAAAGAACATATTATATACGGTCTAATTGAGAAACCTCCTCCTTTTTGGAAGTCGTTTCATATACGGTCGAATTGAGAAACCTCCTCCTTTTTGGAAGTCGTTTAAAAAGGTAAGTTTTCACCGAATTTCGTAAAAACATTTTTTTTTAAAGATATTTTAGAGGACCGGTTCGTCTCTCTAAGAGTTCACTAGAGGTCGGAGGAGTAAAGAGTAAAACTCGATTTACTGTGGTGAACTGAAGTGCTTTATTGAGAGATTTGTGCTGCTTATATACAAAAATTTACATAATTATTATTATTACAAAACTGTACAGAAACTGAAAAGATTTTGATTGGCTATTGCAAAACAGAAAGAGACATAATGAGTGAGATAAAAATATTTACAAAAGTGAGAAAGAGAAAAAAATCGAATAAGAAATATTTACTGTAATGTATTTGTCTAATTACCTGCGTACGCGCGGGTATGTCTGTGACGTCGCGGAATCAGTCTGGAATAAACCGTTGCCCTAGCTGTGCGTGTTTTATTCAATACCTCATTTACAAATCTAAATGATTGCCGCGCGGGAAACTGGCCGTCCCGCGATACGTGGCGCTGGTATCGCGCGAGTATAAATATAGGCTCGCGTGCCGCAGCGAATTCAGTCCGCGCGCGAATTTCATACCGACGTCGTCACTCTGTCGCTCGGCGCCGCGCCGGTAATAATAGTAGTTGTTCCGCCATTTTGTGAAGATCTGAAGCTCGCGCAACGCCATGAAGACTGCAGCTACGCTGCGAAGATTCCACGCTCGACGTAGCCTCGATGTGAAGATGCGTAGTGAAGTGTTAGCGAAGAATTCTTATTAGAAAAAGTCCTTCTTAGGGCTAGGTCACGTCCGGTATTATTACACGGACGGTTTCTTTCGTTATTGCGAACGTACGTTCTTTGCAGAACGATTTTATTCCTTGTTTCATCTTCCACGACGAACGTATTCAAAGACGGTGGGCGTTCCTTTCGGAGCGCGTTGTATTCTCTGTTTCAATCGCCGAACGAACGTGTAGGTACTGCTACAGTGCTCCCCCTCAAGCAAAGCGCACCGGCAGTCTGACGGCACGGTCCGTTCTTGTTATCTTCTGTGTTGGACTTGCTTGTGTCTTCTGCTTTACTGGTGTTGCACTTGGTAATGGTTGTGAGGTAACAGGTAACGGTAATGAGGTAACGGGTAAAGGTAATGAGGTATTTTAAGGTTAATTATTGGTATGTGAAGGTAAGGTAACAGGTACATTGGTATTAGGTAAGTTGGTAATTACCGGTGACTGTTGTACATTGCTCGTTGACTCGCCGAGGTAATCTTCACTCAGTATGTAGGCGGGCTTCAAACGATCGATGGATACTGTTGCTGTGCGATCGGGTAGCTAACTCTTCTATGTTTTTCGGTAGCGGGAAATCTTCAATAGCTTGTAGTTTGTCTTGTGGTGGCTTGATTCCGTTGCTGTTTACGCTGAAGCCGAGGAATTTAACTTCTTGCTTGCCGAGTACACATTTAGCTGGGTTGATCGTGATTCCGTTTTCTTCTAGGCGTTGAAGAACACACCGTAGATGTTGGCGATGTTCTTCTTCGCTGCTGGATGCTATTAGCAAGTCGTCGATGAAGGAAAACACGAAATCGTATCCTTGCAGTATTTCATGTATGAAACGTTGGAATGTCTGGCCTGCGTTTCTTAGGCCGGGACACATTCTCGGAAACTCGAATAATCCGAATGGTGTGATGATTGCTGTCTTCTCTATATCTTCTTTATGGACTGGTAATTGTTGGTAGGCTCAGTTTAAGTCGATCATCGAGAAGATAGTTTTTCCGGCGAGTTGGAAAGTGAAATCTCGAAGTCGTTGTATAGGGTAGCGGTCGGGCTTCGTTACTGCGTTGAGTCGTCGGTAGTCGCCGCACACCCTTATGTCGCCGTTCTTTTTCGGTACGACGTGAAGCGGAGAAGACCAGGCGCTCTTGCTGGGACGACAGAGACCTTGTTGCATCATATTTTCGAATTATTTTTTCACTTGGTTGTAGCGATGCGGTTGTAGAGGTCGGGCGCGACAGTGTAGTGGTGGCCCAGACGTTTCGATGAAATGTTCGACGCTGTGTTTCGGCGTGATGTTCATCGCTGACAATCGTGTGATGCCGGGGAAGTCTGCTAGTATGTCGTGATATGACTGCGTGCTGTCGACACTACGGACAGTAGGTACGTCCGTGTAGCATCCAGGAGCGTTAATATGTAGACTGGTTCTTTCGTCGATGAGTCTTCTGTTTTTCAGGTCGACGATGAGTTCGTAATGTTGTAGGAAGTCAGCACCGAGGATTGGTTTCGATACTGCTGCGACGATGAACTTCCATTTGTACGGTCGGCGAAGTCCGATGTTTAGCTCTAGTGTTTTTTCGCCGTACGTCGTATTACGGTGTTGTTGGCGGCGTAGAGTTGAAAAGGTAGCGGCTGGAGATGAAGGCCTTTCTTTTTTGGTATGACGGATATATTGACACCCGTGTCTACCAAAAAAGTAAAATTCGTAGTCTTGTCCGTGACGAATAGGCGGTATTGTTTATTGTGAACGCCGGATTCCGCCGCTGCCAACGTTCTGTCTAGTTTTCCGGGTTGTTGAACGTACACGTTTGCGTACATTTTCGCACTTCTTTTCCGAATTTGCTGTGGTAGTAGCAAAATGGTGATGGTGATGTAGACCGTGGACGCGAAGCTGATCGTTGCCGGAATCTTGATGATGGTCTGTGTCTTGACTTTGCGCGTTGATAATAATTTTCTCTTCTGTAGTTACTGTTGTTGTTGTATTGTTGTTTTTTCAATTCAGCGACCTCTAGCGATAGCTTACGGATTTCTTCGATGAGAAGGCACTCGACGTTCGATGATGGTGATGCGGAGCTATTTACACGATGAGATGATGATGAATATTAATAAAAAACCAAAAACATGTTTTTTTTAAATTTTTCACATAAATTTTAAGGTAATGTGGAAAAAGCGTAACTACAAAAGTTTTAGACTTTTCTATTACCTACAACTTTACTATTTAACTTTTTTCCATAGGACTTTTAGTTTTATCGGAAATCGATATAAATCGTTTTTTACCCTTAAAACCCCACCCCCACACCCTTCCCGAACTCAGATCGCCCGTAAATTATGTTTCCTTTAATTTTTATATTATTCTCCTCCTTTTCTAATGGGTCTCAATCCTACTATTATTCTTTTTCACTTTTTATTATTTTTAAAGGTATCGGCACTGGTCTACACTGTCTTAATTTTACTTAAAATTATGAATCTGTTAAATTATAAGTAATTTTTAATATTCTGTAATGCTCTCGATTTGTGTAAGTGTAATTAGAACATAAAATATTGAATAAAACGTTTTTACTGTCCAATGAGTAAATATTCATACAATAAAGTAAATACTCAGTATTTACTGAGTTTGAGTTTTTACTCTGACTCAGTTTTTACTGCCTTACCCATCCCTACTCTACAGTCTACTCAGATTCTAAGTTTTATGCAGGCACGTCTTCACATGGCTATTTGTATTTGCGTATTTGATGTCTTCGCCAAATAATCACCATGTGTAGATTGTATGTTTGACAAATATTGGCCTTATTTGCCCAAATATACGTATTTCACGTATCTTTGTCGGTTTTTGACGCACATCAAAGGAGTCAAATAGGCGAGTAAAGAAAATCAAGTAAAAGTTTGGTATTTGACGTCCATGTGTGGAAGGCCGTATTTGCTTTTGTTTGTTTGTTTGCGTATATGTCAATAATTTTGCCAAATGCAACAAATAGCCAATAGCAAATACAAATTATAGCCATGTGAAGTGCCTCCATTACATTTATTCTGCAGTCTTTTAATTTTGCCCAAAAAATCAGTTACATCGAGTGACAGCGAATGTCAATGTCAAAACTGTACCGTCAAAATTCTGAAACAGCCAGCAGACAGCTCAATTTATCAAATAAAAATTATTTGTACCTATTGAAAATCAATATTTCTCATTTTTTATTGATTTAATGATATAAATTATGGGTGCTCTAACAAGCAGACAACATGCTGGTGTAGAGGAGGCCGATGTGATATCAAATCATGCATATAAATATCCTCCTAGATCTGGTTAGTTGACCTTTGTTATTGTTATTTTTCTGAAAATTTTCCTACACAAGGCCTAACAGGATGAATAATGATCGTAAATTTAATTTTATCCTATAACGTTGTCATGCAACATTTAATATTTTGTAGTAAATGCAATATTGATTTAAAAACAGGCAACTACTTTGGAAGTCACTTCATTATGGGAGGAGAGAGGTTTGACACTCCACAACCAGAAGCATATTTATTTGGAGAAAATGCTGATCTTAATTTTCTTGGGAGCAGACCTACCCCTGTAAGTTGAAATAAGTTTTTGTGATATACAATAACAATGACTGCCAACTTAACGCTAGTGACAATAAGGCATTTTTTTTAGTTTCCCTATCCGCCGCCGCAGTCAAACGAGCCTACAAAGACTTTAAAGAGTTTAGTAAATATACGCAAAGAGTCTCTCAGATTTGTTCGCTGTCCCGAGCCTGTGGGCAAGTTGAATGATAGTAAAATTGGAGATGGTGTAGTGAAGTCAGCCGAGTCCAATGGAAAAGGGACTTACTACAATATTGAATTCACTTTTGACTGTGATGTCAGATGTGCCATAACTATTTATTACTTTTGTACAGAAGAGGTCACACCAACAGGTGTTGTGTAAGTGCTTATTTTTATTCTTCCACTTTATGTACTGGCTGTACAAAGTGGCTTTATACTGATAGCTGTTGCCAGCTGTAATCTGTACATAATTATTTTAACATTTAATTCATTGTCTTTACAACAAGCAGTAATGAAAAGACTAAAAAACCTGGATATTGTGTATTGATGATTTTGGGACACATATAAAAGCAAATAAATTAAGTTAGTACATAGTGCAAAGTAAAATTACATATTGTGTTTTTCAGATATTACCCACGAGATTCAGCGATGACATCACAGGCATATCACTATAAGAAAGGAGCAAACCAACAGTTTTGTCAAATATCACATGTGTTTGATCCCTCCAAGTATCCTGAGGAAGATCTTTTGTATAGCATGGACCGGGAGATTATTCCAGTGGCTATATACTGTGTTGTAGATGAGGGCCAAGAAGGTCGATCTTATACTTTATTCTGTCAAAGAAGAAATATTTTTGGCATGTTTTCTAGGAACAAAATTGGCTAGTAAAATTATATTTAAATATATTTTTAAATATTTCAGAAATAAGGCAATCACACACAACTATAGCTGTGATAGAGAAGCATACAGATGGCACATATGTACTGAAAGCTTTGAAACAGAAACTCTTTGTAGATGGTCTCTGCTATCTTTTACAAGAAATATATGGTATTGAAAACAAGAACTTGGACACAAAGGTAATTTTACACAAACTACATCTATACTAATATTATAAAGCGGAAAAGTTTGTTTGTTTGTATATTTTATCACGCTAAGACTAATAGGAAAACTTGGAAAAAACGGGGGAAATTATTTGAAAGGGCTTATCTCACGAACTACTAGAGCAATTTTTCTGTTATTTGGGTCAGATAAGAAGTAGACCATGTGAAGGATCATAGGCTATTTTTGTGGACTAATTTGTCTGTGAAATATCTAATTTTCGCGGGCGAAGCCGCGCGGAACGTCTAGTTGAATATAACTTTCAGTACATTTAACATATTTGTAATATTCATAATTATCCAAGTTGCAGTACATTTAACATTTGTAATATTCATAATTATCTCTAAGCTCTAGAATCTTGATAGTGGAGGTGTATAATCAAGATAAGTTATATGTGAGGACATTCAAGTTAAGTTACATGAACCATAAACATTCAGAAACCATAATGTCGGAGGAAAACAAACATTAAACTTGTAAGCACATAGAGTGTTCACTATTAGTTCAAGACAACTAAATTCAAATGTATGGAAAATTTGGCAAAATTAAAGTACAACTTTTATCTATCAGGATATGTAGGTTATAGAGTAAAGTTAATTTTTTTCTACTCTCCCCCCTCTCCGGGGTGTGCGTCACTTCCCCGCGCCCTCGAATATGTCCCGAAACATGGTATTTTCCACTGAAATAAGAAACCGTATTCGATACATAAAAAGTATGTATGAACGAAATAAACCTTGATAAATTTACTATAAGCCTCTCATATAAACAAAAGCGATATCACTTATAGTTTCGGCGCAATCAGTCACCAAAAACAAGTGTTTTTAATAATTTATTAATTTTTTTGCTAATCGTTTAATTTTTTTAATAATTTCACAATTTACCGCCAAGATGTTCAATACCTATGGATTACTGGAAAACATATAAAAAGGCTATGGTGTTTAAAGTTACACCGTTTAACGAGTACGAATGCTCATATTTCGCTAAATGGCCGCACGAAAAACATTTAAAAAATAGCATAGCAATAGTAAAAAAAAGAGTTTAAAAATAGTTTATACGTTTTTATAAAGAAAACTAGCTGTCCCGGCAAACGTTGCTTTGCCATAATATAAAGTATTTCGCCCATATTATTTTATTGAAGTGACTTAATAAGTATGTCGCCATGGCAACGTCGATCGCTATCTCGTCGCACAAACATAGGTCGCCGTCAGTCTCAAGTTGTAATAATTTACTATTATTTATTCAACAAATGCACTTATCAACATATAAAGTACCCAGTAGCCGATTCTCAGACCTACTGAATATGCATATAAAATTTGGTGAAAATCAGTAAAGCCGTTTCGGAGGAGTTCGTGGACTAACATTGTGACACGAGAATTTTATATATTAGACTATTCTTCACTTTAGTCATACACATCTTGGCGTTAAATTGTGAAATTATTAAAAAAACTAAACGATTAGCAAAAAATATTAATAAATTATTAAAAACACTCGTTTTTGGTGACTGATTGCGCTGAAACTATAAGTGGTATCGCTTTTGTTTATATGAGAGGCTTGTAGTAAATTTATCAAGGTTTATTTCGTTCATACATACTTTTTATGTATCGAATACGGTTTCTTATTTCAGTGGAAAATACCACGTTTCGGGACATATTCGAGGGCGCGGGGGGGGTGACGCACACCCCGGAGGGAGGGGGGGGGGGGTAGATAAAAAAAAATTAACTTTACACTATAACCTACATATCCTGATAGATAAAAGTCGTACTTTAATTTTGCCTCAGCTAATTTGCTTGAACTATATTCAAGCTTAATTGTTAACAATTAAGCTTGAATACTTATAGGGCTTTTTGTTTAAATATTTAAGCTTATATATATTCTTTACATAAAAAAAATTTACAGCCACACTCAGACTCGGAGACGGAGGAGGGCGGGTCGGAGTGCGTGATCTGCATGTGCGACGTTCGCGACACGCTCATCCTGCCGTGCCGCCATCTCTGCCTGTGCAACTCGTGCGCCGACTCGCTGCGCTATCAGGCGAACAACTGCCCCATCTGCCGCGCGCCGTTCCGCGCGTTGCTGCAGATACGTGCGCTGCAGCGTCGCGCGCCGCACGCGCCGCACGCACCCCACCCCACCCATAACGCCGCGCCCGCTGATGTCAGTGTAAATGTTAGGCCCCGTCCGCACTGCGAATTTTCACCGCGCGATATTTATTCTCGCGAATTTAGTCATAATTTTGTTTCTATCGGTAGTGTGGATACTCTCGAAAGATTCAATGTGTTACAGTATTGCGAGATAAAATTCGCAGTGTGGACAGGCCCTCATTGTATTTGCTTGTTTTGTTGTTAGATTTCCAGTATCTGGTTGAGTAACTTTTGTTTTTGATAGTTGTTGGTCTTTTTTACATTAAATAAAAAGTAATTAAATTGTTAATATGTCAAATCTTCCGTGGAAATCTGAAAAAAGAATTTGCTACTAAACAAGTAAAAATGATACTTAATTAAAAAAAAAATGCTAACTGTAATTTACGAAAATATGAACACGATTGTAACGACACCTGTTGCGTTAAAAAAGTACGGCATTTTACATTAATTTAAGCGCTCAATTATTTTACCGCTACAGGGCAGCATGGAGAACATACCGGCGGGTTACGAGTGCGTATCGCTGATCGAGGCGCTGAACGGCCCCGCCCCGCGCCGCCCCCCCGCACCTGCCATGGCCAGCCCCGACACTGACACCGCCTCACAGGTACTACATTACTACATATTATTATAAAACAAAGTTTTTTTCCCTCATGTCCCTTTGTTCCTTTTAATCTTTAAAACTACGCAACGGATTATGATGCGGTTTCCTTAAGTAGATAGAGTGATTCAAGAGGAAGGTTTATAAGTATAATAACATTCATTAAATATTGGAGAAATACTGTTATTGTTGGGGTTTCTAATGTGATGTCGTAAATAATTACATTTTGTTTCGCTTTTACATTGCAAACACAGGCTAAACCCTACGAGATTTATAAAAATAATGTACCAAGTATTGTACACATCGAAAAGGACGGATATCTCTTATGGATATCCCACAATTCAATTTTTTGTCATTTACTTTTTAAGACATATAATGGCTAATTTTCGAAGCAATTTAAAAAAATACAGCATTAATCCTTATCCAATTAAATACATTAAATACATCGTTGATTTAATGTAGACTAGCTATATGACCGAGCTTCGCTCATTCAAAATTAAAAAAACACACATAAATGTCATTTTATGAAAACGATTCCTAGCTTGATCGATTTATCGCCCCCAAAACCCTCTATATACTAAATTTAATGAAAATTGTAGGAGCCGATTCCGAGATTCCAATTATATATATATACAAGAATTGCTCGTTTAAAGATATAAGATATTACAGATTTAAAAATTGCGAGACGTAGCTTTTGCGGCAGTATCGACCAATGCGGGCCACGGATAGTAATAACATCGAATACAAATCAAAACTGCTGAATCGATTTTGATCATTTTTTCAATGGCTATAATATATTTTATACCTGTGCGAAGCCGGAGCGGGTCGCTCCGGCTTCGCACGGGTATATTTTGAAATATGCCCCATACATTTTAGGTCAAACCTGCATTTAATTAAACATTGCAGCAGGCAGCCGAGGCGCTGAACCGCGGTCTGGAGCGCAGCTCCTCCACCAGCAGCGGCGGCAGCAAGCGACAGCACGAGAAACGCACGCGCCCGCTCACGCCGGAGGTAAACTATATTATTCTATGTTTATATACTATATTTAATTGGAAGACCCGGTGAACTTCATATCAGTTCGGAAAATATTTATATATAATTTTTCCAGAATAAAGTATAATTTGTGCTAATGTTGAGTACCTCACATCATTGAGAAAAAATAACACTAAAAATTCTATTTCACTTGTTTCTAGTTTTCTCTTCCTTTTTATATAAAAATTTGGTGCAGTTCCGTATGTCTGTGCTGCTGGCGCGGGAGGAGGCGCAACGCTCGGAGCGCGCCGCCAGCCCGCTGCTGCACGAGCGCACCAGCCTCAACACACTGCGCGTCTCCAAGGTATAGTACTGATGTCTGTGCTGCTGGCGCGGGAGGAGGCGCAGCGCTCGGAGCGCGCCGCCAGCCCGCTGATGCACGAGCGCGCCAGCCTCAGCACACTGCGCGTCTCCAAGGTATAGTACTGATGTCTGTGCTGCTGGCGCGGGAGGAGGCGCAGCGCTCGGAGCGCGCCGCCAGCCCGCTGCTGCACGAGCGCGCCAGCCTCAACACACTGCGCGTCTCCAAGGTATAGTACTGATATCTGTGCTGCTGGCGCGGGAGGAGGCGCAGCGCTCGGAGCGCGCCGCCAGCCCGCTGCTGCACGAGCGCGCCAGCCTCAACACACTGCGCGTCTCCAAGGTACACTACTGATGTCTGTGCTGCTGGCGCGGGAGGAGGCGCAGCGCTCGGAGCGCGCCGCCAGCCCGCTGTTGCACGAGCGCGCCGCCAGCCCGCTGCTGCACGAGCGCGCCGCCAGCCCGCTGCTGCACGAGCGCGCCAGCCTCAACACACTGCGCGTCTCCAAGGTATAGTACTGATGTCTGTGCTGCTGGCGCGGTAGGAGGCGCAGCGCTCGGAGCGCGCCGCCAGCCCGCTGCTGCACGAGCGCGCCAGCCTCAACACACTGCGCGTCTTCAAGGTATAGTACTGACCAGCATGTATTCTTTCCATGCTTACAATGGCTACTTTAGCGAGCGTTTCCATTTGACAAAAAATGTTACCAACAATTTAATCCCGGCTACGGTCCAGTCGCCAAACACATGCAAAATATAGCGATGTACAGATTTTTACGTGCTATTCGACATTTTTTTTTCGGTAAAATATCACTTTGTGTCATACAAAGTTATAACTATTGTTTGTGCAGAGCTCTTTAAACTCGGAGGCGGCGTCGCAGTCTGAGGACGAGACGGTGCAGGCGGACGTGGGCGAGTGCGGGGAGGGCGGGGAGGGGAGCGGCGAGGACACGCCCCCCGCCGCCCCCGAGCCCGACAGCGACGCCGAGCGACGCAGTCCGCTGCTCGCGCAGAACGGGGTTCGTTTGACGTGTACTTAGTTATAACTTATGCAATTACAGTCGGGGCATTTTAATAGGCCACATTTGACATCTGTCAGATTAATCTCCATAGTGAGGTGAGATGCGTAAAAACATCGACCAAAACGAATAAATCGATACAGACTTGAAATAAAATAATATTTGAATTTTATAAGTTTGAAACAAACTCCTGTCCTATTATTACTTTTTCTTTTGCAAATTCAAGGAGCAAAATAAGACAAGTACATAATTTACAAAAAAATGCATTTATTCGCTTGAATTAAAAACACTGTTAAATGTAGTATTAATCATTATTCATTTCACATAAATATGTGTTACTTTTCACAACGTGGTTATTAATTTATGGGGATATTTCGTTACAAGTAGGGGAGGTCAGCTCAAAGTGGCCACCTTAACTTTCAATTTGAAAAAAAGACGAAATATTATATATTTAAAAATAAAAAATGTGCTACCAGATAGTGCATTTATTATATTTCTGCTATGTATGATTCATATTGACCTAAATCTTAAAATTAGCTCATGATTCACATATTACGACATCCTGTCCAAAAACTGCTTTGCCCGAGGGCCCGCCTAAAGCGGTGGTCTGGTAAGGGCAACGTGGCCAGCCCAAATGTTCACACGAAATGGTATTTTTTTCTAATATATAAATATATTTTTTGATAAAATGAATGCTAAAAATGTTCCAAAATAGGTATTTATTAAAAACCATTCTGTAAACTGGCTCTTTTATCGCTTATGCCCGGTTTCTGAGGTTTCTTGGCAGGAGTTTATCTTCCAACAATTACAGCATTTTTTTATAAAAAATAATCAACTCTTCTTAAATAAAAATAGTCAAAATATATCAATAAAACTTTGTTTTATCGATATATTCCTGTTTTTAAATGTCTCCTTAAATGACCATGTTTGTGTTTTCTACTAATTTGACTGAACCCCAATTTTCTTGAAAATCTTTAATAACTCGCGCCATCGTAGTCTCTTCCCATGACCCCTGGATAGTTTTTTTTTGATAGTTTGTTCACCATCTAAAATTAGTTTTAAGTAATTATCATATAAAACTATTATTTAGCTTAGCGGCCTATTGGCCGCTTTACCCGGTCCGCTTTGCCCTTTGGCAAACGTTCTGTTTTAAACATAATTTTCTTTCGCATTTTTTATCATACTCCAGAATAAAAACATCATAGATAAAGCTAAATAGATAAGCAACGACACTGGGAAAATAGAAGCATTCAAATATACAAGAAAATAATCAAAACAGGAAGAATTTACCTTGCATTTTTTTAATAAAACGTGCAATTCCAATATTTTTGGCGCTACAAGCTCGCGCCTTCCCCAACCGCTACCGCATCATGGAGCGGGGCTGGGCGGGATGTTCACTATGCGCCAGAGCAGCAACGTTGCTCTGCCTTTATAAATAACCGAAATATTAAGGGTGGCCGCTTTGCCTCCTATGGCCGCTTTGAGCTGGGCTCCCCTAATCAATGCATCGATACTATTTATTCGCTTTCGATTTTTAGGGTAACTACTAACTTCCCTAGAGTTTAAAAAGAAAAAAGGTCAGCTGACGTAACATTGTAACGACGTGCAATTATTAAGATAAGAATTTGTTTATTACGTTTAGAATTGTTTATCAGTAAAAGCAAATCGTTAAATAATTCGTATCGATCATATTTACAATAAATATGTAATCGTAATTGAAAAAAGTTAATCAATTGTGCAGTTATAACAAAACGAAAGTATTTATTTTTTATGTACGTCGCTACAAGGTTACCTGGTACAATTTTGATGAACTGTCAAATGTGGCCTATTAAAATGTCCCGACTATATAATTCGCATACGTCTAGTCGTACGCACACAAACACTATGCCGAAGTCTGCCGAACTGAAATGACGATTGACGTTAGACGATTTTTAATTTTTTTATCAAGCCACTTAATATTGGATGAATTAAAATAATATTTGTTCCATATACATAATATTATAGAACATGTATCTGTTATAAGGTGGCGCGTAAAGGCAGCGCGGATGGCGCGCGCTCGCTGCCGCATATCGATGACGTGGATGCGCATGTGCAATGTAAGTTATGTTTTTTTATACAGCTGTAGTCTGTAGAGCATAGATTTGTTGAAACTCGGACCTGGCAACATCCTAACGCTGTAGGCCTACTACGAAACCGTTTTGAGACTCAAACAATCGGATGAGAATGCCACGTCCTGCTCTAACAACATCATTTCACGTTTGTTATTACTAGAGACCGGATTATATGCATTTGCATATTTTGGCCATTCTCAGCGGTAATAGCATATTTTACCTAAGATCTAGTTATGGTGCATATTATCGGTACATTTACAGAATTTCTTACCTACCCCTGCGTTTCGAAATGCGACCAAACTAATTTAATAACAATAACAGTTACAAAACATAAGGGCTATTGAGTAATAGTTGTGACTTTTTACTGCATTTCGAATACAGTCAGTAGTTGTGTGCGGCTTTTGTTTTGACAGTTACGATATTAAAATGAAAGAGAAAGAAAAACGTCGCGCTTGCCAACTAGAAATAATAATTAATGGGACGGCAGAACTTTTGCCAGAAACTGTAAGTGCTAACATTAATAATAATAATAATAATAATAATAATAATAATAATATCTATGGACGCTTCACACCACGTCAGTCTGGCCCCGTGCTAAGTACCTAAAGGACTGTGTTACAGGTATCAGACAACGGAAATATCTTTAATTACTTTTATATTTATACTATACATATATTTAATCCTTCAGGCCCCGCGCGAGCACCGGTGATCGCGACAACAATAGAATACAATAGCAATTCCTGGAAATTCCGACTGAAGTATTAAGATCTTTATTATATCATACACATATTTAATACACATCCAGACCCGGGAACATTGAAAACTTTTTGTTCCGTCGGCGGGATTCGAACCCGCGACCACCGGCTTGAGCTACCATCGCGCCCACCACTGAGCCACAGAGGTCGTCAAACATTAGCACCCAACTTCAAATTCTGCCCAGTTTCCTCAGCGAATGTGGAGCGAACCTTTTCTATTTACAAAAATATTATAAATGATCGCAGACGCAATCTTACAACTGGAAATTTAGAAAAATATTTGAGTGCCTACGTTTACAAAATGTATAAATAATTTTAATGTTATATTAAAATGTTACTGTACCTATTATCGCCAATCAAAAAATAATTCACTAATTGTATGCAGATTTTGAATTTGCATATTGTCCTTTAATTTTGTATATTCTGCCAATTTTCATGCATATTTCAAGCAATTTGAATGTGTCAGAAATGGCTTAGGCTTGCTAAATAAAAGTATTGTATAAATCATAAACACCAATAAATAAAACGTAGTTTATACGTATTGTAACTACGTAATACAATTATTCACTTAGCTTTTCTTCATTTCCAATTATTAAGCTGAAAGAACTGATATTACACAAAAGCCCAAGAAGCGTTTTAACCAAATAAATACTTATCTTATAACGATCTTTGTTCGAAGTACTCAGAGCCAATTCACATTGACAGGAGGCAGAGTGACGGCTTACGGCAAGAGAGAGAGAGTGAGCCCCCTCCATCAGACAACCCACCTTATATACAGTTACATTTAAAACAATCCCAATGACGTATCACCCAGCCCCGCCTCTGACTACCAAGATTTGTATCTAATATCATAAATACAATGATTCATAGTTACAATCATCCTGAAAATCATTATAAATCAAGTATTTAATTATAACACTTTTATATTAATTTATTAACTGTACTATCTTTTGTAACAAAAGTATCATAACCGGAAATAACAATAATTATTGTCTGTTTAAAGATTAATTGACGTGTTCAAAAATAATGTTATAATATTATATTTGTTGTCCAAATATCATGAATTAATTATTAATAATAATTAGTTCAACTCACATGAATTATTGAAATATCTCGACTCGACTTCTCATAAGAATTTCAAGTTAAATGACAAAACAATAATACAAAACCATTGTTACCATTATACATCATTTTATTTATGACTATCATTAGAATAATAGTCATTTATATTCATCTATATTTTGAGTAAAGCGGGTCGTACCTCACACATGCATATTTGCATGCATATAACAAGCTTTTTATATTGCATATAATCCGGTCTCTAGTTATTACTATTATATTGTTATTTAGACGCAACATTCTCGTACGATTGAGTCTCAAAACCGTTTCGTGGTACTGGCCCTGATTATAACTGAACATTCCACTAAAATATGCGTAAATTTAATTTTAGTCCATTTTGCTGCGATTTCTTTCTATCTCTATGATTTGATTTTTGATTATAGCAATCGTCATATTTTAGATTCGACGTTAACAGATTACATTGCGTTATCGTAATTGAAAACTTTAGGAAAAAAGTAGTAGTATGGATGTTCAAAATACGGACAACATTACGAGAGGGAAATACGTAAAGTACGCAAACCGGCCCGGTGCGAGGGAGACAGGTTGATCTATTCGTCTCGCTCTGGGTCCTCGGTCGTTTCGATCGTGGGCCCGATGCCAAAGAGTCGAGTCAAATACTGTATATTGTACTGGGTATGTTCGTCTCGCTCGGGCCCGCGGTCGTGACGCTGTGCCTCTCGCTCGCACGCAGCGGACGCGGGCGGTGCGGATGCCGGCTCGCCGCCGCTGGAGGACGCGGACTATTTGACGCCGGAGGAGTCCGCCGCGGTGACGCCCGCGCCCTCCCAGCCCGTAAGTTGCCTGTGTGTGCTGTCAGCCCTTTCATCGCCGCCGCACGTATCGGTTACTTAATTGAATCTTGGATTCCTTGTAAGGAAGATGTTTTATAGTCAATAGTAAAAACACCCTGTTTTGCAATTACTGATAATCATAATAATCAATTGTTACAGTTATTGTTACAGTGCTGCATGTTTTGCTATGACAATAGCGTGCAAAATTGAAAAAGAAACATAGTTTTGATTTCATCACCGTTTACAGTCTCTACATAATAATAATTATTAATATATTTTTTAGTCGGACTAGTACTAGATTCTATCTACACACATAAAACATTACATAACATATTACAGTTCATTATTCTTAATTTACAATTAATTTAACACCTATTTTATAAATATATATTTAAAAGACATCAATTTGATCAATATAATCTTGATATTTAAATAAAATATTATTAGGTCAATTTATTATAAAACTCTTTAACACTATAGAAATTCTGGTTAGCTATCCATTCATATAATTTAATTTTAAACATTCTTGTGCTGAGCGACTTGATATATTTCGGTATTCTATTGTATAACTGGACACACATATTAATACAGCTATTGTTAAATTTTCTTAATCTAGGGTTGTCGCTCACTACTAGTCGGTGGGGGTCCCGTCTACTGCGATCACTTATCTCCCCTGCCGTAGTAAATAAATTTTTATATTTCAAAGAAGTATAGAGCCGGTAGTGGTAACAAGCCCAATTCCTTAAATGCCAGCCTACATGATTCATCAGGTTTAAGTCCACAGATTGCTCTAACGCATTTTTTTTTTGGGCCTTAAACGCTTTATCATGCTGTGTGCTATTGCCCCACATTATTACACCGTAACGCAGCAGTGACTCTACATAAGCGCGCTAGCATAGTATGGCGGTTTTCTTATTAGTGAATTGTTTTATGTCTTAATGCGTATACAAATTTATTAATGCTAGATGTCAATTCATTTATTTGTTGTTTCCAGTCGATATTTTCGTCAATTATAAGTCCTAAGAATTTTGTATGACATACGGCCTTTAATTTCGGTATATTGAGTTTTATTTTACGTTGTTATAAGATTTATTAAATTGAATATAATTTGATTTATTTAGGTTAATTTTTAGATTATTCATTTCGAGCCACTTAATTAATTTGTCAATAGTATTATTAATGTCAGTTTCATGTTCACTTGCACTTCTCGTATATCTTAGATAATATTGGTATCAGCGTAATTGCTCGATAGTTATTGATGTCAGTTTTATTCCCTTTTTTAAAAATTGGCTTAACTATAGATAATTTTAATGCGTCTGGGAAAGTTCCATTAACAAATGATAAATTAATTAGGTGTGTCATTATTTTTGACAGTTCGTTTATGCATAGTTTAATTATTTTAGTATTAATTTCGTCATATCCTTCCATCCATATTGAAGGCATTTTCCGCGTAAACTTCTGACCACGATAGTTTATTTAGACACTCTTTAAATTTTCGAACGTTCTCTGAACTTAAGTCTCTTTTGTATGTTTAGTATATTTTATTTTGTTCTTTTGTGTCAATTTTGATAGGAAAACTAATGCTTTGAGCTGTTTCATGATCAGAGACGTATAGCGGGAATACAACAGCTGTTACGTTACAAATATTACTAATAATGTGATCTATGCAAGAGGACCTACGTGTAGGAACTTTAATATGAGTTTGTAAATTGTAGTTAGAGCATAAATCGTGCAGGTCAGTTGAAATGTTGGTTTTTTGTAGAGTGTTTATATTGAAATCTCCCGCTAATACAATTTTGTGTGATTTATATTTGAATTTTACCGTCAAATGGTATAGTTGTTCGTTTAGCTTAGTAATGAAAATATTAGGATTAGATTGAGGAGTTCTGTACAGACAAATTACAATAATTTTTAAATCTACAAGCTCTACGTAAGCTTCAAATATGTTTTCTGCGCTATAGTGACTTATGAAAGCTAAGTCTTTAAAACATATAATATTTCTTTTAATAAGAATGCAAGTGCCACCTCTATTCTTGTCTCTACAGAACGAAGATGCTAGGTCGTAGCCATTTATTTTTATTAGAGTTTCAGAATCTTTTTTCAGGAACGTTTCAGAAAAGCATAGGATGTCTGGTATATAATTATTATTTTTGCGTAATTCTATTAAACTTATTTCTATTAATTCTTGTTTAGATTGTAGGCTTGCAATGTTTTGGTGTAAGATAGAGAAATTACAAGGGGAGCTGTAAAGCTTACGCACGAAAAAGTTCGGTTTTTTTTGTAGGCGGGAAATAGTATGTTATTTTATTTTTGTTAACCGTTTCGGGCCTTGCTTCTGATTCATTAGCTTTATTAGATTTTTTATTATTATTCATTTTTTGAAAGAAATATGGTATTGTTCCTACTTTAGGCTTATCAATATTTGGCTTGTTACGCACTATGTACTTTAATATTTCTTTGGGATTTAGAAATTTTTCCGAGTAATCGCTATAATCTATGGCGTGATTTATGGACTTGCAAATAGAATATATGTTTGAACCTTTACAATCTACAAATTGGCTATTTTTAAACTTGAAGCAAGTCATTTTTATTTGATTATTCAATTCACTTACATCTAGATATCTACTTTTACACACATTTACTACAAATACCTTATTTCTAACAGTTTTTAGTACATTTTTTAATATAGACACAACAATTTTGATGTCATAATCATTTTCGCCAATACATATTATAAATTTATCATCCGCATTTGCCTTAATATTATAACAGTTCTTTACTACCTCGCAAGCTGGAGCATAGGGCTTATATTCACCGTGAATTGCATAATTTTCATATTTCGTCTTTCGTCTTGAGCTTTGTAGAGCTGAAGCTAAGCTGGAGCATTGTTGAGTGCTATAAATGTACAGAGTCTATTCGGTACATTGTTGTGTGCTGTGTACTCGTGTAGAACGTTTGCAATCAATAAAGGTTTTGTCTTGACAGGGCAACTTTTTTGGTGGGTCCGGTTGTGTATGTGCAACATCTATTGGTTCTAGCTCTCTTAATGTGGTTACTTAATGGTAGAGGTCGAATGGGAGATAAGATTCTAGGGGCCAGAGAGCGACGTGTTTTGTTTTTTAGGTCAGTCCGTGGGCTGCTGACAGCTTGAGCCGAAGATTGACACAGTGTTTTTAATAATTTATTCTCCATGTTGAGTTTATTTATTTGTTTTTGTTGTTGGTTATTTTCTAACAGCAAGTTCTCTAACTGTGTGCTTTCAAGTCTAGTAGTGAGTTGAGTGATGGTATTCCTCAATTCGGAGGTTGTTGTAATATCAACTGTGCTCGTCCCTTCTAGGCTTCTCGATAGAGTATTGGGCGTTGAGAATGAGTCCTCGTCCGATAGATTCTGATCGGTGAATACATGTGAGTCATCTGTATCCGATGCGCATGATATATTGATGTCTATAGGCGTGTTTGGGGTGTTATCACATTGGTCTTTATTTATATTAATTTCTTGCACTGGTGTACGTTGGCCTAAATTAAGATACTGCTTTCTAGTTGTAATAACTGTATTCGAGGCGGGATTAGAGTTCGTGATGCATGTTTTGCATCTCCATTTCTTTTTCTCTTCTTGGTTCATTAGTTTATATACAGTTAGTGGATAGCCGGCACATTCAAACTGAAAATAATTTTTGCATATTGAACATAGAGCAGTTTTTTTGGAGTCCACAAGTTTTTTACATTTATAGCAAGTTACTTTGGGCGACATCTTACGGCTGCTTTTAGAAACTGTTGTATTCCTCGATGGCTTCATAGTGAGTGGTCATAGAAGTTTCGCTTCTCTCTACTAGATGGCGCTGTCACAATGTAATGATAGGATCTATACAAATCCTTTGTTCAGTTTGAATTTAACGAAGTTTTGCATGCAATATTTTTAGAAATTCTTTATTTTCACTGTTATGTTCATGCACTTACTAGAAACAATAAAGTTATAATCCAAATCAACTCACAACACTCTTGAACTTCAGTTTTACACACTTTTAGACGTTGAAAATAAGTTTAAATGTTTCACTGTTAAATAGTCAATATTTTCTTGTCCCTTTGTATTTTTCTGAGATAACACTTTATGTAATGAATTGTCACATAATACAACTTTTTACTATATGTTTAGCACTATTTACTTATTTGTATTTTTAATCGATAAATTACTGGGAGCTCGATGTTAACCGTATCGCCATCTAGCGGCCGAATTCGGCGATAGTATGAAGGCGATGAGCGGCCGATAGTATGAAGTGTCAATATATAAACTACAAAATATGTAGTTAATGCCACGAGTCGATTCGAAATTTTGATTTCGAAGAAAAAACTTAACTTTTTACTAAAGGAATAAATACAGTTTAAAAGAAACTTATAGGATTCTCTAACGGTAAAAGTAACGTAGAACATTCGAGTAAGTTGTGATATGTTTTAGGAGATAGTAGCAGTAGGAGTAATTATTTGCTTTCTAATTTTAAGCTGCAGCTCGTGAGACGCGCGTTCGCTCACAAGTGCACAGTGCATGCCGCGCCCGGGGTACAGTATTACTATGTATTTAACTATTTATTAGCTTGGACTCTGTAGGGACTACTCGTACTAACCAATCGCTACTGTTAGGTGAGCATTAGAGATCACTCATATTCATACTTTGTTTTGCGTTTAGCGTTTTTTCACTCACATGCCATTTGCAGCTTTGTGTCGTCGACATTTTATTTGTGGGAAAGGGCTGACACCGTCATTAGTGGGCGTGACGTCATCTAGTGTAGTCGTTGTTCGCACCCTAGTCGTAGCGTCGCCGAGCTAGCGGTCAGTATATGAGGTGACATTGTTGCAGGAGCCGGTGGGCGGGGCGGAGGGTGCGCCGCAGCGCTGGGCCCTGCCGCACCACGTCACCTCACTACCTGGTATTACCTTTACACGCATGTTTACTATGGCACATTTCTAAAGTAAACTTTGAGTGTACTTTACCGTGTAATTAATAGGCCTAGTCTTATCAACAAATTACCTTTTTAGAAATATTTAAGCGGTACTACTATACCTACTTAATACTTTAATAACAATGAACTGGTTTAAGTTGGCCGTAACATTTTAAGCTACATAATTATACAAAAGACATATTCTATCAAACAAACCCGACCTATATTTAATTGTAAAATGTACAGTATATTATCTATGGCAATAACAGTTTGTTCGTCCGGCAGGCACGCCGCTGTCGCAGGCGAGCGTGCGGTCGAGCGGCGACTCGTACGGCTCGACGTCCTCCACGCGCCAGCTGCTGGCCGCCGGCGCGCCGCTCACCGCGCACGCGCCTTGTTAGCGTCGCAACGTGAATGACAGCGTGGTAGCTCCGCCCCTCGATAGTTTCGTCCCACAAATCCCGCGCGCGCGTCGTGCTAGCATGTACCCGAACGTGGTAGCTCCGCCCCTCGATAGTTTCGCCCCACATATCCCTCGCGCGTGTCGTGCTAGCTTGTAACCCTACGTGGTAGAGCTCCGCCCCTCGATAGTTTCGTCCCACGACTCCCTCGCGCGCGTCGTGCTAGCTTGTAACCAATGCGTGGTAGCTCCGCCCCTCGATAGTTTCGACCCACAACTCCCGCGCGCGCGTCGTGCTAGCTTGTAACCTCACGTGGTAGGTCCGCTTCTTAATAGTTTCGTCCCACAAATCCCGCACGCGCGTCGTGCTAGCTTGTAAACCAACCTACCTAGCGTTGGCCCCGCCTCTTTGTCGTAATCTCACAACGTTGTGGCCCCGCCCCAACGATGTGATGTGACCACACCCATCGTCGCCTCAAACCTTAAGAGTCCGTATACGAAATTCTGCCGATGAATACGAAATTGCAAAGGATCGCTACAGAAATATTATTAGGTTTTTTCCCCTTATTAGACTTAAAAATATATATATTAACTAGCTGTCCCGGCAAACATTGCTTTGCCATAATATAAAGTACCTATTTCGCCCATTTTTTTTGAAGTGACTAATTATGTATGTTACCATAGCAACGTCAATCGTCCAACAAGCAATGGTCGCCGTCAGTCTCGAGTTGTAATAATTTACTATTATTTATTCAACAAATGCACTTATCAATATAAAAATTAAATGTTGTCCGATTCTCAACCCTAGCCGATACGCTCGCTAAGATTCACGAAAATCGGTCGAGCCGTTTCAGAGGAGTTCAATTACGCACACCGTGACATGAAAATTTTATATATTAGATTATTAGATTTAAAATATATTTAAGCGCGGAAAGCCGACTCGAACCTTGCGGCGAGTAATATAATGTGAGATTTAGGTTGTTTTGAATCGTGTTTTTTGGCACAATTTGGTTTTTTTTTCTCGAATTGGATAGAATTTTATCTATAGATTATTTCTGTCGTTTTCTTTTTATGAATTACAGCTCCAAGTTGCCGAAATTACCAGCAATTCTTTGCCCATTTTCTCTAAAATTTTGCCGAGTTACATATTTTTTTACTCAACTATTTCATATATAGTGGTAAAAAGTTATTCCAATATTTTATAGACGACTTTCTCAACAGCACATGGTTTTTTTTTCATACCGTTAAGACGTCAATACAATCCATAAACAGGTGATATATGATATTCTAAACCTTTTACAGCAAAAATCACAAAACTGTCGCGGGTTTGAGTTGGATTATTTAAAAATACTTAAAAAAATAAAAATCTAGCTCCAACATTAGATTATAATTGAAATGATCTTACATGTTGTGCATTAAAACTTATAGAAATGCTGTATTTTAACTGTTAAATCACGTCTGTCAAATCAGCGAAATCGGCAAATTTCGTATACGGACCCTTAACTCAACCATTCGTTACAAAATCACGTTTCACCGATTTTGGGACTCGCGTAATCTCTCTAAGCTGCGAGCAATTCTACAAAAGACATACTTTAGTAAAGTTTAGTAGAATTGCTGAAATTTTGTTTGAAATTATAATTATCTTATCTAAGCCAGCGTCTTGCTCTCCGCCTATAAACAATCTTATGGAGTTGCCATTTTCATAACATTGTTTCTTCAGCCTTTGAAAAGGGTACAACATGTTTTGCACTCGCTATAGACTGTATTAGTTATGGGGTCCTTAAATAGAACTCCTTGGGAATGGTTTATACTTTTTGGTTTATACCTACTATGAGAGAAATTCAATCATAGGCAGACGAAGGACCTGGTCAATTTACTTGAGTATTGTCAAGTCAACATTAGTTATGATTCATTAGCCGAGCTTGATATAACGCGATAAAATTACGTAGGTGTGCAATTTGCCTATGATATAATTTCTCTGATTGTACCTTGGTTGTATTTAAGTAGTATTTTAACTATGTCAATTAAGTATTATTCAAGTTTTTAAAGGTATTATAGAATATTATCATATAATATGTTATTGTGTAATAAGTAATATTATATAGGGTCCCTATATATTATGTTTATTGATTGACGACCTCTGTGGCTCAATTGGTTGAGTGTGTGGCTCAAGCCGGGGGTCGCGGGTTCGAATCCCGCCGACGGAACAAAAAGTTTTTCAATGTTCCCGGGTCTGGATGTGTATTAAATATGTGTATAATATAATAAAAATCTTAATTAATATATTATGTATGGTATAAAAGTATTCAATATATTTCTGTTGTCTGGTACCTGTAACACAAGTTCTTCGGGTACTTAGCACGGGGCCAGACTGACGTGGTGTGAAGCATCCATAGATATTATTATTATTATTATTATTATTATTATTATTATTATTATTATTATTGATCCCTGAGTAAGGGTCTAAACACACTAGGCTGAATTACGCCGGCGGCGTAAATTCCGCCGCGTTTAAATTGCATACAAAATACGGGCCGAATACTAGAGGTGACACACTATTACGTCGCGTTTTGTATACGTTTGACATTTGCGGCGGAAATTACTCCGGCGTAATTCAGCCTAGTGAGTTTAGACACTTATTAGGGTCTAAACACACTAGGCTGGATTACCCCGGCGTAAATTCCGCCGCGTTTAAATTGGATACAAAATACGGGCCGAATACTAGAGGCGACACACTATTACGTCGCTTTTTGTATACGTTTGACATTTGCGGCGGAAATTACGCCGGCGTAATTCAGCCTAGTGTGTTGACACTAAACATTAATTTCTTACACTGTCACACTAAATATTGTTATGAGGAAAAAGCTTTTACATTTACGTATGGTTGCTTTCTTTCCATTCTGGTTATGAATCTGATTTTTTAAGAATCATTATGATTCATAAAACTTCATGTTGTAAATAAACTATGTGAAATTTTATTATTGTTGTTAAAAAATTTGTGATGCATGAAAATACACTTTCAAAACTTATAAATTTATAAACTATGTTAATGTATGTATAAATGTATAGCTATATGTAGGCTATATGTATATTTAAATTAATATTTATAGCACAGACTGATATCAACATTCCGCTGTATTAATTGCATGAATCTCAAAATGTTATTTCAGTTATGAAATATACACACCTACTATAATCAAAACAAAGTGTTTTATTGGCCTGTTACCGCTAATCTTAATTTAATTCGACATTTATTTGTCAGGAAGAATAATAATAATAAATGTCGAATTAAACTGATATATTTTCTAGGTATCTCAGTTGTTGGGCAAGGACCTGAGACTTTATGTGTATTAAATAGGTTGAAAGCAGTTCAAAGTAAATACTTTTGTTATCTCACAGTGAAATATGACTGACTGGTACTGAAAATAACTTGCACATAGTAGAGATAAACTACGGTAACATGGCGCGCCCCTCCAAATTACTGTTTCAATGTGTGTAGTCACATCCTTATGAAAGAGTTTGCATGTTAATAGAATCAGGCGTTACTTTGCGGAAATCCATAGCTTAAAATTTAGTTTGTTATTATTTTTAGCAATATTCCGCGAAAAACTTCCACCTTTAAGTAAATGAGTGAGTGCACGCATAGGCATGCGTACAGCACCTCCCTCCTCCCACACTGCCTATGCGTACACTCGCATGCAAGAACTTGCAAACACCACCACCACACAAGCAATAATGTTGGCAAATCCGTGCAAGGCCCCTCACCACCATGCAGGTTGAAAACCTCGACGCGCGTTTCGCTCCAACACCGGAGCATCCTCAGGATGTGGACTCTACGAACAACGTCCGTTAAGTGCCGCCACCGGCCAAAACACCGCCTTTTTATATCCTATCGAGCCCCGCTACTATCCCCACTACCCCCACTACCCTCACCAGTACCCCCGAACATATTAATAAGCGGTGACGTAGTCAAGCAAGTTTGGTCATTCAACAATGCAAATCTGTTATTTTTCTTTTCTTTTATGATCTCTAATTGTTCCAACACGCTCAGCCGAAAGCCTTTATCGCATTTATGTAAAACTTTATAGGAATGGCCATCGGGCACGGTATGATTACTATCTAAAAGATGTTTAGCAAAATGTGACTTATCAGGATGACCATTCCTATAAGCCGCGATATGTTCTTTATACCGAGTCTCAAAGCTGCGTCCAGTTTGACCCACATATACACTATCGCATTCAGGACAATCGATCTTATAGACACCGGACTGATATTTTTCATCAATCCGGTCTTTATTATAACACAAATGATGTTTTGTGATATGCATGTCGCATTCAGGACAAATAATACTTTAAAACATCATTTGTGTCTAAATCTTTCAGAGGAGTTCAATTACGCACACCGTGACATGAAAATTTTATATATTAGATTATTAGATTTAAAATATATTTAAGCGCGGAAAGCCGACTCGAACCTTGCGGCGAGTAATATAATGTGAGATTTAGGTTGTTTTGAATCGTGTTTTTTGGCACAATTTGGTTTTTTTTTCTCGAATTGGATAGAATTTTATCTATAGATTATTTCTGTCGTTTTCTTTTTATGAATTACAGCTCCAAGTTGCCGAAATTACCAGCAATTCTTTGCCCATTTTCTCTAAAATTTTGCCGAGTTACATATTTTTTTACTCAACTATTTCATATATAGTGGTAAAAAGTTATTCCAATATTTTATAGACGACTTTCTCAACAGCACATGGTTTTTTTTTCATACCGTTAAGACGTCAATACAATCCATAAACAGGTGATATATGATATTCTAAACCTTTTACAGCAAAAATCACAAAACTGTCGCGGGTTTGAGTTGGATTATTTAAAAATACTTAAAAAAATAAAAATCTAGCTCCAACATTAGATTATAATTGAAATGATCTTACATGTTGTGCATTAAAACTTATAGAAATGCTGTATTTTAACTGTTAAATCACGTCTGTCAAATCAGCGAAATCGGCAAATTTCGTATACGGACCCTTAACTCAACCATTCGTTACAAAATCACGTTTCACCGATTTTGGGACTCGCGTAATCTCTCTAAGCTGCGAGCAATTCTACAAAAGACATACTTTAGTAAAGTTTAGTAGAATTGCTGAAATTTTGTTTGAAATTATAATTATCTTATCTAAGCCAGCGTCTTGCTCTCCGCCTATAAACAATCTTATGGAGTTGCCATTTTCATAACATTGTTTCTTCAGCCTTTGAAAAGGGTACAACATGTTTTGCACTCGCTATAGACTGTATTAGTTATGGGGTCCTTAAATAGAACTCCTTGGGAATGGTTTATACTTTTTGGTTTATACCTACTATGAGAGAAATTCAATCATAGGCAGACGAAGGACCTGGTCAATTTACTTGAGTATTGTCAAGTCAACATTAGTTATGATTCATTAGCCGAGCTTGATATAACGCGATAAAATTACGTAGGTGTGCAATTTGCCTATGATATAATTTCTCTGATTGTACCTTGGTTGTATTTAAGTAGTATTTTAACTATGTCAATTAAGTATTATTCAAGTTTTTAAAGGTATTATAGAATATTATCATATAATATGTTATTGTGTAATAAGTAATATTATATAGGGTCCCTATATATTATGTTTATTGATTGACGACCTCTGTGGCTCAATTGGTTGAGTGTGTGGCTCAAGCCGGGGGTCGCGGGTTCGAATCCCGCCGACGGAACAAAAAGTTTTTCAATGTTCCCGGGTCTGGATGTGTATTAAATATGTGTATAATATAATAAAAATCTTAATTAATATATTATGTATGGTATAAAAGTATTCAATATATTTCTGTTGTCTGGTACCTGTAACACAAGTTCTTCGGGTACTTAGCACGGGGCCAGACTGACGTGGTGTGAAGCATCCATAGATATTATTATTATTATTATTATTATTATTATTATTATTATTATTATTATTATTATTGATCCCTGAGTAAGGGTCTAAACACACTAGGCTGAATTACGCCGGCGGCGTAAATTCCGCCGCGTTTAAATTGCATACAAAATACGGGCCGAATACTAGAGGTGACACACTATTACGTCGCGTTTTGTATACGTTTGACATTTGCGGCGGAAATTACTCCGGCGTAATTCAGCCTAGTGAGTTTAGACACTTATTAGGGTCTAAACACACTAGGCTGGATTACCCCGGCGTAAATTCCGCCGCGTTTAAATTGGATACAAAATACGGGCCGAATACTAGAGGCGACACACTATTACGTCGCTTTTTGTATACGTTTGACATTTGCGGCGGAAATTACGCCGGCGTAATTCAGCCTAGTGTGTTGACACTAAACATTAATTTCTTACACTGTCACACTAAATATTGTTATGAGGAAAAAGCTTTTACATTTACGTATGGTTGCTTTCTTTCCATTCTGGTTATGAATCTGATTTTTTAAGAATCATTATGATTCATAAAACTTCATGTTGTAAATAAACTATGTGAAATTTTATTATTGTTGTTAAAAAATTTGTGATGCATGAAAATACACTTTCAAAACTTATAAATTTATAAACTATGTTAATGTATGTATAAATGTATAGCTATATGTAGGCTATATGTATATTTAAATTAATATTTATAGCACAGACTGATATCAACATTCCGCTGTATTAATTGCATGAATCTCAAAATGTTATTTCAGTTATGAAATATACACACCTACTATAATCAAAACAAAGTGTTTTATTGGCCTGTTACCGCTAATCTTAATTTAATTCGACATTTATTTGTCAGGAAGAATAATAATAATAAATGTCGAATTAAACTGATATATTTTCTAGGTATCTCAGTTGTTGGGCAAGGACCTGAGACTTTATGTGTATTAAATAGGTTGAAAGCAGTTCAAAGTAAATACTTTTGTTATCTCACAGTGAAATATGACTGACTGGTACTGAAAATAACTTGCACATAGTAGAGATAAACTACGGTAACATGGCGCGCCCCTCCAAATTACTGTTTCAATGTGTGTAGTCACATCCTTATGAAAGAGTTTGCATGTTAATAGAATCAGGCGTTACTTTGCGGAAATCCATAGCTTAAAATTTAGTTTGTTATTATTTTTAGCAATATTCCGCGAAAAACTTCCACCTTTAAGTAAATGAGTGAGTGCACGCATAGGCATGCGTACAGCACCTCCCTCCTCCCACACTGCCTATGCGTACACTCGCATGCAAGAACTTGCAAACACCACCACCACACAAGCAATAATGTTGGCAAATCCGTGCAAGGCCCCTCACCACCATGCAGGTTGAAAACCTCGACGCGCGTTTCGCTCCAACACCGGAGCATCCTCAGGATGTGGACTCTACGAACAACGTCCGTTAAGTGCCGCCACCGGCCAAAACACCGCCTTTTTATATCCTATCGAGCCCCGCTACTATCCCCACTACCCCCACTACCCTCACCAGTACCCCCGAACATATTAATAAGCGGTGACGTAGTCAAGCAAGTTTGGTCATTCAACAATGCAAATCTGTTATTTTTCTTTTCTTTTATGATCTCTAATTGTTCCAACACGCTCAGCCGAAAGCCTTTATCGCATTTATGTAAAACTTTATAGGAATGGCCATCGGGCACGGTATGATTACTATCTAAAAGATGTTTAGCAAAATGTGACTTATCAGGATGACCATTCCTATAAGCCGCGATATGTTCTTTATACCGAGTCTCAAAGCTGCGTCCAGTTTGACCCACATATACACTATCGCATTCAGGACAATCGATCTTATAGACACCGGACTGATATTTTTCATCAATCCGGTCTTTATTATAACACAAATGATGTTTTGTGATATGCATGTCGCATTCAGGACAAATAATACTTTAAAACATCATTTGTGTCTAAATCTTTCAGAGGAGTTCAATTACGCACACCGTGACATGAAAATTTTATATATTAGATTATTAGATTTAAAATATATTTAAGCGCGGAAAGCCGACTCGAACCTTGCGGCGAGTAATATAATGTGAGATTTAGGTTGTTTTGAATCGTGTTTTTTGGCACAATTTGGTTTTTTTTTCTCGAATTGGATAGAATTTTATCTATAGATTATTTCTGTCGTTTTCTTTTTATGAATTACAGCTCCAAGTTGCCGAAATTACCAGCAATTCTTTGCCCATTTTCTCTAAAATTTTGCCGAGTTACATATTTTTTTACTCAACTATTTCATATATAGTGGTAAAAAGTTATTCCAATATTTTATAGACGACTTTCTCAACAGCACATGGTTTTTTTTTCATACCGTTAAGACGTCAATACAATCCATAAACAGGTGATATATGATATTCTAAACCTTTTACAGCAAAAATCACAAAACTGTCGCGGGTTTGAGTTGGATTATTTAAAAATACTTAAAAAAATAAAAATCTAGCTCCAACATTAGATTATAATTGAAATGATCTTACATGTTGTGCATTAAAACTTATAGAAATGCTGTATTTTAACTGTTAAATCACGTCTGTCAAATCAGCGAAATCGGCAAATTTCGTATACGGACCCTTAACTCAACCATTCGTTACAAAATCACGTTTCACCGATTTTGGGACTCGCGTAATCTCTCTAAGCTGCGAGCAATTCTACAAAAGACATACTTTAGTAAAGTTTAGTAGAATTGCTGAAATTTTGTTTGAAATTATAATTATCTTATCTAAGCCAGCGTCTTGCTCTCCGCCTATAAACAATCTTATGGAGTTGCCATTTTCATAACATTGTTTCTTCAGCCTTTGAAAAGGGTACAACATGTTTTGCACTCGCTATAGACTGTATTAGTTATGGGGTCCTTAAATAGAACTCCTTGGGAATGGTTTATACTTTTTGGTTTATACCTACTATGAGAGAAATTCAATCATAGGCAGACGAAGGACCTGGTCAATTTACTTGAGTATTGTCAAGTCAACATTAGTTATGATTCATTAGCCGAGCTTGATATAACGCGATAAAATTACGTAGGTGTGCAATTTGCCTATGATATAATTTCTCTGATTGTACCTTGGTTGTATTTAAGTAGTATTTTAACTATGTCAATTAAGTATTATTCAAGTTTTTAAAGGTATTATAGAATATTATCATATAATATGTTATTGTGTAATAAGTAATATTATATAGGGTCCCTATATATTATGTTTATTGATTGACGACCTCTGTGGCTCAATTGGTTGAGTGTGTGGCTCAAGCCGGGGGTCGCGGGTTCGAATCCCGCCGACGGAACAAAAAGTTTTTCAATGTTCCCGGGTCTGGATGTGTATTAAATATGTGTATAATATAATAAAAATCTTAATTAATATATTATGTATGGTATAAAAGTATTCAATATATTTCTGTTGTCTGGTACCTGTAACACAAGTTCTTCGGGTACTTAGCACGGGGCCAGACTGACGTGGTGTGAAGCATCCATAGATATTATTATTATTATTATTATTATTATTATTATTATTATTATTATTATTATTATTGATCCCTGAGTAAGGGTCTAAACACACTAGGCTGAATTACGCCGGCGGCGTAAATTCCGCCGCGTTTAAATTGCATACAAAATACGGGCCGAATACTAGAGGTGACACACTATTACGTCGCGTTTTGTATACGTTTGACATTTGCGGCGGAAATTACTCCGGCGTAATTCAGCCTAGTGAGTTTAGACACTTATTAGGGTCTAAACACACTAGGCTGGATTACCCCGGCGTAAATTCCGCCGCGTTTAAATTGGATACAAAATACGGGCCGAATACTAGAGGCGACACACTATTACGTCGCTTTTTGTATACGTTTGACATTTGCGGCGGAAATTACGCCGGCGTAATTCAGCCTAGTGTGTTGACACTAAACATTAATTTCTTACACTGTCACACTAAATATTGTTATGAGGAAAAAGCTTTTACATTTACGTATGGTTGCTTTCTTTCCATTCTGGTTATGAATCTGATTTTTTAAGAATCATTATGATTCATAAAACTTCATGTTGTAAATAAACTATGTGAAATTTTATTATTGTTGTTAAAAAATTTGTGATGCATGAAAATACACTTTCAAAACTTATAAATTTATAAACTATGTTAATGTATGTATAAATGTATAGCTATATGTAGGCTATATGTATATTTAAATTAATATTTATAGCACAGACTGATATCAACATTCCGCTGTATTAATTGCATGAATCTCAAAATGTTATTTCAGTTATGAAATATACACACCTACTATAATCAAAACAAAGTGTTTTATTGGCCTGTTACCGCTAATCTTAATTTAATTCGACATTTATTTGTCAGGAAGAATAATAATAATAAATGTCGAATTAAACTGATATATTTTCTAGGTATCTCAGTTGTTGGGCAAGGACCTGAGACTTTATGTGTATTAAATAGGTTGAAAGCAGTTCAAAGTAAATACTTTTGTTATCTCACAGTGAAATATGACTGACTGGTACTGAAAATAACTTGCACATAGTAGAGATAAACTACGGTAACATGGCGCGCCCCTCCAAATTACTGTTTCAATGTGTGTAGTCACATCCTTATGAAAGAGTTTGCATGTTAATAGAATCAGGCGTTACTTTGCGGAAATCCATAGCTTAAAATTTAGTTTGTTATTATTTTTAGCAATATTCCGCGAAAAACTTCCACCTTTAAGTAAATGAGTGAGTGCACGCATAGGCATGCGTACAGCACCTCCCTCCTCCCACACTGCCTATGCGTACACTCGCATGCAAGAACTTGCAAACACCACCACCACACAAGCAATAATGTTGGCAAATCCGTGCAAGGCCCCTCACCACCATGCAGGTTGAAAACCTCGACGCGCGTTTCGCTCCAACACCGGAGCATCCTCAGGATGTGGACTCTACGAACAACGTCCGTTAAGTGCCGCCACCGGCCAAAACACCGCCTTTTTATATCCTATCGAGCCCCGCTACTATCCCCACTACCCCCACTACCCTCACCAGTACCCCCGAACATATTAATAAGCGGTGACGTAGTCAAGCAAGTTTGGTCATTCAACAATGCAAATCTGTTATTTTTCTTTTCTTTTATGATCTCTAATTGTTCCAACACGCTCAGCCGAAAGCCTTTATCGCATTTATGTAAAACTTTATAGGAATGGCCATCGGGCACGGTATGATTACTATCTAAAAGATGTTTAGCAAAATGTGACTTATCAGGATGACCATTCCTATAAGCCGCGATATGTTCTTTATACCGAGTCTCAAAGCTGCGTCCAGTTTGACCCACATATACACTATCGCATTCAGGACAATCGATCTTATAGACACCGGACTGATATTTTTCATCAATCCGGTCTTTATTATAACACAAATGATGTTTTGTGATATGCATGTCGCATTCAGGACAAATAATACTTTAAAACATCATTTGTGTCATAATAAAGACCGGATTGATGAAAAATATCAGTCCGGTGTCTATAAGATCGATTGTCCTGAATGCGATAGTGTATATGTGGGTCAAACTGGACGCAGCTTTGAGACTCGGTATAAAGAACATATCGCGGCTTATAGGAATGGTCATCCTGATAAGTCACATTTTGCTAAACATCTTTTAGATAGTAATCATACCGTGCCCGATGGCCATTCCTATAAAGTTTTACATAAATGCGATAAAGGCTTTCGGCTGAGCGTGTTGGAACAATTAGAGATCATAAAAGAAAAGAAAAATAACAGATTTGCATTGTTGAATGACCAAACTTGCTTGACTACGTCACCGCTTATTAATATGTTCGGGGGTACTGGTGAGGGTAGTGGGGGTAGTGGGGATAGTAGCGGGGCTCGATAGGATATAAAAAGGCGGTGTTTTGGCCGGTGGCGGCACTTAACGGACGTTGTTCGTAGAGTCCACATCCTGAGGATGCTCCGGTGTTGGAGCGAAACGCGCGTCGAGGTTTTCAACCTGCATGGTGGTGAGGGGCCTTGCACGGATTTGCCAACATTATTGCTTGTGTGGTGGTGGTGTTTGCAAGTTCTTGCATGCGAGTGTACGCATAGGCAGTGTGGGAGGAGGGAGGTGCTGTACGCATGCCTATGCGTGCACTCACTCATTTACTTAAAGGTGGAAGTTTTTCGCGGAATATTGCTAAAAATAATAACAAACTAAATTTTAGAGTTTGCATGTATTAAGTATTCAACCAATCAACCAGTACTCGTAATATTTCACTTGATGTCACTTATTACCAAGATTTGTTGGTCAACTAATCATAACTAGCCGTCCGCACAGGACAATGCACTTCAAATGTTTTGAATTTCGGAGGGGCGCACCACGCACCATGTTATCGTAATTTATCTCTAAAGAAGTACTTACGCAGTATGTAAAAATATCAGTAAATTGATTCATGAGTAGATGAAGGACCTATGTAATTACTAATTACGTTGGGATAAGTTAATGTCATATATTATAAGTTTATGGTTAATGTATGTTTTAAATTATATGATGACTTCTATATGAGTTAATAACAATTTGACAAGGTCTCAGAGAACATAATTTAATCCGAAGCATTTAATAAAACAATGAAGGTTTATTTACATTTTCTTTATTCACATTGAAAAAAATAGTAAATCTTGCTTAAAAATATTGTTACACTACATGACTATATTATTTGCTGTCTAGATGCCAAATTAAAGGAATATAAGAATATGCCAAATGCTTATAATTAATTAGTTATAGCTATATAGAAGTTTCCTAAAATCGGAAATAATTAACCTATGATAGCTTATGCCTTACAGCTACGAATAATAAAAACTAAGGGAAAGTAACTCTGTCAAAAAACATGCTCCACAATACTTACTCAAAAAAAGTGTGCCTTAGGTACACGTTTCAATACATTAGCAATATTTAGGTGGCCTTGAGGGGTAGCCACCTAAATATTGCAAATATTGCAGCCTTATAAGGCTGACGCTACATGACAGTTCGAAAGGAACCAAATTTAAAACGGTAATAGTATGGGAGTTACGTTTCCTTAGTTTTTATTATTCGTAGCCTTACAGCAATAAACTCATTAAGTAAAGGTCAGTCCTTTCATGAGATTTGTATTGTGTATGTTTGAAAGTCCAGGTTTCAACTTTGGTCAGGATTCAAGTTGTCTGTTGTGATGTTTGCAGTTTTCCGCATAGCTTGTCTTTTTGCTGCATATGCTGACATCCTAGACAGCCTCATATTTCTTTGCTCGGGTGTTTCATTGGCCAACCTTTGAGCGGCGTATGCACACATACGGGAGAGACGTAGGGACCGCTCTTGTGGTGTCTCGCGGGATAATCTTTTGGCAGCATATTCTGACATGCGTTTTAATCTGATAGATCGTTGCTCGGGGGTTTCATTTGCCAATCTCCGTGCTGCGTAAGCCGACATCTTGGCGAGTCGTTCGGCCCTTTCTTCTGGAGTCTCTATTTTAGACTTTGGATTTGAGTTCCTGCGCTGTTTATGTTTTGTTGAAGACTCATCAGTGTTGGAATTTACAGAGTCAGACTTCGAACTCCTTTTTTTACGTTTGGATCTCGCGACTAATAACATTTTCTTATCAGAGGCGGAGTGGTCGCTGTCCTCACCGATCTTCCAATGCTGATCCCAAATATTTATTTCTTGGTTATTTTCTCCTGCAGACGTACAACTTCCATCCCTTACTGTAATTTCAAACCCTTCTGTATCTAATGGGTTTCTAATTTTCGATATCCACTTCTTGTTTGATTTTACTATTACCATTTTGTTCCGTGAACCGACGGAGCCAGAAAAATCACCCATATTGATTATTTAGCGATAAAACCATCCATAAAATCATTGCTGTATGCTATTTTAAAAATAAATTACTTTAATGCATTGTAATGTGTAATTAGTATTTCGTAAAATAGTTTTACAATTTATTATTTTCGGAACGTGAAATTTCACCGAAACTCACAAGAAACTCTGTTTTGAAATGTCAAGTTGACGTGACTGGTGACACAGAATAAAGATTTAAAATGGTGACTATACTCCCCGCGTTCCATTTGATGTTAAAAACGATCAAAACGCTCAAAATGCCTCCTATCTTGAGCGTTTTGATCGTTTTCAACATCAAATGGAACGCAGGGACTGTTCTGATAATCTCTTGGAATTTGTTCAGTGAAATGACTTCTATAAAGGCCCGTATTCACTTTCATTAGTAATAAAGGCCTGTATTCACTTTGATTAGTGCAAGTGCAAGTGACTAGTAATTGAGGCAGTGGAGTGCAGGTGTGTAGTGCAAGTAGTGTCCAATTCTTGTTTATTGGCTCTTTAGTAATTTAATTTAGTAAATTCAGTAGTAGCTGAATTTACTAAATTAGCGTCTTAGTTTCAAAAATAAGACTGCCATTTTGACATGTCCTTCATTTTTATTATTGGTTTTATTAAAAACGAGCTTTTGCCCGCGGCTTCGCTCGCGTTAAGAAGTATTGTTATATACAAACTTTGATCCCCTTTTTTCACCCCTTGGAGGTAGAATTGATCAAAATCCTTTCTTAGCGGATGCCTACGTCATAACATCTACCTGCATGCCAAATTTCAGCCCGATCGGTCCAGTGGTTTGGGCTGTGCGTTGATAGATCAACATGTCAGTCAGTCACCTTTGAATTTTATATATAAAGACTATTTGACCGTGAAGTATTTTTATATGTCCTTTCCCAGGACTCAAAGTATCTCCATGCCAAATTTCAGCAAAATCGGTTCTGACTTCTGAGGTATAAACGTGAAGAGGTAACAGACAGACAGACACACATTCGCATTTATAATATCATTAGTATATTAGTAAGTAATAAGTATGGATTAGTATGGAAGTAATTGAAAGGGTGTCCTTTTGTACTTTTAATAGGTATATTATTTAATAATGATATACTATATCTATGGACGCTTCACACGGCACACCACGTCAGTCTGGCCCATAAAGTTAATATACCTAGCGGAATAATAGTAACAATCTCGAGCTGTCAAACGAAACCAAAATTGGTTTTCATCTGTCACGCACTTGCACTCGCAAAAAATAGAACACGCTTTTAATCACGTTACTACGCAGCCGACTAGTCACTTGCACTAATCAGTCGCTGTCCACACTTACTTTCTACTAATCACTCATCACCTGTACTAGTCACCTGCACTTAATCACTAATCAAAGTGAATACAGAACTAATCACGTTACTACGCAGCTGGCTAATCACTTGCACTAAACAGTCGCTGTCCACACTTACTTTTTCCTAATAACTAATCACTTGCCCTAATCAATTGCACTTATTACTAATGAAAGTGAATACGGGCCATAAGTGCAAGTGAACCTACCTATATCTTATATTGAACAATCGGGTCACATTTATAACCTCCTTTTTATGTCGCTTAGTAAGAAATATAAAACATAAAAATGGTCGACAGTGTAATTTTATTTTGAATTTTTATCGATATACAAGCATGATACGCCCATCCCTACACGCACACTACGGCAATGCACACAAGCATAAAATGGCCACGCGCTGGCGGACTAAGAATCCATCTACTCACCCTTAATCTGTGAGTACCACCACCATCGCGACCAACATAGCTGTCAACAGCAGCCTCTTGCAAACATTTAACAATGTCACCATGCTTATTAAATAAGTCGCTTTCTTATTTTATTTATATACTTCAGTCGGAATTTCCAGGAATTGCTATTGTATTCTATTGTTGTCGCGATCACCGGTGCTCGCGCGGGGCCTGAAGGATTAAGTATTTTTATAAATCACATAAATACCTAGTTAAAAATATACATATAAGTACTCCATAATTCACGACTCACGAAGGCTTGTCCGGAGAGTATTATCAATAAAATCAACATTTTTGAAGTGAAAACTTCTTTAGCGGCGTTGAGCACTTTTGTGGGATGGGTAAAAACTGTGAAACTCGCGTCAGATTCTCGTGCTGATCGAAAAACGTAATGCCCCATACATACGTAACGATTTATCGTAGTGATAAATTTGTACAGACCAGTTTGCGCAGTTTTATCGATCGTGTGTATGAAAAATCATTGTTGATAATCGTTCGTCGGTGGCAGTTGCAATTTCTATCAGATATATTGTTGTCGATTACATTTGCACAGTTTTATCGTTGCGTGTGGACGGCGATCGCTCAGTTCGGCAGTACTTCACGGAGCTTGCTAAATGCTAGTGTGCTCACGTGCACATCGCTTTCACAGAAATAGTGGAGAAACTAAAGCCAGCAGATTTAAATATGCCTCTTCATTGATCATTCATCCTTAATTAGTTATGCCAATCTTGCGGAGCGAATTTCAACTCACATAACAAGTTGGTATGAGAAAATTGCTTCCTTTTCTCATACCATCTTTACTTTACCCTCCATCCAATCTTTACACCATAGACTCCGCTTCGTTTTTCTTTAGACATAACCAACCCTAATATAGCAAGTGCATCATAATCTTCTATTGATAACATGTATATTGCGTGAGCTTCTGCGAAGAGCTGCCCGATCGACGTCGATATCGGAGCCGTGTGGAGGCAGGAACGTTCGACTTATATCTGCTCAGTCTGAAATCGATTTTCATAAAAAATGGGTTAAAATTTAATCGATTAGGGTTTCGATCGGTAAGGGTTTCGATTAATTAAAAAAATCGATTTTTTAATAATCGATTTTCATAAAAAATGGGTTAAAAATAATAATAAAAATTAAATATGGATTAAAATTAAATAACAAAGGTAAACAACGGTATTCATATATAATAATAGGAGGGTAGTTGTAATATTATCTGGTGACACATGTCACTAGAGACAGCTGCTGTCAGACAGACGATCGAGAACCGCAGACGGGCGAGCACGCGGCGCAGTCTTATCAGTGAGTCATTATTATCATTATTTAAATATTGTGATCTTAAACATTATTATTTAGGTTGTGTGTTCAGTTCATCGAGGATATCCAACGCCTAGAAACTGTTATGTATAATAATATTGTATTTAGATTGCGAACAATGAGTCGATCGTTTAGTTATCTTATTATACGAGGTGTTGTAGTCGTTTGTGGCCGGTTGGTCACATCTAGTGTTTACTGCCCTCTATTGAGTGGGTTTGATTTAGACCTTAGCTATAGAATGCTCGGTTGAGCCGTGTGGTAAGGGGTCGCTGTAAGGGGTGGTTGGAGGCGACTGCACAGTATAGAAACCGTGTTCATCGTTTATGTGGTGATTACCAGATGGACACGTGTGTATAGTTTAGTTGGCAGCCATGCGACTGCACAGTATAGAAACCGTGTTCATCGTTTATGTGGTGATTACCAGATGGACACGTGTGTATAGTTTAGTTGGCAGCCATGCGACTGCACAGTATAGAAACCGTGTTCATCGTTTATGTGGTGATTACCAGATGGACACGTGTGTATAGTTTAGTTGGCAGCCTACGTGGTCACTGACCTGCTAGGCCATCACGATATAGAATGCCATAGTCTAGTGCGGACTAGCCGCATAGGCGAAATTGTCATGTGTGCTCACACAGGTGGATGCAGCAGAGTTATAGTTATAGTTTTCGCCTCCACTGAGGTGGTTGCGATCGCCATAGTGCCTGAGCGAGTTACAGCGAGACACGTTGCTCTCATTTTAAAAAGCATGACCCGAGAAATGTCACCTGGACACGATGTTCTCAGCTTAGAACATTTTCAATACGCGGGACCACATCTTCCAAGACTATTGGGATTGCTATTTACTCTATGTATTATAAGGCATTCCTACCTGCCAAATGAGCTGATGAAGACGGTGGTAGTTCCTATAGTAAAAAACAAGACAGGAGATAGCTCCGATAAGTGCAACTACCGCCCGATATCTTTAGCTACAACCATATCGAAGATACTTGATAGCTTGCTTGAGAGACAACTTAAGAAATATATAACTTTAAACGACGCACAGTTTGGCTTTAGACCAGGACTCTCAACAGAATGTGCCATTATGTCTCTCAAGCAGACTGACAAGTACTACACAGATAGGAGCACGCCTGTGTATGCAGCTTTTCTGGACCTCTCCAATGCATTTGACCTGGTTAGGTACGATATCTTATGGCAAAAACTTAAGGAGGCTGGTGTGCCGGGTGAGGTAACTAATATTCTTAAATATTGGTACGGCTACCAAACTAACCAGGTCAAATGGCTCCGAGAACTCTCCGACGAATACAGGTTGGAGTGTGGAGTGAGACAAGGGGGGGATAACGTCTCCTTCTCTCTTCAACTTGTACACGGACAGGCACAGACAGACACCAGAGTAGGCTGTTTTATTGATGGTCTCTGTATTAACAGCATCAGTTACGCCGACGATATGGTGTTGCTCAGCCCATCAATAGCCGCCCTCAGAAAAATGATGAGTGTATGTGAAAGTTACGCCAGGTCGCACGGTCTTACATATAATGTAAAAAAGCGAGCTCATGATATTGTTACGTGCTAGGGTTCGTTGGATTCGGAGAGAAAGACCTGGTGACTCTCTTGAAGACTTTATTCACAAACACTAGCTCACACAAATCACTAAGTCCAAACACTAAGTACTAGATCCAAATCACTGAGCACTATCACTGTCCTAAGTCGTAGCCGAGTCGTTAGTTCACTATCACAATCACTCACTATTGATCACTTGTTCTCACTTTGAAGTCGCCTTGATGATCGCTCGGATCGAACTGCCTTGACTGCCGGCTTGTTTACCTTTTATATGACCCGCGTCGCCTTCTGGAGCGTTCTATTCTGGATTGTTTACGTAAACACGCAATTCACATAAACAAGGGTCGGGCTTTTCTAGAAGGTACGCGCAACTGTCGCGCGCAGGTAAACAACTGCCCGTATCCGTAACAATATTTAATTCAAGGGCTAGTAAAATCGGAGATGTAGCACCAGTGCTTCTCAATGGTGTTGCGCTCCGAAGAGTAAAAGAATTTAAATATCTCGGTCATGTGGTCACTGAGGATTTAAAAGACGATGGAGACATCGAAAGGGAGAGGAGAGCGATGGCGGTCTGCTGTAATATGTTGGCGCGCAGATTCGCAAGGTGTAGTAGAGATGTTAAAATTACACTATTTAAAGCATTCTGTCAAACACTCTACACCTGCAATCTGTGGGTCAACTATACGCAGCGGGCCATCAACGCTCTCCGATTACAATGTAATAATGCTTTCAGGGTGTTGGTGGGGCTCCCTCGCTGGTGTAGTGCATCAGCGATGTTTGCGCACGCTCGTACAGACGGTTTTCACGCCGTACTGCGACGTCGTATAGCATCGCTGATGTTCCGCACGCGGGGCAGCCCCATTAGCATCCTGAAAGTGCTCAGCGTTAAGCTGGACAACCCCCTTCTGGGGCACTGGATCCATACACATGTGCATGTGCCCGGAGCGCCAGAAGGTGGCAAGTACTTAAACTAACTTATTTATTTCTTTCTTAATATGGGTTAAAAAGCTTGAAATAAAAGTAATTTTTTTTATAGTCTATAATCTATATCAGGGGTCACCAAATGGCGGACCGCGGTCCGCATCCGGACCGCCGACTCATTGTGTGCAGACCAAGCATGTTCGAAGATGATCTTCGTTCATCTTAGGACTTCAACATCTCCAAGATTTAATGTGAATATGTATAGCTTGCACCAATATTTCACTCCAAGCATCAGATAGATAATTAGCTACAAAAATGGTTAGATTTCTCATTGATATCTAAAAAAATACCTTTGTAATTTCTGTAATTACCTTTGTTTAATATCTATACTAATATTATAACTGGGAAGAGTTTGTTTTGAACGCGCTAATCTCAGGAACTACTAGTCCGATTTGAAAAATTCTTTTACTGTTGGATAGCCCATTTATCGAGGAAGGCTATAGGCTATATTTTATCACGCTAAGACTAATAGGAGCGAAGAAATAGAGGAAAATGTGGAAAAAACGGGGGGAAATTATTTGAAAGGGTTTATTTGAACGCGCTAATCTCAGGAACTACTGATCCGATTTGAAAAATTCTTTCAGTGTTAGATAGTCCATTGATGGAGGAAGGCTAAAGGCTATACATTGAATATTTTGTGCAATAAATAATACTTGGGATGTGATCTACAGTCTACTATGCTAATGCGGACGAAGTCGCGGGCAACAGCTAGTTTTTTTATAAAATGTGTGGACCGCGAAGGTCATGTCAACCGGACCCGAGCGAAACCCTTAATGATCTATATCCATAGACCACTGCCATAGTCTAAACTATTTTTCGTAAAAAAAAAATAGACTGTCATGTCATACCGATTTACGTCAACAGTCAACACGACGATTTTGTGCAAGTGTCAATTTACTCTCAAATCTAAACGAATGTCTGCCAATATTGAATTTTTAATTTTCATCCATCTGTTTGTTGTGATTTGTACGAAATATTATATTTTATTTTTATCATAAATGAGATAAAACAGCTTCTTCAACTGTAATAAAGTCTACACATTTACGTTGTGAGTTTGTGCAGTGCATCTACGTAATCTAAAACTTGAATTTTTTTAGCGGAGAGTGGTGCCAAAACCACATCCAAAACGTAAGATTTTGTCTCTATTTCTTATTAGCGACGCGACGTTATGTGTTATAACAATTGTTATCACTTAATTATTGTTTTGAAGGGAATATTGCTTCAAAGCTCATAATGGTGTAAGTGTAAGCTCTGCAAGTGAGTACAAGAGTGATTAACCATGGAATCACCGACAGCGACGAGCCCTCTGCCTGAGGCGGAGCAGCCAGTTATCAATGAAACAGATTACTCCAGTATCAGAGGGAAGGTAAGAATTTAATCATACTGTTGTGTTACTTCTATAATCTCCTATCCATTAGGTAAACAGTAACATGTTAGTGCCATAATGATAGGGTGGCATGATGCAATGATACAAAATTAGGTAAATATTCCGTATCGCGCCACCAGCGATTTTGAGGCTGTTTTTTTTTTTACACTCGCATTATAATCTGTAAACATCAGAACTAGTATTGTTATGATGGCGCATGACTATTTCTGGCTAAAAAAAAAATCCAATTTTCAAAGTATTTCAAATTGATTCTCCTGTATTAAACAAAATTAAAAAAATCTAGCATAATACATAGAATCGTGACTGACAATATTTCAAAATCAGTATTGTCTTCACCATGACTTGACAAAAGAAAGTCGACGGAGCCTCTTCAAAAGAAAGTCGACGCTACGCGGGGCTCCTATTTCTGGGTGTTGTGGTCTACGTTCCAACCTAACCTAACCTACTTTTGGACTTTTTGGATTGTGTTTGTTTTTGTTTTGGTGGGGGGCTGCGCCCCCCCTCCCCCCATCCCAAATACAACCCCCTATGACCACCCCTTTTTATTCAGTCACAGATACCGAAGCGGGGGAGTGGGGGCGGCGCAGCCAGTCAAACAAAAACAAACACAATCCAGAAAGTCCAAAAGTGGGTTAGGTTAGGTTGGAACGTAGACACATATTTGTAATACAATGGATGGAAGACAAAAAATGAGAATAAAAAAATGATGCAAAAGTTTTGTTAGAGGATTAATCCTTTCATTGGGAATTCTTGAAAATGCTATTGTATTCTATTGTTGTCGCGATCACCGGTGCTTGTACAGTTGATTAGGAGAGACTGATCGGCGACTCTGTCGCACTGGATATCTATATAAAGATATCCTGCCTCGGTGAAACACACCCACAGCCCCGGTGACACATTCCCTTTGTTCTTATACTTCACACTCATTCTGTCCTCGGTCCCTCCCAGCATGTCCTTAACGAGGTGCTTATTTTGCCTCCTGATGGCTTCTAAAATATCATCACCAGTGTAGCTTACCCGGTACAGCACAACCTGGAGATCCTTATTTTCTATTATCTGTATATCTAAATTCACCCCCGCTTTTTCTATTTTGTCTCTGACTCTTTCTCTATCTTTCCTATCCATAAACCCTATGATCACTTTTCTACCTTTTCCCCTACTTATTCGGTCTACCTGTATCCCTTGTCTCTTTGCTCCCACAATCCTTCCTACTGTCTCTACTAATTGATGGGTTAAGATAATATTATAGTGAATGTTTTGAATTTTTTATCATAATAATTACAATATACAAATAGAAAAACTATTTAATTTTTAAATAATATCACATTTAATGCAACAATCTGATGTACCTATTTCACCACTTAATAGTTGTTTGCAATACAATCTACTAATATGAAATATCACTGATAATAATTTAATAAGCAATCATACAAATTGATTCAATGTAACCTACGAAAAATAATGTAACATAATAAAAGAATCATCTAGTATTCCACAATAACAATTCTTTTATATAGCAAGAAGTTATTAAAATTAATAAAAATAATCAAACACTTTTAAAATACAGCTGAAAAAGTATTTTCAGCTGTATTTTAGCATTTAAATCTTATCTCAAAGGGTAAAAACTGGACCCTATTACTAAGTAATAGGGTCCAGTTTTTACCCTTTGAGTACGGACCCTAAAAAAAGGTTATCAGAATTGCCTACAAAGGGTTGAACAAGTTTCGTTAGCTTTAGCTATCAGCTTAAAAAGTTTATGAGCTCAGGCTGTTAAGAGTTCATCAGTAGATTTATTTTATTACCTACATTTTAATTATTTGTTGTTATTCATCTTTAAAACTTTTCAACTGTTTAGCTGTCTCAAGATTATCAAAGTTAATGCATGAACGTAGAAAAAAAGGCGGACGGAGTCTTATTATACACAGAACTGTGGCTTCAGAGTCGGCCACTCACACATTCTTACGCCTGTCAAATGGTATGGACTAGCGTTATAACAATGTGTGCGTGCGGACCGTGTACATGCAGTCAGCTGACCGAATTTAAAGGACACAGTTTTGTGTATGGTTGGACTCCGTCCGCCTTTTTTATACGTCCATGAGTTGATGAAATATGATGTAGCAAAAGAGTAACAAACAGTTAGTCACCAAAGTCCCAAATATGGCCAAAAACTCGATTTAGAATGTAAACAATGATGTTTGGTTTTCAGATGATACTGGTTAGTCCAACCACAGAGGAATATGACCTGCTGCGGAAGGAGCTACTGGAGAGGCTAGAGGCTGGGAACGGAGAAATTATTTATGACATTGGCCAAGGAGAAGGTATAATGTTACTTATATTTAACAACACTAGCTATTTGGCCGAGCTTTGCTCGGTATTCGACAAAACATGAATAAAATGACATTTTCTTAAAATGATTCCTAGCTAGATCGATTTATCGCCCCCGAAACATCCTATATACTAAACTAGCTGTTGCCCGCGACTTCGTCCTCGTGGACTTTAGCTTATGGTTTTTCCCGTACATCGATTGAATAGTTAACGCGCAAATCATAAAAGTATATTGTGTGGGACAATATACTTTTATGATATGATAGATGTTCCGCGCGGCTTCGCCCGCGTAATTTAGGAATGTCAAGGAAACCGTACATTTTTCCACAAAAAAAGACCAGTAGTTCCTGAGATTAGCGCGTTCAAATAAGCCCTTTCAAATAATTTAGCCGTTTTTTCCATATTTTCCTCTATTTCTTAGCTTCTATTAGTTTTAGCGTGATAAAATATAGCCTTCCTCTACAAAGGGGCTATCTAACACTGAAATATTTTTTTAAAAATCGGATCCGTAGTTCCGTCGTTCCGTTAACCAAACAAACAAACTTTTCCGCTTAATAATATTAGTACAGATTTCATGAAAATCATTGGAGCGATTCCAAAATTCCAATTATATATATATAAGAATTGGTTGTTTAAAGATAAGATTTATGTTGACAAATTGACATAATATTGAAGATAATAAATTATTTATTTATTCATGAATTTCCTTAAGCACATAATATTGTAAGTTTAGACAATTCTTTCATTTTCAAAAAAAGTTTCTCATAATATTTTATAATATTATATAGGTACTAATATTTTATAATATTATAAATGTAAAAGTGCATCTGTCTGTCTGCTAACTCTTCACGTCTAAATCACTGAACCAATTTTGCTGAAATTTGGCATAGAGATACTTTGAGTCCCTTGATAGGATATAGGACACTTTTTGTCTATAAATGTATGTAAATATGGTCAATAAAATGTATGGTCCCAGCGTGATAATGATAGCGACTTTTGGCGCAACGGAGTTGGGGGTGTCATTTATTCATTAATCCTTCGATCGTGGAAAAACGAGACACAATAAATACATTTCTATTGTTATCGCGGCCCACTTGGGCCTTACGAGATGAAGCGTTAATAATAATTAGTTATCTGGTTGTGTTGCAGACGGTCGCGGTCTGACGGAGGAGGAGTACAAGGCGTCAGTGGCGACGCTGCAGTCGCTGGTGAGCGGCGACCGCGTGTCGTGCGTGGAGCTGCGCCGCTGGGACTGCGGGACGGGGCTCATGGGGCAGTACCTGCTAAGGACTGAGCTCGATACTAATGACTTTATGGAAATAAGGTATGAAACATTCAGATTCAATAATCTATATACTAATAATAATACTAATAATCGCATTTATAACATTATTATAAATGCGAAAGTCTGTCTTTCTGTCTGTCTGTTACCTCTTCACGCTCGAACCCCTGAACCGATTTTGCTGAAATTTGGCATGGAGATACTTTGATAAGTACTATTAATTTTGGCGCAACGGAGTTGTGGGCGTCATCTATTCTTTTTTATAATATGTTATCCTGTGTGTTAAAGTGTCTTGATGCTTTGGCGCAAGTGAGCCGTTTCTTTGCGAGTATTGTAGCACACTAGAAAGTCAAAAGTGTTGCAAGTGTTGTTTTATGGTTAATTTCATTAAATATACAAAATTATAGTCATAAGTTCAATGTCGTCATGACAGATTGCTAGTGTGCCTTAATTAGCGCCACAAGAGAGCACTATACAAGATTGGTTTCGCACTACATCCGAATCAATTGATCCCGTGTTATTACAGATCTAGAAATCTGTAACTAAATTCACATATTTCTTGCCCATTAGTGCAATCTCTGATCAAATCTGAATTCTCGGAAATGGAGATTTACAGATGACGAAGAGAAGACAAGGGAAGCTGGATTGAGATCCTTTTTACGCTCTTAATCCGCCTTGTCTCATTTCTACCGACCGACCGTTTTTACGGGTTCCATTTATTTAGATCGTGCGAAACTACTGTAAAAGAGATAAATCCCTAGAGTGGCGGTGGTGGGCAACGTGGACGCGGGCAAGTCGACGCTGCTCGGCGTTCTGACGCACGGCGAGCTCGACAACGGGCGCGGGCACGCCCGCCAGCGCCTGTTCCGACACAAACACGAGCAGGAGAGCGGCCGGACGTCCTCCGTCGGCAACGACATACTCGGATTTGACAGCATGGGTGTGTATAGTACCTCAGTAGGTACTTAGCGTAACTAGGATTTAATAATAATAATAATATATTTTCTATTGCGACCCAAAAGCTAATCTTTATAGGTACAAGTTGGAACCGAGAGATACGTCACAATTGCAGACGACGTGTGGTCGCGACACTACTGGACACTGGTTTTATGTATTTCTATGAAATACGAAGCTTATTCATAGAAATACATAGAAACCAGTAGTGACGCGAAGACACGTCCTCTGCAGTTACGAGTCGCTCAGTTCCAACTTGTACCTCTATTCTTTACCATCCCAACTTCCTTGTTCCGAACAAATAATTCGGTAATCATCATTTTGCGTGCATCATCAACCATCTCCAATAACAGTAACATTTATTGAAAATAGATTATATTACGTAATACAATAAACGAGAACTCTTGCGTCTTCTTCGTAACATCGTAACGATTTATAAAACCCTCCCACATTATACTTTTCTCCCTTAACGTTGTTACTAAACATCTTGTCCGCAGGTAACGTGGTGAACAAGCCGGAGCACGGGACGCTGGACTGGGTGAAGATCTGCGAGCGCTCGTCCAAGGTCATCACATTCATAGACCTGGCTGGACACGAACGCTACCTCAAGACCACAGTGTTCGGTATGACCGGACACGCGCCCGACTTCGGCATGCTCATGGTAGGTGCAACTATACTTTGTTTACTGTTTACGCTATGTAGTATTTAGATTATAGTATGTGTCTTGAAATTTGGTATGGAGATACTTTTAGGTCCGTGATAGGATATTTTTTTCTGTTAGTAATGTAATTAAGAAATAATGAATGTAAAAATAATGAAGTTTTAGGTGCAAATTCCAGTTACATTATTTATCTATATTTTTCGCATATCATATAATATATCATCATTCACAGAGCATTATAACATAATATAACATATTTATACTTTTTTATTTCCTTCCTATAATAAACTCTGCCATTACTTTGCCAATATATCAGATCGGCGCGAACGCTGGCATCGTCGGCATGACAAAGGAGCACCTGGGGCTAGCGCTGGCGCTATCGGTACCTGTCTTCGTGGTAGTCACCAAGGTCGACATGTGCCCGCCCAACGTGCTGCAGGACAACCTCAAACTGCTGGTCCGGGTGCTCCGGTCGTCCGGCTGCCGGAAAGTGCCGGTTATGGTGAAGACCAACGATGACGTCATCGTCAGCGCCACTAATTTCGTGTCGCAGCGGTGAGTGTAGTGGGAATGTCCTTGAAAGTATGAATTTGATCTAAATAGTTTGTGATGACAGTTTCTGCCAATTGTTACAAAATGTTAACTTGATAAAATCAGTTTACTTTCCTTTAAGACGCTGTGTTTACAATCTGTTGAAAGAGTGTTTTAAATAATATACCCGCATGCACCCTAGTGGTATGAGTACCGACCCCAAGATATTATAACATCGTAGGGCTAGGGTGTAGGGTGTAATAGCATAATAATTGATAATGTACCTAGTAACAGATAAGATTATCCTAAAATGATTGGTGTATTAAAAATACGTTTAAATTTAATAAAACCAATTAAATCAGTGTAAGCAATGGTTACATCATGTATATGAAGGGTAGATGTTTACGATAAAAACCGGTCCAGTCGCAGTCCACAGTTCACAGCTGACAAAATAATATTATGTTAACTGATAATTTATTGTATCGAACGTAGATAACTATTGTTTTGTATATCATTTTGTTTGTATTGCACTTATTCTTATTATTATTTGTTCCTCCCCGTGAAATATGTATTAACCATTAACTAAATAATTAAAAGATTATTGTATAAGACATTGAGATGTAATAAGCATACTCTGTGTTACCAAGGATATAGTTTAAATATATTAGCGCGTGGTGAACTTTCTAAGGTGTACCAGACAAACCTTGCAGGTTTAAGGTACATTCTCAAATAGATATAAGTTAAAATTGTACTGCTTAAATAAATAAATAAATAAATAAATAAAATTAGTTTTTTAAACGATCTTACTAATTCTAAAACAATTAAAAAATATATTTAATATAGTTTAAAAATCCTAAAGTAGTCTTGAAGGTATTTAAAATATGGGCCAAGATGCCTGCGATAAATTAATGGTTAAATAAATTATAGTAACTCAAGTGAAAAATATCAAACAATTATTATTTTTAACAAAAAATTAAAACCGACTTCCAAGGTAAAAACAATATTAATAGCATCCTTATAATATGAACTCAAAAGTATTAAATATTTTTTCCTATCTAATATGTACTGTCTTTTCCCGAATTCGGCTAAACCTCAACTATTTCTGTACCCAATCTTCATCATTTTGAAGTCGGTACCAGATATAGCTGAATCTTTATTTATTTGACAGAAAATTTGAAACTTTTGGAACTGGCACCGACTTCAAAATTATGAAGATTGAGTACAGAAATAGTTGAGGTTTAGCCGAATTCGGGAAAAGGCACTACATATTAGATAGGAAAAATTATTTAATACTTTTTAGTTCATATTATAAGGATGCTATTAATATTGTTTTTACCTTGGAAGTCAGTTTTAATTTTTGTTAAAAATAATAATTTCACTCTTTTTAGTTACCTAGTAGGTAAACTGTTAGTGCCAATTCAAATTGTATAAAAAAATAGTTTCATATTGTCTTCACTAGATGTCACTGAGGCACTCCTGTGTCGCGCTATCGCTTATACGTAGAAGTTTTATATACCTAGGTAGTTGTAACTTGTAACAGATTCCTGTCATGTTGTTGAAAGTTTGTAAGCAACTGACAACTCAACAGTGAGCTTGCCGCTTGGTGTGAGCAGTGAGCATTGAATTGACAACATAAATCATAATATTGAGTGGTAATTGATCTCGATTCTCGTATAATTGTTATTAAGTTGACCTCCGTCATAGTCCGCGAATTTATAAGTGGTCGTCGGTGGTACTGCGTATATTCTACGTATCTTATTACAATTTGTTAAGACTGTGAGTCATACGGCATACCCCAAGGCCCAAATATCAGGGAGATACATTTAAACAATACATTTAAAAAAATCTAAGTGAATACGTGCTGAAAAATGCTCGCAGCGCGGCATGCCGCATGCCCTGACATTCCGGTTAGAACTTGAATACGATGTTTACGCACGCGCCGCGCGGCGTGCCGTTGCCTCTGCGGCGCCGACCGCCGTGTATATTAAACAGCCTATAATAATTGGTGTTGTTATGTACATAATTATTATTATTGTATCCATACCTATGCCTTGTACTATTATCTATTTTGTGCCATGAGACATTGGTGACCTTAACACGACATGGTAATGATGATGATGACGATGATGATGATGATGAATTTGAATTGCATGGTAGCATATGCTTTCTGCTCTTAAAACAACGCCGAGACTCCCAAACGTGTATTTATAAAGCGTCAGGAGTTCTCTCAGCATCTTCGAAACCATGGTATACCTTGACCCAGTATTTGTCTTTTTGGTAGCATATTCTTAGTACACTTCACATAAAACGAAAATCACCATATGTTTCCATATAAATTTCGAGGAGTTCCCTCGATTACTCCTGGATCCCATCATCAGGTCACCACTTTTGTGAACATGGTACGAAATTGGAGTGAAACCTAATACAACAAAACAAAAATTTCGAAAATTGGTTCACAAACGGCGGAGTAATCGTTGAACATACAAAATATATATATATCCACAGCCGAACATATAACCTCCTCGTTTTTTAGAAGTCGGTTAAAAATAACTTTGAATTCTGTAAATTATTCGCTATGTAATTATTTTTAAGCAAAGAGAATTGTTATTAACATACTTACAATTGACATGAATATTTTGTTTGGCAGGCTGTGCCCGATATTCCAGGTGTCGAACGTGACGGGCGAGAACCTGCCGCTGCTGACGTCGTTCCTCAACCTGTTGAAGACGCGCGGCGAGGCCGGCAGCGTCGCGCGTCCCGCCGAGTTCCAGATCGACGACACCTACAGCGTACCCGGTGTCGGCACGGTACTGTAGCCTCCGAGTACTGTCTCATATTGAATTCGTTAGATTCGACAACGAAGCGACGTGAACATTCCATTGTGAAATCCGGCAAGCGGCAAGTAAAATAATGACTATTTTGATCACAGACATAGATCAATATAGATACCGCATGTCGCTCCGTTTGTATGAAAACGAGAGTGTCACTTTTTTCCTGCCACTGTGAGTTGTGACGTACCGATGATAAGAAACGTGTCCATTATCAAGGCCAACGTTTCTATTTGAATTTCTACAGCTCAATACGGCGCTTTTAGGCATTTAGGCATTTTTAAAATTCGGATTGACGTCCGATTCCGATAGCAGACTAAAGGACAGACTTTCGAAAGACGGGCATTGCTCGTCGTTTGGGAACGCGATATGTCATATGGCACGCGAAGTACAGACTCATGTGGTATCTACCTTGATCTATGTCTGTGATTTAGATGTTTAAAATGTTTTACACCCAGCGGAGGCACAAATTATGACATACAGAAAGATAAAACCACATATTGTAACCAAGAAGGAAAATAGATGATCGAGTAATTGATTGAAGGCTTAGGCTTCTTACAGACAATTAACGGCACTTGTCGACAGCAGTTGCTGGATTTTTTTCATGGATTTTTTTTACACTTGTCAACGGCTGTCGTCGACAAGTACCGTGTCGGTAAGCGCTCTAATGGTAAAAATAAATGTATAGAAGTAATGAAAGGTGACATGTTTTGTCTTTTGTTGTTGTATGTAGTAAGGCTAATATAAATGTATTGTCAGGTGGTGTCGGGCACGGCGCTGGCGGGTCGCATCCGTCTCGGGGACACGCTGCTGCTGGGCCCGGACCCGCTCGCCCGCTTCACGCCCATACTTGTCAAGAGCATACACCGCAAGCGCATGAGCGTCAGCGAGGTGCGCGCCGGACAGACAGCCAGCTTCGCGCTCAAGAAGGTACGATCTCGCTAGTGTCTAAACACATGGTGCCGAAGTTACGCGGCCGAAGATCGGCATGATTAGATCAGTAATCTCAAACGCATACTATATAACGCGACGTAATTTCGGCATGGTGTGTCATCGATAATTTAAAATACCATTGAGGAAAGTGATTCCTAGGCAGTTGACGGACCTACGTCATTTGGTCGGCTTATGTCAATTCAATGTTAATAATTGTGTGTCGGCTGAGTTTGACATAACGCGACCAAATTACTTAGGTCCGCAATCTGCATAGGAATCGACTTCTCTAATAGTACATTGCAGGCGTAATCATGCCGAACTTCGGCCGCATTTTTGGCCTAGTGTGTTTTAGGGACACGACAAAAAAAATATTTATTATTTATACGTCTAGTCGTACGCACACAAACACCGCGCCGAAGTATGCCGAACTAAAACGACGTTAGACGAGTGTTAGGTTTATTGTCGTTACGAAATTTCCTGATTCAGTTGCCGCGCTCAAAACGCGCGTTAAAAGCTATGCAATAGCTTTAAAGTCTAAAGACAGACTATTGCAATACAAAATGTTTGTGTAAACTGTAATCTCTTGTGCAGCAATAGCTTTTCTTAAGACTGTCATGGTTCACAGGAAACTAATTCGAACTATTTAGTTACCATTATTTCATGTTTGCCACTCAGGGGCGCTGCTTTGATCCCATGTGGACGCCTCCGTGGTCTAGTGGTATAGAGCGCGGCTCTTGACTCGGAGGTCGTGGGTTCGATTCCCGCGTTGGAAACATGTTATTTCCAAGTTTGGTTAGGACAATGCAGGCTGATTACCAGATTGTCTGACAAGTAAGATGATCCATGCATCGGATGGGCATGTAAAAAGTCGGTCCTGCGCCTGATCTCTCGCCGGTCGCGTCGGTCCTCCGTCGCACTGGGTTATGAGAGTAAAGGAATGAGAGTGCTCTTGTGTACTGCGCACACACTTGGGCACTTTAAAATTACTCCCGCGTAGCTGGGCTGGTTTCAATTAAACCGGCCACCGTCACCGAAATCGGTGTGGGAGCTATATTATATTATATATATTATATATATTTGATCCCATTTTATCTCGATCTCACAACATATTTTTTTATTAATTCAATAATTCAATAAAAACTCATAATAATTGATGGGAATCTTTTTATATTGTTTTAAATGTTCATACTTCATTAATAATGGAAATAAGTCTGTACGTTAGAAACTATCACAGAATCTGTGTTTAAAAAAACATTAAGGACACTGACAATATTACCGCTCTTCATCTTCGTACCGCTCTAAGCTGCACTGGTTACCAGTACGCCAGCGCCGCTCGGTGCGAGCGCTATGTGTGCTATATTCACTGCTGCATCATCCCCATACTCCCGAATATCTCGCCCCTCATTTTCAATACCTTTGCAGCACGCACGATAAAAACCTCCGATCCACTTCAAATCAGCTTTTAAGTTGCCCTTCCCACAAATCTACCGTCTACTTCTATCTACCGTCCACTCTTCTTTTAATATCCAGGCTATTCTCCTCTGGAATGCTCTTCCTCCGGAAATCAGGATGTCAAAAACAAGAGACACTTTTAAGCGCCGAGTTCGTGACTTCTACTTGAAGCAATTGGCGGACCCTTAGTTTTAATAATACCCATTATATCTTGGCAATTAATAAATTAACTTTAGTAATGTATATATTATATTAATAAATATTTATATTATATATGTATATAAGTATATGTAGTTTCATTTATATATCTTATATATCAGTGTATTTATGATAAGTATAGTTTAATATATTATAATATTTTATTTGTATAATTTATAATTTATATTTACATGTTGTTAGTTTTTTTTTTTACTTCTTTTTTCTTATTCTGGTAACTTGACTGGCACCTATACAATTTTGATCCTGTATCGCCCAAAGGTTGACTGGTAGATAATGCCATTAGGCATTAAGTCCACCTTTGTACTTGTATGTGCATAAAGTTTTTAATAAATAAATAAAAATAAAATAAAATAATATAGGGCCCATTCGACGAAATAAAAAAAAAAATTCAAACGAATTTTGGCACCAAACAAAAGTCCTCGTCACACTGGCACTACATCTTCGGGATTCGAACTCTATACCTGCGGGAGTTACTACGCGGAGCGTCCCGCCGCTGCGCCACCGAACTCGATACAGGATCCTAGAAATTTTATGTCACTTCACCCAACATGACTCAAGGCAATCGCGCACATAAATCGTGCACGTATACTTATTGGACCTGGATCCCAGAAGGATAAGACATAACTTACTCTCTGATGGATGAAACCATATGTTCTTAGTAGTGCCTCGTGTACGGTTCTTAGAATACCTGCGTGTTTGTGGAGCTCTACATGTGACACCTGGTCAGGTACCAGGTAACAAAGTTGACTAAAAAATAGTCTTACTTACTTACTTTGTCATGGCTTATATTTATATATGATTTGTAGAATATTATTCTGAACTAGTATCATGTAGTGCAAGACACTTTTCAGTACCCAAAACTTTTTAGTACGGAAGCCCTAGAACAAATTTTTTTGTGATTACTAACAAGCTAATTTTTTGTGAGTAGCTACATTTTGATAAGACAAACAACATTTTTATTTTCGAAAAATCTCGAAAGTGGTAGCTAACAGAGATAGAAAGGATTTCATACTTTGACTTGATGGTCATAAAATATGGATTGTTTTATTTGTAGGACAAGGTTACTCTTAAATTATATAGGTAACTATTAACCTACAAATATACAAAAAATCAGCTGGTTAGGGTTCCGTTTTAGGGTACAGTAGTCAACCAAGTTTTGCCGCTATAGCAACAAATACTAAAAATAAAATAAAATAAATATTTAAGGGGGGCTCCCATACAACAAACGTGATTTTTTTGACCTTTTTGCTCTATATCAATAATAGTAACAGGTACATACTTGAATTTTTCTCAAAGTCTTAAGTTATATTATGTATACTTTAATATTTATTAATAACGTCACACGTAGAGCTCCACAAAGACGCAGGTATCAAAGCGCACGGAAGTGCGCATGCCAAGTTCCAGCAAGCCGTGCGCATGCCGTGCACTATTTACACGAACCGTTTCGACGCACTTTTGACCCCTTGTAGCTCAGTGTCTATTGTGAGAGCAAAGATAAAATTGAACCTACGTAATTATATACTAGTACTTAAGCAGTATACCCAATTTCATTACATGTAAACCATTTTTTATAAATAAATAAAAAATGTTTATTTTCGGACAACTTAAGGATCCATTAAATAAAACGTTATGGGATAATATTATTATATTATAGTTCTGTTAGTGCTCATATATTTCACGTATGTATTATTATATTTAAAACATTATAATAATTATCAAAGTTGAATTAAAAAATCAAAATATGAAAAACACAAATTATTGATTAATACCTACACTACGATTGTCAATTATTGTAATCCATCACGCATATGTTCTTAGGAGTTAGGACTTATTTTCCTGTTCTGAGGTTAGTACGCATCTTCTCTAATAGCTGTTAATACTAAAATATGATTTTATTTTAATATAATATTATAAAGCTGAAGGGTTTGTTTGTTTGTTTGGTTGAACGCGCTAATCTCAGAAACTACAGCTGGCCCGATTTGAAAATTATTTCAGTGTTTGATAGCCTACGAATAACAAAACTATTGATAGCACTACGAATAACAAAACTATTGATAGCTCAATAGGAGCGAATATACAGAGGAAAATGTGAAAAAAACGGGGTAAAATATTTGAAAGTGCTTATCTCACGAACTACTGGAGCAATTTTTATGTTATTTGGCACAGATAAAGAATAGACCACGTGATACATAGACTATTTATTTGCAGGAAATGTGCGGTTTCCGTGAAATTCCTCATTTACGCGGGCGAAGCCGCAGGGAACGTGTATATACTATAATCATAGTTGTGATGTGAATTGTGATTCCTTCTCGCAGATCAAGCGGTCGGCGATCCGCAAGGGCATGGTGCTGGTGTCGCCGGCGCTGAACCCGCAGGCGTGCTGGCAGTTCGAGGGCGAGATCCTGGTGCTGCACCACCCCACCACCATCTCCGAGAGATACCAGGCCATGGGTATGACGACTTCTAAGGGCCGTTGGCTTTAGTCTAGGCAGGGCCGGTTTTAGCACTACTAGCGCCCTGGCCGAGATTTCATCGGCGCCCAGGGTGCTGATAGTGCTGAAAAATTGCCTTCAGCGCCCCTCTTTATCCGGCGCCCTGGGCTGTCGCCCAGTGTCCCAACCCTGGCGCCACTACTGAGTCTAGGTTAAATTTAGTCTGGATGTGTGTACTGTGTACCGTTTTTTTTTAAACTAAAACTGCCGGCTGCCGCTAACGGGCCTAATCAATTAGTAACGAATAGACATAATGAAAATTTATTTTCACTGTTAACTTTAATGGTCCATTTTTTTCTAACAAAGTTTCTTTTTACTAAGACTTAGATGTCTGTCCGTCTGTCTGTCTGTCTACAGGCTATAACTCAAGAACGGTAATATAATAGCTAGAGAGTCGAAATATTCACAGATTTTGTATTTCTATTTCCGCTGTAACAACCAATACTAAAAACAAAATACAGTAGGGTCTTGGTAGTCCCAACACCGAAAATATATACCCTGTTCGGAAGTACGCAGCGTTCGTATTATAGTATGTACACATTTTTAAAGGCATTTTTGGCAATAAAGCAATGCTATTAATAATAAAAACTATATTTTAATCATGCAAAACTTACTTATACAAAAATAAGAGTATTTCTTATTTAATCTTTCTTAAAGAATTCCAGTAAGGTACTTTGACGACTAATATTTAGTGACATTGAAAAATTTATCGCTTAATTTACACAAAAACATTTAACGAAATATCGACATCTTCTGCCCATTCCGAGCAAGTATTTAAGGCAGACACAAACAAGGCAGCTTGAGTATGTGGAATCTTTGCTACCGGTTCCGGAAGGGAGGTCGTTCGGATTATAGAGGTATCCGGATACAGGGGGTTCGGACTATCGAGACCCTACTGTATATAAAATATTTAAGGTCTCCCATACAACAAACGTATTTTTTTAAACATTTTTTGCTTAGTATCAATGATCATAGATGTAGGCACCTGCAAAATACTCAGTTGTATTTATACTTTAATAGTTCATAATAAAATTAATAATTATTAAAAAAATATAAATAAGTAATAATAAAACATAAAAAACAAAAAAAAAATCTCCTATTTTTGCTCTATAATGGTACGGAACTCTTCGTGCGCGAGCCCTACTCGCGCTTGGCCGATTTTGGGCCAGTATACTATCACGAGTTTAAGAACACACCGTTATTGCAGTACACTGCGGCAGCATCCGGCAGACGGCGTCGATAATGTCGATGTCGCGCGACTGCCTGCGGACGGGCGACAAGGCGCTAGTGCGGTTCCGCTTCATCAAGCATCCGGAGTACCTGCGCCGTGGACAGCGGATGGTAAGTACAATGTACTACTTCAGAGTAACATAATATTGCATTTTTTTATATACAGGGATATTTTTTCACCAGTACAATAAATTTTACCACGTCATCGGTATCGATAATAGAGTAGGTATATTTCAGAAATAAAAAGATTTTTTTTTTTATTTCAATTAATAATTTATCCTTTATCCAATCTAATACCGCTTGGGCGCACTAATTACAAGGCGACAACTAAAACTTGGGATTATATTCTCTTTGGCGTCAACGGGTGCGAAATGAGGTAAGGGGCAGCGGGGTGAGGTAAACGATCGGCCGCGCCATAGGCCGCGCGTGCACGAGTTGCCTCAAAGTGTCTAAACACACTAGGCTGAATTACGCCGGCGTAAATTCCGTCGCGTTTACGCCGCGTTTCAAACTCATACGAAATACGGGCGGAACGCGAGAGGCGACACACTATTCCGTCGCGTTCCGTCTGTATTTTGTATGAGTTTGACATTTGCGGCGGAATTTACGCCGGCGTAATTCAGCCTAGTGTGTTTAGACATAAATACGTAAAGCGTCTCCCAGACAGACGCGGCCTGCGGTGGCGGTGGCGGTCAGTTGGATGACTTGAGAGTTCTAGGAACGACACAGACACACGCGGCCACGCGGTCAAGCCATCCGACTGACCGCCACCACCACCGCAGGCCGCGTCTGTCTGGGAGACGCTTTGACAGACGCGGTCTACGGTGGCGGTGGCGGTCAGTTGGATGACTTGAGAGTTCTAGGAATGACACAGACACACGCGGCCAAGCCATCCGACTGAACGCCACCGCCACCGCCACCGCAGGCCGCGTCTGTCTGGGAGACGCTTTATGCATCCACATTTTTAGTAGTTTAATAGCGGATAAGTCCGGGGCTTGATATTTTTGTTTTTTTGTTCCAAAGGGGTAGTAACAAAAATCGCTAGTATTTTTTATTTTTGACAACAATTACGTATGTTGATTTATAATGTACTAGCTATTGCCCGCGACTTCGTCCGCGTTAACATAGTATACCTATATAGACTTTCATTTAAACTTTCAACCCCTATTTCACCCCCTTGGGGGTAGAATTTTCAAAAACGCTTAAACACGTATCTAATCATTTTTAATCAGTAGCCTAAACATAAAATTTCATGTTTCTAACTCAAGAAATAACGGACTTCCATTGAAACTTTCAACCCCAATTTCATCCCCTTGGGGGTAGAATTTCCAAGAACGATTAAATATGTATCCATTAATTTTTAATCAGTAAGCCAAAAATAAAGTTTCATGTTCCTAACTTAAGAAATGACGGACTTTCATTCAGACTTTCAACCCCTATTTCACCCCCTTTGGGGTAAAATTTTCAAAATTCCTTCCTTAGTGGGTGTCTACTTAATAAAACAACCCTACTCACCAAATTTCGTGGCTGTAGCTTTAACAGTTTTTGCTCAGCGATGATGAATCAGTCAGTCAGTCAGGACATGTAAAAGTATAGACTGGTGATAAAATAATTCTATATAACACCCCTCTTTTTTGTCGGGGGTTAAAAATAAGGGCGCAAACGAGCAAACGGGTCACCTGGTGGAAAGCAACTACCGTCGCCCATGGACACTCGCAACAGCATAAGGTAGAAAGGCTGCCCGCTGCTATGGAGTATGGAGTCTAAAATGGGCGCAACTTCAGAAAAAGGCAAAAATATATTTCTCTTTCACTCATTCATCATTTTTTGTAACAGAAATAGTCTAAGATCCCACTGCAAAATTGTGCAGGTATCGAGTACACGCTTAAAACCACATTTTTACAAATATTTATGATAAGGAGAACATATTTCTACTGGGGTGCCAGTCCAAATGTGGCCGCAAATATTTTTAAAAAATTTTTGAAAAATTGAGTTTGCGGGATAAAATATAATCTTCAGGTATTGAAAGCAAACATCGTTCTTTTTATGGCAATGAGTATAGAGATTTAGAAAAATCCGGTGTGCCGTTGGGCACCCGGCCGCAACCCTATTGTAACCAGGTGTGAACAGGTACCATTCCGATACATTTTTGCATCCATAACGTATATTGATCTTTTATATATCAAATGGAAGCTTATTTTCCTCTTATTATTATAATACTAGCTGTCCCGGTGAACTTCGTGCCACTTTAAAACCTTCCCTGGACTTGTACGAATATTTTAAGACTAAAATCAGCCCAATCCGTTCAGCCGTTTTCGAGTTTTAACGCGACTTACACATTTGAAAATCCATTTTTATATATAAGATAGGTGTGCCTAATTAAATCTGGCCGCAAATAAGGGGTGCCGGCTGTCAAAGATGGCAAAGTATCGAAGGTTGAGGGAAAGGGAGCTAGCGCGAAACATTACGGGATAGTGATAGTACATCATGTTATAGTCCGTTCAATCCACGAAGACGCGCCCCACCAATTTTTGGGTGAGGGGATCGCGGGGTACGGGGAGTTTCACCCGAGTGTCAGTCACGAACCGTCAGCGGTTCGAAGTACACGAGTAGTACAATCTATGTTGCAAAAATCCAGACTTGAAACGAAAGTTGCTCTACTTTAAATTTTTTTTAATGTTGATAAAATTATCATATTTATGTTTTTTGTTAAAAATAATCTCTGAGATATTGTGATCTTGATTTCAGTTTTAGTATAAACGTCGGTGATTCATCAGACTCTGAATCAGATATTTCTGAAACGAGTGATTAACGATTTTAATTTTTCAATAAAGTTCAATAAAACTTTTTACGTATTTCATTTATGTCTATTATAACTTCTTATTATGGAAATGGTAAAATCACCATATTATATTAATTAATAATTACATAAAATATCCACACTTAAATATAATAAAAAAATAAGAAATTGAAGTAGAGCATCTTTCCATTTGACCGTGACGATTTCTCTCCATTGGTCTATTTATTGTAGTGTGCGCGTGCACTCATAGGTAATTAGTATGTACCGATAACACTCAAACATTGGCGAAAGCTTGCCCACATATACCTACTATAAACGATTAGGAGGAATAGTGGGGCGCGTCTTCGTTTTTTTTTTTTTTTTTTTTCGAAAGGGTCTAAGCTACTGGTCTGGTTAAGACCATGGTAGTTTAATCGTGGCTATAACTAGTCTGTTGCTAGTTGGTTTGGAGATAAACAATGAGGAGGCCTGGCGCCCTCCCCTAAAGTCACACGTGTGACATTCTAATCGGGCAATATTGGGGAGAGCTACGAAAATAAGCTATTTTCATCTGACGTGGGGACACGGATCCCCCCTGCTCTTAAGGGGTCCGACCCCTTACTCACTCTCTGACGAGTGAGGCTGCTCGCGCACGATAGCACAAACTAGCTGCGTACGAGTTATCGCGGTAGATGAGCTCAAGTTATTAATGTTATTGCATAAAAGAGGGCCGTCCCTCTCCCCTTCCGAGTCCGGTTGGGGTGACATACGCGTGTATGTTCTAATGTCAAAGTAATTGGTAGAGCTCTCTACGACAATGTCGCGGTCGCGGTCATGATTTAGGTGTGTTCCTATGCTATCCGCATGTGAACTCGAACCCGGGATCGAGCTCGGCACCGGATTTCGGTCGGTCTGTCTGTTTGTCGTTCGGGTCGTGTTAAGTCCTCGGGGAAGGCGCCGGCGTCGTCCCCGGTGCAGTACTAACCACGCGGGTGAGTGTGATTTGTGTTTACGTAACTGTACACAGTACGTTACGTATTCTGTGATGGGGTCTACAGGGTCGGCTAAGATATGCTTAGGCCGCCTGAAGGGGTATCGGAATGTCCGTGCGTCATGTTCATAGTCCACAGCCTTACGAATGAGCGGATTGGGATGTACTTTGCCTTTCTCAAAGAATCTCTCTGAGAGTTCTTTGATATAGGCTTTGATAGTGATAAGCTCGCAGTCTCTATGCAAGTCGATGTTTCGCATGTAACGGGGGGCACCTGTTGCCATGCGCAAAAAACGGTTTTGAACTCGTTGCAATTGGTTCATCTGATTGTCACTTATGTGTGCGAAAGAGACGCACGCATAAGTGAGTATCGATCTTATACATGTTTTGTATAAGGTGAGCTTATGTCTTAAGGACATCTTGCTACTCGCGTTGAGTAAAGGATATAATTTGTATAATACAAATTTCGCTTTACGTACGGTATTCGATATATGGTTCGTGAATGACATCGACTTGTTTAGTACTACTCCTAAGTATTTGACAGCCGTGACTTCGGGAATTAATTTTCCGTGCAGACTAATAGGTTGCATTTTCTTACGTTTTAGTCCGTTAAATAATATAGCGTGACTTTTGTCGGGGTTTAGTTCGATTCTCCATTTTGCGAACCATTTACCGAGTTCGGTAACTGCTTCTTGGAGTTTTTTGGACGCGAAAGCTATTTGGCGATGAGCAAAGAAAAGGGCCGTGTCGTCTGCGAATAGCGCTTTTTGTACTCGAGGGTGAGTGGGTAAATCGGACGTGTAGAGATTGTAGAGGGTCGGGGAGAGAACCGAGCCCTGCGGTACTCCAGCCTCTAGATCTCTAAGTGAAGACAGAATGCCTTCGACTCTAAAACGAAATTTACGGTTTTTGAGGTAGTTACTTATTATTATAACAAGACTATCGGGAATGCCGAGTTTAAAAAGTTTATAAATTAGCCCATTGTGCCAAATTTTGTCGAACGCTTTTGCGACATCAAAGAAAACAGCGCAAGTCGGTCTCCTATTGTTCTTTTGTTCTAATATGTACTCCGTTAGGCGGTGTACCTGAGCGGGACAGCTGTGGAATTCGCGGAATGCGAATTGTTCGTCAGGTAAGAGTTTTTTATCAACTATGACGTCTTTTAGGCGTCTTAGTATAACTCTTTCGTAAATTTTACCGAGGCAACTAATTAAGCTAATTGGTCTGTAACTACTTGGTTCCGTCCGGAGTTTACCCGGTTTGTGGATACCTATTATTATAGCTACTTTCCAAATATCTGGGAATGAACATCCTAGTAAAAGGGCGTTAAAGATGTTCACGAGCAATTCAATTATAGTGGCAGGTAGTAATTTAAGGGTTTTATTTGAGATACCGTCCAGGCCTGGGGCCTTTCTGGAATTCAAATCTTTAATAATATCTTTGATTTCCTCCGTATCCACCGGCCTGAGGGACTCTGATGGTGGGGCCATGAGTCGGCTTTCTACCTCGGTATTGACTAGATTATCATGATCAGGGTCGGTCGGGAGAGTACTAGGTCGGCACTGATTTTCTATGGTGTCGGCCAAACATTCGGCTTTGTCGATATCCTCCAGTGCAGGAGGACGATTTGGTCTGTTTAGTGGAGGCATGTCGCTCTCCGTATCTTTTTTTGAGGGACTTCGCGAGCGGCCAGTAGGCCGTGTGAGACGGTTCGAGTTCGCTAAGAAGTCGATCCCACCTCTCGGCTTTGTGTTGTTTGATTTTATATTTAACTTCCCTCTCGTAGTGACGGAGGACCCTCCTCCAGTCTTCCGATGGGTAGCGATCGTATGTGCGTTTAGCCGCGTTACGGAGTCTGATGGACTCTTTTATATCATCTGGGAGAGGCCAGCGATTCTCATGAATCGTTGGCATTTCCCTAGAAGATTTTTCGATGTTCTCTACCAGATGATCAGTCAAGTGGAGAGAGGCCTCAAGCGCCACTTTAGAGTTTTCGATGAAATCGGGAATGAGATCGAGGTGACTCGATTGAAGGTTTTCTAGGTTATCTGCTAGTAATTTATAATCAATTATCTTTTTAGTACTAGCAGCGAGTTGGTTAGAATTGCCAAGCCCAATTTTAACTGGTCTGTGGTCCGAGTTAAGCTCGTGGATTGTTTCCAAAGAGATGTTGAGGTTAATGTTTTTAACTAACGCAATATCAATAACACTAGGGTTATGAATAAGGTTGTTACTACGGCTAGCAGTGTCATAGCGAGTGGGGTCGTTTGGGGCTAAAATTGCAAAATTTAAGGAGTCGCTTAAGACGGATAATCTAATGCCATTCGTATTAGATATGACATTGCCCCACTCTGTGTGTTTGCAGTTTAGGTCGCCGGCAATAATGACGGCATTGCCTAAATTAAATAGTGATCTTAATTCGCTAGAAGTTATGGGCATTTTGCTGGCTAAATAGGCAGATACAATTATGATAGGTTGATGGTCTGTCATGCTAATGTGACAAATAGAAGTTTCTAAATTAGTTAGGGTTAGGGGTTCTAGGGGAACACAGTGCAATGATTTTTTGTAATAAATCATTGTACCTCCGAGTTGGGATCGGGTTCTGTCATTTCTAACTATTTTATAGTTAGCTATTTTGGGGCTTTTTCTACTAGGCTTAAGGAACGTCTCCTGCACTAGTAAAATATCGACATTGTGGCTTATGACGAATTCGCGGATTTCGTCTATATTATTATGTATGCCGTTTGTATTAAACGTAACTACCTGTAGGGAGCGCGGTTTTATCCTTCCAGTGGAATCCATTAGTTAAACGATGGTGATAAATTGAGGGAATTGATCCTGCGGATCAAGTCGTTGTAAGTCGACAGACAGGCGGATAATTGTGAAAAAGTCCTAGCCGTCCGTAGTCCGTAGGAGAAATCGGCTACCTCTGACGGGTTTATGAGGCTTAGGAAATCGGTCACGTACCCCAGATCGTCTCCGTAATTGGGGGTTATATTCGCGGGGAGAGTGGGCTTTTTCGCGGGAGGCGCGGCTTTTGCCGCGGGTGTTGCGGGCTTTGTCGCTGGGGGCGCGGGTTTTGTCGCGGAGGGCGCGGGTTTTTGCGCGGCGGTGGGCTGGGCCCTGTTGGGGGGCACGGGGAAGTTATTTGGGGCACTACTGTTGTTCACCCAAGGTGATTTAGTGGGAAGCGGAGCAGGGATAAATCTCTGCTTTGTTTTTTCCTTATTATTTCTCTTTGTTTGAGGCGCAATTCGTCTCTTTACTTTATGTGCTTTTACACACCCTCTGTAATTAGCCGGGTGGCCTTGTGTTTTGCATAGCACACAGCTGGGGGGTTCGGACTCCTCAGCTGGTGCTTTGCGTGGGCAGTCAGAGGTGCCGTGGTCTCCGAGGCACTTGACACAACGCGGTCGGGCTTGGCAGTTTCGCGCGGAGTGCCCGTAAAGTTGGCACCTGTGGCATTGGCCAGGAGTGCCTCTTTTACGGGGGGGTTCCACGCGTATGCCGGTTATGTTACATACAGCGCGTATGTTAAAAATTTCCTTACCCTCGGGGGTAAGGGGGAGGATCACTAGTACCATGTTGTACACATGTTTTTTGACGGGGTGGTACATCCTGTGTACCTCGGTCGCCGGGTAGCCTTGGGCTATTAGGTCTTCAAGTACATCCCTTTCGGAGATGAACTTGTCGACACCTACTATGACGACGCGGAGGACACGTTCGTCCTCTAAGGCATAGGTGTGGTAACCTATATTTTTTCCGCGGAGGAATGCAGTTAGGAGGCGATGGTCCTGAGGCGTTTGGACCTGGACCTTTATCCCGATCGGAGTTGTGGTAGCCGTCGAGTAGCGAAGCTTTTTCTCGTTTATCGCGGCGGAAATGATATTCCATTTTTCCTTCTCCTGTACTATGATAGGAGGAGGCATTTTGGGAGCGAGTTCCGTCACGGAAGCCAGAGGGGCCTGAGACGGAACTATTTGCGAGGCCTGCGAGGCCTGGGATGCCTGAGGGGCGATCGGGGTGCGAACGGGGGACGCGGCATTGCTAGTCTGCACGGACGTCGCGGGTAGCTCGGGCCTAGGGGCCGGTTTAGTCTTTCTCGACTTCGGTTTTCCGACCTGTTTAGTCGGGGAGGACAAAACTGAAGAGGAAGAGCCTTCGGCGCGCTTTCTCTTCTTCGTCTTTTTACTGACGACCGTGGTGAAGTCACCTTCACCAATGTCAGTCTCTTGCTCCGAGCAAGACATCTCAGAAGGGGAATCAGCATCGTGATTTCTCACGAAGTTGTCCCATCTTTTCGCGGCGTCGGGGTACTCAACTTTAAGGAATGACAAGAATTTGTCAATCATGTCGGCCATGATGTCGGTCGGTCAGTCTGCTCTTAATGGAGAATTTTCGAGAGGGTACAACCCCGCCCGGCGACCGGGAGGGGAGGTGTGTAAGGAGGTACGAACCTCGTGTAGTGTACCTATTTTTCGTATCACCGTACTTACGATGTGTTCCTGGCGGTCGGGAAACACACACAAAACTCACAGCACTAGCACTCGGGCGCTGGCGAGCAAGGCGCGGCGCGACCTACGGCGGCAAGCGCGGGCGAGGGCCCACACTCGGGCGAGGCGAACAAGCGCCGGCGCAGAGTTCGCTCGATCGCGGACACACTAAAATCGAAAAACCTCGAGGCGCGGACGTGATCGCGAAATCGCAACAAGCACAAAGTGTGCCGAACGAGAGCGCGCTGTCTATAGAAAGAGACAGCACCACAGTCGCCTAGCAGCGTGCACTTGAGCGGGAAACGCGTGTTCATCGGACGGGATCCGAGAACAGACTGCGCGTCTTCGTGGATTGAACGGACTATAGTGTCCTTAAGCATCGGTTCAAACAATAGTAATAATCGGCCAAGTGCGAGTCGGACTCGCGCATGAAGGGTTCCGTACTATTTATTGTAGTGTAGTGAGCGAAATTAGGCCAAAACTTGTGTTTTTGTGTGGGAGCCGCCCTAATATTTTAATTTTACTTTAATTTTATTATTAGTAATTAAATTGCACATATTTTAATTGAAGATTTCATGAAATTTTAAGGTGCCCATCTGTTGCCATTATAGACATAGAGCGAAAAAGGCCAAAAAATCACGTTAAATTTATGGTATTTAAATTCAAATGTCTTTATTGCCAGAATGTTATAGTTATTGAATATAGTTAATATAGATTTGAACATGCTTAATTTTTATTTTGTTTTTAGTATTTGTTGTTATAGCGGCAACATATTATTATAAATTACATAATCTATGAAAATGTCAACTCTCTAGCTATTACCATTCTTTAGTTACAACCTTGAGCCTGGAGACATATAGACAGACGGACAGACAACGAAGTCTTATAAGTATTAGGGTCCCGTTTTTGCCCTTTGGGTACGGAACCCTAAAAACGACCAAATAAATTAATAGTCTACAAGAATTTGAAAGTTTATTCAAGTGTTAAATAGTTTGTTACAATATAAATATTAAATATTCATAATATTATGTACTAGCGACCCGCCCCGGCTTCGCACGGGTATAAAATATATTATAGTCTATGTCACTCGCTGAAGAAATGATTAAAATCGATTCAGTAGTTTTTAATTACATAATATTATTATATTCATTACTACCCGTCCGCATTGGTCGGTATCGCGACAAAAGCTACGTCCCGCAATTTTAGAATCTGTAATACCTTAAAAAATATATAAATCGTGTGCCGTAGATGAATCAATAATGTATTTAATAAAGTATTTAATTTAATAAGGAGTATTGCCGTATTGGTTAAAATTGCTTCGAAAATTTAGCCAAGTTAAAAGTAAATGACAAAGTAAATGACAAATAAATGTTATTGTGGGATATCCATAAGAGATAGACATATTATACCATCGCGAAGTTTTCTGTAGACGGTAGACCTTTTCATAGTTAGGCCCAATTTCACCAAAGACTGTTAAAGTTAAGGCTGCTCTTTCGAAAAAAGCGTGCAGATGAAACAACTTTTCATTGGCATTAACAGAGAAATTATATCTGAAAAAAATAATTAGTAATCTACATGATATGATACGTAATTTGGTTTTGCCATATTTTTTCTATCGGTATCACATAATAAAGAAATAAAAAACCAAATCACCTCCAAATCGTTGAATGAAACCACTTTACTCCTTCATTATTTATCAAAAGAATATATAAAAATATCTACTGCTTTGCAATACATAAGTTAATAATTTGTTTTTTTTTACTTTTTTGAAATATGTATTATATTAAGCCTTAAAAAGGTTATTTCTCCTATTTCGCCCTATCATCGACGCGGCGAGCGTCGTAACCGCCACCGTACAAGGCGCGCTATTATGAATGTTATTTTAATGTCATTTACGTCGATATTCGCACTGACAGACAATCGACCTGCTAATTTAGGGAGAGAGGGCCCTTAATGCTCGAATTAGTATCACATTACCTCTTTCGTTTTTCGTATGAATGAAAAAGAAGACATGATATTTTAAGAAGCTGTTAACATTAGCAGACATTGGTGGAATTGGGCCTTGGTAGTTGGTACATTATTTTGATAAATCTCGTAGGAAGCCTGCGTTTGCAATGTTTAAGTGGAATAAAATGAAATGAAAAAAAATTAATTACTAATAATAAGTAATAAAATTAAAGTAAAATTTAAATATAAGGGCGGCTCCCATACAAACAATACAAATGTTGGCCTAATTTTGCTGTATAATAGTACGGAACCCTTCGTGCGCGAGTCCGACTCGCAATTGGCCGATTATTACTATTGTTTGAACCGATGTTTAAGTACACTAACATGATGTACTATCACTATCCCGTAATGTTTCGCGCTAGCTCCCTTTCCCTCAACCTTCGATACTTTGCCATCTTTGACAGTCGGCACCCCTTATTTGCGGCCAGATTTAATTAGGCACACCTATATTATAATAATAAGAGGAAAATAAGCCAAGCAAATACATTTGATATAGGTATAAAAGATCAATATACGTTATGGATGCAAAAATGTATCGGAATGGTACCTGTTCACACCTGGTTACAATAGGGTTGCGGCCGGGTGCCCAACGGCACACCGGATTTTTCTAAATCTCTATACTCATTGCCATGAAATGAACGATGTTTGCTTTCAATACCTTATGATTACATTTTATCCCGCAAACTCAATTTTTCAAAATTTAAAAAAAAAAATTGCGGCCACATTTGGACTGGCACCCCAGTAGAAATATGTTCTCCTTATCATAAATATTTGTAAAAATGTGGTTTTAAGCGTGTACTCGATACCTGCACAGTTCTGCAGTCGTATCTCGTACTAAAACAGCAGCTGTTGTTTTTATCCTGCCTCGGCTGTCCAGGTGTTCCGGGAGGGTCGCACGAAGGCGGTGGGCAACGTGCTGCGGCCCGAGCCCGCCGCGCGCCCGCCGCCCCGACACGCCCGACACGACCACGCCCGCACCGTGAGTCTTAAGATTCGCTTACACGGGCAATCGAATGGAGCGATCTGGAGCAATTGGTGGAGCAATATAGAGCAATTTATTTCATATCGCTCAAATATTCGATGGCCACATCACAGCTCAATATTGTATTGCGCCATATTGCTGCTTGTTGCCGCAAATTACTTGATGTAGTCGTGACGTCAAAGTTGACGAAAATTGACTGGAATTGAGCAATTTTATGTGCCTGTATAAGTGAACCATAAAATCCGTTTGACAAAGATTCTTTATGTTACATTTTTACAGTAGTAAACGAATTATGAAATACGTTTAATACGTTAGCAATAAATTATTTCACAGTTTTGTTACATACATATAGAGAAATGGTTACTACTGTTTAGGGCCGCGCCACACCGGAATAGCAGCGGCGCGGCGAGCACTTTTAGTGTGAAATAATGTTAAACTTTATTTACATAAGTCTTATAACTACTAGTATCGCTTGAAAACTTCAAAAAGGTCGCGCGGCCACCCGCGGTGACGCGCGTCTGTCGGCGAAAAGTGCTCGCGACTGCCTGCGTCCGTAGCTCCGTGCGCGTCGCCGCGAGGTGCCTTGCGCGAATGTAGAATCTAAACTGGCTGGAAAGACATGTAGGCTCTGGAGGTGGCGTGCGGCTGCCGGCGTCGACGCGAGCCGACTCTGCCGGCCTCGTCGCGCCGCTTCCGGTGTAGCCGGCCCTTATAGTTGTTAACTTAAAGTTAAAGTATCTTTTACATTAAAATGTATATTATTTGGCTTTGTTAATATGCAATCATTTTAATATTATAATCTATCACTCCTTTACTTAAAAATAAATTGATTTAAAAAGTGATCGCAACTCCCAGCAGGTGCAGGATGGCGAGGGGGGTGAGGGCGGGGCGGAGGGCGGGGACAAGCGCGGCCAGCAGCGCCGCGGCCGCAAGCGACACGACAAGCCGCCGCCGCCTCCGCAGCTCGCTGTACAGAGCGCCACATAACTTCACACACTTTCATTAAGTATATCAACATTCTAATTAACACAACTGTTGTTAAAACAACAATAAAAACGCAATAATTGTAGAGATTCAATATTTTATGTTCTTATAACTTACAGGCGAATGAAGAAATATAGAACATATCTAATTTTGATCAGTCCTAAATAGTTATGCCGATAAAAATATTTTTATATTTTCTATAATTTTATTTACTTAAGTAATGAGGCTATCAGCGCAAAAGTGGTGTAACCCCAGATTACTTATTATGAGATAATGAAGAGTTAAAATTTGGTTCAATTATTTTTTTACCTTGTTTCTTTTGTGAACATTATTTTAACTGTTTTTAATTTACATCGTAAAAATAACCTCTAAATTTATAATATTTGTGTACCCTTGTGATGATTAGGCTTCAAATAAAAATAAAAATGTGGATTACACCACTTCTGCACTTATGATATTTTGGTTTAATTTTAAATAATAAACAAGTTACACCAAATAAAGACAATTTTAATAAGAATCACATCAAAATTACACAACAAAGGTTATTCTTCATCTGTCTCATCATAATACACTACATCCCTTACACTATTTGAACTATTTAGATTGTTATAAAAAGGGTGATAAACTGGCGGTATGAACTGCAACAATTCAAGAAGATCTTTCTTCTTTTTTTCAGCGATGGTTGACTTTTCCAGTGCATCTAGGTGTGCTATGGTCGTTGATTGCCGTTTTTTTACACTGACTTCATTAAAGAGGACTTCTTCATTATTAGAATACTTGTAGAAAAATGAAAATTGATGAAGTTTCTGGAATTTCAGCCACTGAATTTTCAACCATTCTACCTTGCTATTATCAAGCGCAATTTTTCGGTTTGTTATATTTTTTTCCAGAGATTTAGAGGAAAAAAAATCCGTACCTGTCATTCTTATTATTTTAAATGGTTGTTTTTTGCGAGCCGTTTTAATTACTTCGAGCCAGTTCTCTGGAATGTATATTTCTTTGAAAAATTTTTTATTCTTCTCTATTAAGCCAAAATCTTGGTCACATGGTAAATATGAATGCCCACTGACCAAAAATTTGTGATCAATTTCTTCAATAGTAAAGTCTGGATGCGATACCACATACTGACAGAATAACGATAACTTTATGTTTCTATTCTGTCCTCCGCATTGGTCAGAATACATGATTACTTTTTTAGTAGTCACAAAGTTTTTAAAAAAGTACAGCAAACAAGACCCAATTTCTTGGGGTCCTCTTGAGGCATCTGACTCATCCCAAACAAACATGTAGGCATCATCTGTCCCCATGTTATGAATCCCAAAGCAAAAAGTCCAAAGCTGTCTTTTGTAATACACGATTCCAGTGCTCAACACAGGAGTAGGTAGGGTTTTCATTAAGTCAAAAGTGATTACAGTGATGTCAGTTGATGATTTTGCCAAAGCTGTATCGTCTTTTAATCCCTGTCTGGCACTGTCTGCCTTCCTCTGGTGTAATTCTTGTTCACGTTGCAACTCACGTTTTAGCTGTTCACTCTCAGCACATTTAATTTTGTTGTTGAAGAGATCACATTTTTTGCAAGAATCACTAATGGGTGCATGGAATCTTAAATTGAAATTTTCATTAAAAATTTTGCTGAAAATAAATGATGAAACTGGTTCAAGTGTATCATCTTTATAAAGAGAATACATTCGTCCAAGGCTCAGGTCCGGTGAAAGAAATCTCCTATTCTCACTTTTATGTCTGGTATAATGAGACTCATAGACTGGAAACTGGCCAATGAATTGTTTTACCTCTGCAATCTTACTGTCTGGTGTTTTGTTTACAGACCTTTGTCGACCTCTCTGATCAATGGGTGGAACATGTTGCATACTTTTATGCTTCAGTACCCTAGTTACTCGTCCATCAGAAACTTGAAAAGTTTTTAGGAAGAATTTCTTACACACCTGAAATTCAACACCATCTTCACTCAATAAATGATAAAGGTGTGTTTTTTGCCTTCTTGATTCCTCTCCTCCTGTATAACTTCTGCATTTGTTTTTCACTCTAATGAAAACAGTAATGCATTCTGAGTGTCAAAGTTTGCCAATGAGTAAAAGCTTCTGAATATTTCCAGCTGTCGTTCCTCATTAATTTTTACATGACATTTTTTAGGACATGGGCATTCACCTGTTTTAGGTGTCTTCGCAGGAACAATAGTCTTCTTGTGGTTTTCATATTGTTCGCCTTTTGCTCGTTTTAATTTAAGAATATTTCGCCGCCAAGTCTCTGGCCTTTTCACACGCTTTCTACTTTTGAGGATAGGAGTTTCGTCTGTAGTGTCAGCTGCTGATGTGCTGATTTGAGCTTCTGCCGTTATTGAACTAGACGTGCTTGGTAGTGGCAGTTGTAAAGTTGTGACTGAACTGGTTCTGCTTTGTTGGACTTCTTCAGAGTCATCGTTACATGATGAGGGCACAGGAGATGGTAGATATTCAGAGCCAGAATCTTCAAAATCTCCAACTGTAACCAACATTGATTAAGTAAGTAATTTATAAAAGTACAAACCAGTTCGTATCTAAACGAAAACAGGTTTGCTTATAATTTGCAATAAGTACAAACATTTTAACTTACCTGAAACGACATCATCTTTTTCGTCCATAATATTCACAATAAAACTCGTTTAGTGGGGCGGTATTTCGGTTAGAATTACAATTCTCAATTAAATTTCGTTTATAAACTCTTATTTTTACCGATTTTACCAAACTGACAAGTGACAGTTTTGACGTAAGCCACAGACAAACATAGTGTTGCCTTGGTTCAAAAGTGGTGTATACAGCTTACACTACTCTTGCACTATAGTACTTGGTTGTAACGGCCCGTGCAAAAACTATGTTTCTAGCGCCATCTGTTTTTGGATACAAAAAGGTGGCTTACTCGACTATTGCACTGAATATTTATATTGTTAAGAACATATCTTACACTAGAACCGTAACCAATGTAAATTGTGGGTTACACCACTTTTGCGCTGATAGCCTCGTATATGGTTTTAAGTTTAATTGATCTAGCGTAATATGGTAAAAGACGTTGTACATATTGCCAACTAGCTCCTAGAAAGAAGAAGGAGTGCTTTTTGGGATATTAGTTATTTAATAACAATCGTTTTTATCAATATATAGATGGTTGTAGTTTGAAGTAGACAAAATATAAAGAAAAATATTTTACTACATTTAGGGCCCGTTGCACCACTTCCTGGTAAGTACCGGATAGGCTATCCACAACCTATCTGACAGATTCTCCATACTTTATCTGTCAAGTTATGTTATCTGGCACTTATCGGGAAGTGGTGGAACAGCCCCTTAAAATATATTCATTCTTCTTTTATGATCGCTTTATTCTAAAATGTCTTGCAAACTGTGTGACTTAAATTTCATTGTCTTAAAATCTTAAAATGAAAATAATAATTATAAAAAAATTATGTAAAAGTTATTTGTTGTTGGAACTTTGAATTGATGTGTAATTTAGTGTAACTCTTGGTTACTTCTTTATTTTGAAGTTGTTTGTTTTTGTGAAATGTCTTATAGAATCTTCATAAAAATCTTATGTCTTACACTGAGCTAAGTGCAGTGATGTACAAAATAAGATGCAAAATGCATTCAGCATTGTTTTATTAAAAGTAAGCTTCCTAAGGCCCTGTTCAAACCGTACTGTCTGCAGGGGCCGAATGTGAGCGAACGTTACGCAGTTTATTGTGTTTCCATACATATTCACTTTTTCGTTCACACCTAACTGACAATACATTATTACACTAGCAGCTAGGCATAGGCGCGGACATTCAATACCATTTATTTTCACATTCACACTGGGGCTCACAGTGTGCCTAATCACATTCTGTGGCTGACAGTCAGTTTGGTTTGAACACAGCCTATTTAAATACTTGTACATACTGCATACTATAGTCTCCATAGCACTAGGAGGCCTATTTAGTTGTGCTACTGCTATCGCTCAGTACATTATATTATATTGTGACTTCAGTATTTAGTTGTACCATTGCAATGTGATTTCTAGTGTAAGTAAGAGGGATATTTTTATTGATTTTGTGAAAATAAAACAAAATTTTCAATTAAAAATGACTTTTATTTAACTACAGTAAATAAAATAACTAATTGTAGTATGACTTACACGGGTGCTACTTTTTTATTTGTTTCTTAGCATCTTCAATTCCCTCTCTGATGTTTTGACGAAATTTATTTATAAACGACATTATTCTATTGATTTTTTGGGGATCAACATCTGCTAGTTTCTCTTTGCTCCTGAAGAACACAGAAACGGCTAGTTGGGCCGCCCTTCGTACTGGATAAGACTCTGCAATCCTCTGAACGAGCCTTTCGTTGTTTGCAAGATACCTTAGAAGTGTACGTAGAGGCATTTTTTTGTTTTTTAAAATGAGCACATATTACGATACTTTTGCAACAGTTCCTGCTTTAGCTGTAGTTGAGTTCTCAATATCTCAAACTGCTTAAGTTGGTCCTGTTTGTTATACTCTATGCCAGGCAACCTCTTTATCTGAAAAATACAAAGTAAATAAGTACGGTACTTAAACTTTATTTGTTATAGTTTTACAGTTAGTATACTGGTACCCCGTATTAATTACAAATCTTTTTTTCAGCAAAAAGTAATTTTCTATTCAGAATGTTTTTTTTTTGTTGCTTCTTATTATGCAACTTAATTTTTTATGGTAATACATGAACGAAAATAGTATTTGTCATTGATGGGGGTGTTCGATAATGATGTAAAATAGGGATAAGCATATTAAAATAGTTACCTGTGCTCTAGCACCTTCCAGTTTCTTTTGCAATTCCAACACTTTTAGACTGCAGTCTTGGGATTCGCGTGCCCTCGCTGATATATCCACATACTCCCTCTCGAAACTACGCAAAAAATTACTTAATGTCAACTGTTATCACATAAGTCTATAAATAAAATTTTACAACAAAAATATACCTGCGTATGATTTCGTACACAATGGGTAAAAAATCTACATCAACATCTTCAACAGATAGCGGGCTAAAATTATTTTGATCAGAATGATCATTATTGTTTTCCATTTTTACAAAATATTCAGAAATTGGTAATTGTTATGTCAATAAAGCTATCGGTCTATCCCTTAGGTTATTTTCTGGTAAGTGGTAACGACTAACGGGGCAAATAATATGAGCGCGCATTAGCAAATCTATATCAAGAGAATACTCATTTATATTTCACACGCCATTAATAATTATTATTTTACTGTTGATTTTAATGACAATTGAACATAATATACTAAGGAAAATGGAAATAAATTGGAAATAAATAAACGCACCAGCACCACACACTCACTTGTCAACAGTCAACTTGTCAAGTTCTTCTTCTTCTTTGGCGTAAGCCTCCCCTTTTAGGAGTTGCCAGCGTCAGAGTTGAGGCGAAAAATATGTACAGTTATAACATATTAAATAATAATATAACGCAAACTGATTGCCATGCACTGGGCACGGGTAATGAGTGATGACTTCATGCGACCATGCAAATACAAGATATAATAAAACAGAAAAAACCAGAACAAGCAAATATAAAGCAAAATATTGTTTCTTAGCCTTTAAATATACATGGAATACATAAACATAATTACAATAAATAATATAATAATTATAAGGAAGAGAATTCTTATTACACCTAGAGCCTAATGTGATTATGAGCAATGAACGAGCATAAGGTGCCTATAAATGGAGAATATACTAACGATAAAATAGATTTAAGATTAGTGGGACGAGGAATATTAGGAGGAAGGTAATCGTACAATGAAAGGTTGTTTTCGCAAGCAAAAAATATATGGTCTGGAGAGCCTTCATCCAAGCCACATTCACACAATGAGCTATCCCTCGAACTTATTTAACTTGTCAGGTTGTCAAAATAATCAAATGTTGTCACTTGTCATTTGTCAACCACGAAAAAGAAACCCAACCTTAGATCACATCTTCTTTTCTTGTCCTAGAAACCAATCGTCCTTATATGACTGTCTACCCAATTCCATTCCTCGCCCTATCAATTTTAAATCGGTTTTATCCTATGTAGATACCCCTTTTATTGAAATTTTATGTGCATATATTTGTGATAACAATATTAAATTGTGACGTTTTTACTAACAATTGTGTTTGTTTTATTTTAGGTGAATCAACTCCTGTAAATATGCAATTCTTTTTGTAACCGTACCCTTGTTACTTCACCAGACCTTCACTACAGTTTAGAGCAAAGTCTTCTCAAAAAACTCTGACACTGGCAATTCACCGAGTCAGCCATTAAAAAGAAGAAGAAGAAGAAGAAGAAGAAAAGAAACCCAACATAACCAACCTTATCCAATCTCTATCAATAATCAAATTTATTGTCAGTTTTTATTTTTGGAGTTTATTGGAGTTTACATGGAGTTTACTCCTTAAGAGCCCGGGTTACTCTCGAAATTCTCATACATACGTAATACCAAAATCAATTTCTCATACGAAAATATTTAACATGTTTGAGTTATTTTTCAGCTTAAAATAGTAATTACCTAGGTTCCTGTACAAAAATTAACTTCAAAATATTTGAACACTAAAAAATTTTTTTTTGTGTAAATTTTTTTTTACTAAATTTACTACTAAATATTTAAACACTAAAAAATAGAGTAAAACACTAAAAAATATAATATAAATAAATATTAAATTTACTACAAAATATTTCAACTCTAAAAAATATTTTTTAGTATTAAAATATTTTGTACTAAATTTACTATTTATTTATATATTTTTTAGTGTTTTACTCTATTTTATAGTGTTTAAATATTAAGTAGTAAATTTAGTAAAAAAAATTTATACACAAATTTTTTTTTTTGTGTTTAAATATTTTGAAGTTAATTTTTGTTCAGGAACTTAGGTAATTACCATTTTAAGCTGAAAAATAACTCAAACATGTTAAATATTTTCGTATGACAAAATGATTTTCGTATTACGTATGTATGAGAATTTCGAGAGTAGCCCGGCCCCTTAAGAATCGATTTTCATATATAAGGCGCCTGGTATGAGAAAAATCCGAGGGGTAAAACGAAAACCTACTAACAAGTAACGAAAATGTGTCACGTTTTTGGACGACGGAAACTTTCTAATTTGGCTGTGAGTTCATTAAGACCATAAAGGTAATATACCTATCGGAATATAATATTATATAAAATAATAGAATTATACATATAATAATATAATATAATTATATTAGAATATTATATAAAATAATATAATAGTATAATTATATAATAATATAATTATTTCAAATTCAGGGAGGGGGTAGCCGAGGTGTTGCCTTTGATGTTAGAAGAAACCCCGTTCCTCTAGGCCTATTGGGAGCGGAGTTGAGTTGAATTGAGAAAAAAATATTTTGAAATAACTATGGCAGAAAGGGGTGTAGATAATATTGCCGGAACATCTGATTTCATATTATAATAATCTTTTTTCAGTTGAATAAACTCTTTTTGCGTATGGTTAGATACTCGTACTTAAGGAGTAAACTCCAGTCGTGCGTCGGAGCTGACACACTTTTTCTAATTTGGCTGTGAGTGTATTAAGACCATAAAGGTAATATACCTATCGGAATATAATATTATATAAAATAATATAATTATATTATTATTTTATATAATATTTGGGGGATGAACGTTGTCCGCGTCCGTAGGATATACCACCTTTCCTAGGCCCACCCTACACGTATCCCCTGGGTGGTGCTAAACGGACAACAACGCCGAGGCTCGGGCGGCGGTTAACTAGCCCGATGCGCCTGCACGGAAACGTGTCAGACCTGTGATGGTAGGAAATGCCCATCACAAGCCGTAACCCTGTGGTCATGTTTCACAGGACCGGTAACCTTGGCTTCACCGCCCGGGCTACGAGGTAGAAAGCCTCTATAAAAATTCACCCCAAGTCTACGGTGGGATGCGCGCCAGAGACTGCGTGGCTAGTGGGAGACTTAGTCGTTAGCGTTCAACCTCGGCGGACCTGGCAAACGTCGTTGAACTCGCCTTCTAGGGAGAATAGGCGTCACCTTCCTAGCGACCTGTTTTATCGACCTAACTCGTGGGAACAAGATGGAAGATTCACAAAACAAAATACTAACACAACAAATTTTTCATAGGAGCCTCTTTTTAAACAGACCGCGGTCGCATTCAGTTAGTGACGATCGCTCACTGAACAACACGATCATCAGCGACACACAAAAAAAGCAGGACGAAGATATAGCAAACAAAAACATAGATCACACCTCACGTTCATGGACTGAAGTAACAGGAGGTAAGAGACGCAGAGATAGTCCTGAGCACAAAAACCAACAAGTGCAAAAACAAACTAAATTGAGTACATACTGGCTGAGTCAACCTATTGCTACATCCAACAGATTTAACGAATTAGATGTTGAAGTCGTTGAAAATAGTAATTCAACCAATAAAGAGAAAGCTATAAAACCTCCTCCCATTTTTGTGGATAAAGTGGAAAATATAAAACCGTTAAAAAACCTATTGGATGAACATGCCTCTGAAAACTATGAGATACGAGTGCTGAATGAAAACAGAGTAAAAATTCAAGCTCAAACACCAGAAGCTTATAAAGAAATAGTAAAGCAATTAGAGGCAAAACAAACATAGTTCTATACCTATCGCCCTAAACAGGATCGTTCATTCAAAGTAGTTCTGAAAAACATACATCCTTCTACAGTGTAGCGTCCTTGATTGACTACTACTACTTTTACTTGATAAATGAAACAATTGACTTGATAAACCGTTACTTGATTTATTGCTTGATACTTGTTATTACGAAATATCCAGAACACAAGGCAAACTTCAACAGAATCGCGAAAAAACTAAAAAAAAGAACTTGAAACGCAGAAACAGATCGAAACAGAAATTTTCCTCAAAAGTCTTGACGCCACCCCAGCCACTGATTACTCCCTATGGAAAGCAGAAGAAATCTCAAAAGATCTGTTACTCACCAAACAGCCAATAGAAAACCAGATGGAACCTGGGCTAAAAATGACAAAGCTGGAGTATTTGCGGAACACTTATCGAAAGTATTCACTCCGAACGTTGGTTGCGACTCCACAAAGACGAACGAAGTCTTGAACGAGCTCACACTAACTCATCAAAATGACTTACCAATTAACAAAATTAAAACAAAGGAAGTTATCCGAACTATCAGGAAACTAGACGTTCATAAATCTCCTGGCTATGATCTAATAACGGCGAAAATCTTAAAAGACTTACCAAAAGCAGGATACAAATATCTTACGCAATTATTCAATGCCTGCCTCTGGAGAAATTTTATTTCACCTCAATGGAAAGTAGCTGAAATTATCCTCATTCCAAAACCCGGCAAAGATACGACCAAAGTAACATCTTACCGACCTATAAGTCTTCTCCCAATTGCATCTAAAGTACTGGAAATCCTATTTCTAAATCGCCTGGCTCCAAAAATCTCAGAAGCTAAATTAATCCCTGAACACCAATTCGGCTTCAGGCCTGGTCATGGCACGATTGAACAGGTTCATAGAATCGTGGAGAAAATTAACAACACATTTGAAGAAAAGAAGTGGTGCTCTGCCGCATTTCTAGACATCTCTCAGGCATTTGATAGAATCTGGCACGATGGACTGCTATTTAAAATCAAAAAAAATTACCCATCAATTACTATCTTTTCACAAAATCATATCTTAGTGGAAGACACTTCCATGTAAAACATGGCGATGGCTTCTCCAATTTACATAAAATAGAAGCAGGTGTACCTCAAGGGAGTGTGATGGGTCCAACACTCTATCTGCTCTACACATTAGACTTACCACACAGAACACGTCTTGACGGGAACATACGCTGACGACACCGCAATTGTAGCAACAGACGGCACAGCTGCTGGAGCTTCTGCCAAATTTCAAAAAAATTTAGACGAACTATCTCGCTGGTTAAAAGATTGGAAAATAAAGGCTAACGAAACAAAATCGGTCCATGTTACATTTAGCCTACGACACGAAACATGTCCCGAAGTTGAGCTAAATGAAATCAAAATCCCACAATCCGATGACGTTCGATACCTGGGCGTACATTTAGACCGTAGACTGACGTAGAAAAAGCACATCCAAACATTCCAACAAATCTCCAACAAATCTCCAACAAATCTCCAATTGCTAAAACTTCAATGGTTAATGGGCAAAAAGTCACAACTTCGTCTTGAAAATAAACTTCTACTCTATAATAGTATCTTAAAACCTATCTGGACCTACGGCATCCAGCTGTGGGGTACAGCATCACCATCGAACATTGCCATCCTGCAGAGGTTCCAGTCAAAAACCCTGCGAATGATAACCAGTGCCCCCTTCTCAAACACACACCTCCACAAGGACCTGAAAGTAAAAACTATTAAAGAGGAAATAAAAAGCGCCCTACAAAAATACTCCAAAAGAATACAAAATCATCCCAACCTCCTGGCTAAAACCCTAATGAGCAAAGAGCCTAATGCTACATTCAAAAGGCTCAAAAGACGAGCCCCTCAAGATATGTTAATATAAACAGAGCTAGCACAGAAATGGACATATCACTGGATATGGTCCATACACGCCAAATATGAAACACATAAAATCCAGCTCAATGTCATAAAGACAGATCGCAGGACATAAAGGAGATAAAAAAATAATATTATTATATAATTATATTATAATAATAATAATATAATTATATTATAATATTATATGAAATATAATTATATTATAATATTATATAATTATATTATAATATTATATATAATAATATAATTATTTCAAATTCAGGGAGGGGGTAGCCGAGGTGTTGCCTTTGATGTTAGAAGAAACCCCGTTCCTCTAGGCCTATTGGGAGCGGAGTTATGGCTACTTTAGTAAGACGTTTGACAGTTGCCGAGCTGTCAATGTCAAAGTTTGAATGCTTGTAACTCGGCAACTATTTGTCCTGGATATGGGTTTCTTCGGCTTGATCTTCCTGGATTTTTCTCCTCTATTTGATTCTGGCCTTAGAATTGAGAAAAAAAAATTGATGTCTCTGATTTAGTTCAAATTCAGGGAGGGGGTAGCCGAGGTGTTGCCTTTGATGTTAGAAGAAACCCCGTTCCTCTAGGCCTATTGGAAGCTGCGTTATGGCCGCTTTTGTTCGACGTTTGACAGTTGCCGAGCTGTCAATGTCAAAGTTTGAATGCTTGTAACTCGGCAACTATTTGTCCTGGATATGAGTTTCTTCGGCTTGATCTTCCTGGATTTTTCTCCTCTATTCGATTCTGGCCTTAGAATTGAGAAAAAAATATTTTGAAATAACTATGGCAGAAAGGGGTGTAGATAATATTGCCGGAACATCTGATTTCATATTATATTATTTTTTTTTCAGTTGAATAAACTCTTTTTGCGTATGGCTAGATACTCGTACTTAAGGAGTAAACTCCAGTCGTGCATCGGAGCTGACACTTTTTTTATAGTGGGTGGATGACTGTGGGTAAAGCAAGCGTAAAGTAATATTGTATCATGTATGGTCATGACCAAGGTCATGACACATCACACAAGTCACAACACAAGGCGACTTTTACAACAGAAACGTTATCTCACTAGCTATATAGGTATAGTGCGTTTCATCGAATAGTTCCTTTGCCGTCATGTTGGCATTCCTGTCTGTCAATAATGTAAACAAGGTTGACATGTTCTGCGAGTTTTCATAATTTTACTGTGATTTCGTGAGAAAATCAACCCGAGTTTATTGGAATTATTGGGGCCTGGTTACGTTTTTCACGTTCACAAAACTCTTTCACTCTTAGCACCATCATTCTTTCACCACTCTTTAATGTTTTCGGCATGATTTTCTCACGAAATCACAGTAAAATTATGAAAACTCGCAGAGCATGTCAACCAAGATGTCAACCTTGTTTACATTATTGACAGACGGGAATGCCAACATGACGGCAAAGGAACTATTCGATGAAACGCACTATTTACCACTTTAGCAACAAAATATACTAAAAACAAAATAAAACAGCTAGGGCTGCTGCACACTGCTGGTCACAAGTCACAACTCACAAGTCACAACCAAGCAACCAACAACTCACACCGTGTACGGTATACCTAATAATATAGCAGTTGCATTGCAATGATAAAAAATAAACGGTCAAGTGCGAGTTAGACTCGCGCATGAAGGGTTCCGTACCTTTATAGAACAAAAATAGGAAAAAATGTGTTTTTTGTATGGGAGCCCCCCTTAATTATTTATTTTATTTAAATTTTATTATTATTTATTAAAGTAAAAATACAATTATGAATATTCCAGATGCCATCTATTGCCATCATTTACATCGAGCAAAAAATGGCAAAAAAATCACGTTTGTTTTAGTAATAGGGTCTCGTTTTTACCCTTTGGGTACGGAACCCTAAAAACGTTGAAGTGACAGTTGTCAATTGACAGATAGTTGACAGTTCATGTTTGCTTTGTAGTTTGTTCCTAAACTCTTACAGTATCTAAAGCTAGTGAGATTAAGTTTCTGTAGCCAATAAAATCTCGTCAAGTAGAATAATTTATGATCCAATAGTACACTGCTATTGTTTAAAAGCACGCCCGTTGTTTCGTTCCAAAAAACGTCACGACTCTTGTAAATGTGTACTTACATAAAATATGTGGAATAAATAAAAGTTAAGTGAAACTTAATTTTGACCATGGATGAAGTTCGAAAACTAGAGCACCTCTCCCTCGTATCTAAAATCTGTACAGAATTAGATAACCACTTAGGACTAAACGATAAAGATTTGGGTATGTTTCTTGATGTTTCTATATTTATTACCTGTAAATCACGGTAAATATTAGTAATTCATAGTTCATACTATGATCGTAATAACTGAAAATAGTTATTCATGTGGTTACAAATAATTATTAAAAAATCAGGATTAACTCAGGATCCTAGCTACATATATAGTAGCTTGTATGCTTGCAACTTTTCAAATCCTTGGGTAATATACTTACCCATTCAGTGCGAGCAACGCACCATTTGCGTTGAGGTACCTTTGATATTTTTCCCGGTTTTTCTTTATGATGGCTATATTTAATTTGAATCTTTGGCCTCATTAGCTCCTGGAGATATATTTTACATGTGGTGACACTGTCGGTTTTTGGTCTGGACCTCCCCTCTTTTTTTGAAAGCGAAAAAACCGTTAGCCCAAAAACTGCCTGATTTCAATTCAACATGTTTTCAGTTTTATTGAATTAGAGTGAGAAGTTTTTGACTAAGAACATAAAAGTAAACAATATATTTAGGTATACTACAATTTTTCTTCGATTTATGGTATATTTTATGAATAAAATTACCATAACGCAAATGGTCCATTCAATGGCATTTTAATGGCGAATTTTGTTGGATGGTTTCATGCATGACGCAACACTACTATGTTCAAATTAGTAAATTTTACCAACCATTCGTTGTATTTATAATTAAATTGATACAAAATCTTTTACTAGCTGACCAGTTGTATTTTTCAATATTTAAGAAAAAAAAATATTTCAAATAAGTAAGAATTTTATTTATTTTATAAGGATTTTATTTCAATTTTCAGTTTTTTTTCTAAGAGTGAAGGGGAGAAAGGACTTTAAATTACCATGGGTAGCTTGATAAGCAGTAAACTGTATGTAGAAAAAAACCTACCTGTATTTAAAAATTATTCAGCTACCCACTATGTTGCATAACACAGTTCAATTAAAACAAAAGCGTCAACATAAGTGGTGCGTTGAATGGCACTTGTGATTGGATTTGTCTCACCAGTGCCACCAACACAATTGGTGCGTTTATCGTATTTAGAGAGGTTTTCGTTATTTATTGCATTATTTAATACATAAAATACGTTAAACAGTGTATTTTAAGTTAGAAAAAACAAAAAAATCAAGTGGCACCACCGTTATGTTACAGGTGGATTGGTGGCATTGAATGGGTTAAGCTAATGGGTTTTTAGCTTAGGTACAATAATTTAATATCATAATCAATTAAATGTTATTTATTTTCAGCTGAATTTATCATAGATTTGGCAGAAAAAAATCCAGAATTTGAAAGCTTCAAGAATGCTCTTGTTGAAAATGGTGCAGAATTCTCAGATTCATTTACTTCTAATTTATTACGAATCATCCATCACATGAAACCTTCAAAAACAGAAGATCAAAAAGATGAAAAAAATGCTGGAAGCTCAAATCCATTAGCTGCAAAATTTCCTGGCTTGGCAATTCCCAATAATAAACCACAAAAGTTTTCCTCGGACGATGACAGTGATGATGATTCCAAAGATACTAAACATAAAAGAGTAACAAGCAAACAAATGTTTCAAGATGTTGGAAAACCAATGGCTAAGGATAAGGGCAATAGTGTCGTGGATGATGCTATGGCTGCATTTGAAGCGCTAGCCCCATCAAATTGTAAAAAAAATGAAGAAGTCAAAGAATCTGTAGACACCAAAGCAAAGAAAGAATACTCAAGAGATAGAAGAGAAAGTGGAGATAGGAGAAGTCGCAGTAAACATCGGAGTAGAGAAAGAAGTCGGAGTAGAGGAAGAAGAGGCAAAAGTAAAGACAGAAGAAGTAGAAGTCATGGCAGAGATAGAAGGAAAAGATCAAGAAGCCGGCACAGGTCTAAATCAAGAGACAGATCTCGGCGATCTAGATCGAGGGATAGACATCATAGGTCCAGGTCTAGAGACAGGCGGCGTAGATCTAGATCTAGAGAAAGAAGATCAAAGTCAAGGGGCTACTCTCCCGATAGGGATGATAGGGGGAGACACAGAGATAGCAAATATAATAGAGGACAAAGAAACAGAAGTCCTGAGGTGCCAATGAGTGAGGACCCTGAACCTGGAAAGGTATAAAAAGCTTGTATTATACATATTTATTTCTTGTCTGTGCACATAGCAAGAATTATAACTTTCACATCAATTTAAATTTTGTAGCCATTTAAACTAGCTTGCTTGTTCTAGCTTGGTATGATAGGCCTAATTTTAAATAAATCAAATCAAATAATTTTATGCAGAATATTTTTATACAAAATCTTTTCTGAAAGTCGACACTATGGTGCCTATTACCGGTTCGGTAACTAGCCCGGCGAGAAGAACCAGTGTCAGGCCTGTCCCACTCGCGCCTGTAGGCATCAAACTGTAAGTGCCCCCCTAGGGGGGCACTTCAGTAGGGACTCACAGGCTAGCGGTGACGCGCGCGCACGAGTTTTTAGTTAATTGATCGTTGCATGCCTACCTGCGTACTTATTCATTCGCTGTAACAGAATTGATAAATTAATCTGATCACAATGGACAATAAAAAAAAGGGCAAAGAAATATTGCGCAGTGTTTAACTGTCTTAACACGGAATGTGAACCAAATTTGACTTTCTTTAAGCTCCCTAAGGACGATGAGAGTTAAGAACTTTTTAAAATTGTTTTATTATTATTTATTATAGATTTAAATATTGTACAATTTATTATAGAGTCATATTTCTTATGATTTAAATAGTTTTAAATACTAGTTGAAGTAGAATATTATATTAGTTGGATTACCTTCGTAGACGTATAATTAATAAAGGTATTTCATTGTCAAAAAACACATTAATTAATAAGGTTAGGTATTAATTTTTACTAATAGTAAGTATCGTAGGTTGGTGTCGCGTCTTTGCTATTATAATATTTCGTGATACGTACTATTTACTGACCTCCAATATACAATGTATATTGGAGGTCAGTGGTACTATTCGAAACCTGATTTGTTTACAAAAATAACTAAGTTATACAAACACTTTAAGAGCCCGGGTTACCCTCGAAATTCTCATACATACGTAATACCAAAATTATTTTCTCATACGAAAATATTTAACATGTTTGAGTTATTTTTCAGCTTAAAATAGTAATTACCTAGGTTCCTGTACAAAAACTAACTTCAAAATATTTAAACACTAAAAAAAATTTTTTTGTGTATATTTTTTTTTACTAAATTTACTACTAAATATTAAACACTAAAAAATAGAGTAAAACACTAAAAAATATATACATAAATATTAATAAATAATTGTTAGCCACCACTAGGCCCGTTGTCACTAGCCATTCGGCAACCGCCCTGCCTCTGGCATTCGTCGCCGGGGAACCCCACAACGTGGACTTCGCGTTGAAGTCCCCAGCAACGACTACTGGGTTGGCAGCTCTGCTCACATAGGTGGTGAGCCGCAGGAGAAAGGACTCATACTCCACGATAGGTCGGTTTGGGGAAAAATAGACCCCCACCACGGTGAGGGGTCCCAAATCGGCGACGACGAAGCCGTGCCCCCTAGTCACGCTCCTGATAGAAGGAGGCATGATTCCGGGGCCCAGGACTAACGCCACCGTTGAGTCCTCGTCCCCGATCCATTTGCTCCTGGGCAGGACACGATACGGCTCAGCCATCACTGCAACGTCGATCATCCGTTGCGCCATCTCATGCAACCAGAGATCTTGCGCCCGGGCGCAATGATTAAGGTTGCCCTGCAGAAACTTAAAGGACGCCGCTATGAGGCGTCCATCAGTGCCGCTTCAGCAACGGTAGTCGCCGTGGATGTTGTGGCGACTGCCTTAGGTGCCTTGCCCTTCTCTGGACCGTCCCTCTTTTTCTTAGGCGCCGTTTTCCCGCAGGATTTAGCTCCCACGATGTGGCCGGCCTACCATGAGCCTCACATAATGCACAATGAGGCGCGTTTTGGCACCCCGCAGACGTGTGGCCCGACTGGCCACAACGGAGGCAAAGCTCACTGCGATCTACCTCGCTCTTGCATATTGCCCGGGTGTGCCCGGCCTCCTGGCATCGGTAACATATCATGGGGCGTGTGCCCAGAAGTGCCACACGCACGATGGTCCACCCAACGCAAACTTTTACGTTTGGGGCTGTTACCTTCTTTGCCGCCTCGACCGGGCACTTAACCCAGACTGATCCACGGCCTCTGCGGTCTCGCCTGATCTCTCCAACCTTAATGTCGCCAACTGCGCAACCACCGGGAATTGAAATGGCCCGTGCCACTTCTGCCGGGGTGGCGGAGTCATCCAGACCCTGTAGGCGCAGCTCCGTGCAGCGCTAAGTATATATAATATCCTACATGACCCCCGCTCTCCCCCCTACCTTAAGGATCGCTTTCAGTATCGTAGTACAGTAGACCACAAGCGTGTGTTACGCTCGGTTTATAACAATAAACTACTAGTACCTTTTACCAAGTCGGGATACTTTGCTGATTCTTTTGCTGTGAAGGCCACTTACTTGTGGAATGAACTACCACTCGAGATTCGCGAGTCGCAGTCACTCGCTACTTTCAAATCGAAGCTACATAACCATCTGAGGAGTAAAGTCACTTGCTAATTTTAGTTTTCTTATTAATTTTATAATATTATAATGTATCTTTATTTATAATATATTTTATTACATGTAGACCTACAAAATATTTATTTATTTTATTATTATATTAATTATCCAATTGCGAACTACATTACTGTTATACAATATTTACCTAATATTATTATTATTTTAGTAAGTACTGTACTCTTTACCCCGCATACTATTTTTAGATTTAAATTTTCCTCTCCTGCAGGGTTGCCTGGAAGAGATCGCTTATAGCGATAAGGCCGCCCTTGCCCACATTTATGTTTTACTTAAGTTTCAGTAACTGATTGTACTTAATTTAATGTGAGCAATAAAGAGTCTATCTATCTATCTATCTATCTAAAATGTTACCCCTCTAATAAAATATAACATATCGTATTACCTAGAATAAAACCAATCAAAACAACAATAGTCTTTGGTTGACAAGCTTATGTCAAAGTTTTTAGGACTTTTACGAAGGAAGAGAATGCAAACTAACTAGGTAAAGTGTAAAAAGAAGCTTTGATTATTTAAAAATTTCACACTTTAACGGATGCGGGGTGGTATCTGGAAATCTGCAGATTACCTAGTTAATGTACACAGTAACGTATTCCGCATTCTAACTGTAACATATGAATTAATTGAAACTATGTGTAAACCATTATTCACTAATTTTCAGATTTACAATGGCAGAGTGGCCAACATTGTGCCATTTGGATGTTTTGTGCAAATGGAGGGGCTTAAGAAGAGATGGGAGGGTCTGGTGCACATCTCCCAGCTGCGGGCCGAGGGCCGTGTCACCAACGTGTCAGATGTTGTCTCCAGAGGGGATAAAGTCAAAGTAAGTGTGAAAATTCAATTTCTTTCTTTGCAAAATGTGATTTAGTAAAGATGTTAGTAGCATAGACTTATAATATTCGATCATATGTTTATGGTTAGTAGAGTTGACAATGGTACCATCACATTTGCCCGTGATTTGCCCAATCGAGCATGCAAATGTTTATAGCTTATAAACTACAATTTAATATGAGATATTACTATTCTTACAAATTAACAAAGTATAAATTATATTCTAAATGTGTTATTATAAAAAATATTAAGGGGAAAAGACTTTTGCTTCCATTTAAATTCTTTATATGAAGTTCTATTTATTTCTTTTTACAATTCGATTCTACTATTACCTTGTCATTTGAAGTTAGAATATTAATGTAACATTTTCTTAATTGTTTTTTTATTTATTTATATAATTGTATTTTTTAACCAATATTTAAATAATATGGATATTCTTCTAAATTCTAATAAACAATATTTTTATTGACAGGTCAAAGTGCTATCGATGACTGGGCAAAAAGTCTCGCTCACCATGAAGGATGTGTGCCAAGAGACTGGCAAAGATCTAAATCCAACTTTACCAGCGCAGTTAGAGGTATAAGGTTTATTTCCTAAAAAAACTTTGTTAGGTTTGAATGTAAAATAAGTGGAACATTTTTTAACAGTGCAATAATTATATTCATTATTCATGCCTTTTATCAAGGGGTTAAACTTAGATACCTATATTTAAATTATTTAAATTTAAATAATTTGATTCACAGTTATTATTAAATTGATAAGTCAATAATCAAAGTAATTTCTTATTCAAAGTCGGTATAAAAATACACTTTTTAACGTCGAGTCTACAATGATGCTTACTACCGGTTCGGCAACTAACCCGGAAAGAGAAATCGGCGTAAGAATTTAATACGATTAAACAACAGAAACTAGTTCAAATTGTAACACGATTTTGTCTTGTAGGCTGAACGTGAAGGTCGCAACCCGGACCGTCCGCCGCCGGCGGCGACTGTGCTGGCGGGTCTGCAGGGCGGCATCGACCCGGACGAGGACTCCAGCCGGAAGCGCGTCACCAGGATCTCCAGCCCAGAGCGGTGGGAAATTAAACAGGTACAAAGTCTCTTCTACATAATATTATGTCCCTCTTTCACCGATTAAAAGATTTTCACTGCGCATAATATAGACGTCAATAACATTATAGATGTTGTTTTGTCATTTTATTCTATTAAAATATAATTATTACATTAGAAAAAGATGTCAAGGACAAAACATTATATAATAATCTCCTTTTACATTAAAACCTTACATAAAAATTATCTTACCTCTAAATATTATACTAATACTCCTAAGTGTGTACAAAAAAGTACACATTTAGTAGGGAGCTTTATTTACTTTTTTTTAGTTTTTATTAATATAATCTTCCTGTTTTTTAGATGATTTCATCCGGAGTCATAGACAAGAGCGAGTTGCCGGACTTCGACGAGGAGACCGGTCTTCTGCCGAAAGACGAGGACGGCGAGGCGGACATCGAGATAGAACTCGTTGAGGACGAGCCCCCCTTCCTTCAAGGTCACGGGAGGGCTTTACATGACCTGTCTCCTGTGAGGATCGTTAAAAATCCGGATGGCTCTCTAGCCCAGGCCGCAATGATGCAATCGGCCCTGGCCAAAGAGAGACGGGAGCAGAAGATGTTGCAGAGGGAGCAGGAAATGGAGAGTCTGCCGACGGGCTTGAACAAGAATTGGATCGACCCGCTGCCGGAGTCGGACGGGCGCGCGCTCGCAGCCAACGTGCGCGGCACCGGCGTCGCGCCGCAGGACCTGCCCGAGTGGAAGAAACACGTCATCGGTGGGAAGAAGTCGTCGTTCGGAAAGAAAACTAATCTGTCGCTATTGGAGCAGAGGCAGTCGCTGCCCATTTATAAATTGCGCGATGAGTTGACTAAGGTATGTAATTCGTTTGAGCTATTTAGTTTATTTATGTTGTGTTGTTGAGTGACTCCTTTCTGTCCTGTTTAAGAATAAGAACATATTTATTTTGACACCACACAACATCATGTAGAACACAATACATACATATTGTGTGATGTCGAAATTGGCCCAAGCTCAGCTATACGCAGCAAGCAAGCTTGCTGCACTGATATTCTGCAAGGGCCAATGAGTGACATCACCACAAAATAAGGGGGAAAAACTATACTATACTCTTATAATTACGACTTACAATAAAAGCTAACAATAATTCTGTCTCTTCAATAATTTGTTTCTGTCTGAGATGACTCTAAAAGTTGCAGATATTAATTATTATTATATAATATATTTTGTGCAGGCGATATCGGACAACCAGATCCTGATAGTGATCGGCGAGACGGGGTCGGGCAAGACGACGCAGATCACGCAGTACGTGTGCGAGAGCGGGCTGGCGGCGCGCGGGCGCGTTGCGTGCACGCAGCCGCGTCGTGTCGCCGCCATGTCCGTCGCCAAGCGCGTCGCCGAGGAGTTCGGCTGCCGGCTCGGCCAGGAGGTCGGATACACCATCCGGTTCGAGGACTGCACCGGACCCGATACTATTATCAAGTATGTAATATTATGCATTCACAAATATATTCTAAACATCTGTTTGTGTAATCGACTTCGTTTTTATTTCACATTGTATTTATCAATTCAATCGGTTCTTTACTAAGGTAACGGTACGGTAATCGACAACCAATCTCTTATTTCAGATACATGACAGACGGTATGCTGCTGCGGGAGTGCCTAATGGACCTGGACCTTAAGAGCTACTCGGTGATCATGTTGGACGAGGCGCACGAGCGCACCATCCACACGGACGTGCTGTTCGGTCTGCTGAAGCAGGCGGTGCAGAAGCGGCCCGAGCTGAAACTTATCGTGACGTCGGCGACGCTCGACGCCGTCAAATTCTCTCAGTACTTCTTCGAGGCTCCCATCTTCACGATCCCCGGCCGCACGTTTCCGGTAGAGGTGCTGTACACGAAGGAGCCGGAGACGGACTACCTGGACGCGTCGCTCATCACCGTGATGCAGATCCACCTGCGCGAGCCGCCCGGCGACGTGCTGCTGTTCCTCACCGGCCAGGAGGAGATCGACACCGCGTGCGAGATCCTCTACGAGCGCATGAAGTCGCTCGGCCCCGACGTGCCCGAGCTTATCATCCTGCCCGTGTACTCGGCGCTGCCGTCCGAGATGCAGACGCGCATCTTCGAGCCCGCGCCGCCCGGCTCGCGCAAGGTCGTCATCGCGACCAACATCGCCGAGACCTCGCTCACGATAGACGGCATCTACTACGTGGTGGACCCCGGCTTCGTCAAGCAGAAGGTGTACAACTCGAAGACGGGCATGGACTCGCTGGTGGTGACGCCGATCTCGCAGGCGGCGGCGAAGCAGCGAGCGGGGCGTGCGGGCCGCACGGGGCCCGGCAAGACCTACCGCCTGTACACCGAGCGCGCCTACCGCGACGAGATGCTGCCCACGCCCGTGCCCGAGATACAGCGCACCAACCTCGCTACTACCGTGAGTGACGCTATACGAGTAGTAACGTTTTTTTTATTTTAATATTTTTTATATAAACCATGTGGAAATAGGTTTGAATAAAATGAAAAATAACATAGTAAAAGCAAACAAAGCCTTTGGAAAGAAAGATTTGTAACCGTGACGTCATATCACAGTCCCGGCGTACAAAGACCATGTGTGAACTGTGAACTGTGATGTGCTGCATGTGATCACTGCATACAAATTTCGTTTAGAAAGATATAGAAAACTTTGAACCCAAATATTATGTTCAACAGAAATAACATGTTGATTATGATCTATGTTTTTCCAATAAAGTATTACTTTGCAGTACTACTACTATGTAGTAATAACCCCATTCGCATAATAGAATTCAACGCTTCTCATCTTACATTACTAACACGGAATATGTGTGCAGGTGTTGCAGCTGAAGACGATGGGCATCAACGACCTGCTGCACTTCGACTTCATGGACGCGCCGCCGGTGGAGTCGCTCATCATGGCACTGGAGCAGCTGCACTCGCTCTCCGCGCTCGACGCCGAGGGCCTGCTCACGCGGCTGGGCCGACGGGTATGTCGATTGCTTTTTAAATAGTTTCTTGTAGCTCAGCGTTGCCAGGTTTTTTTGTGCCAAGTCGGGACTTTGGAACTTTTTGAGTAATTATTTTTTAACAAAAAATTAAAACCGACTTCCAAGGTAAAAACAAAAGTAATACTTATTCATAATCTAAAAAGTATCAAATAATTCTTATTCCTTATTATAGTGGCGTCTTCAGACTTCGCCTAAACCTCAACTATTTCTGTACTCAATCTTCGTACTTTTGAAGTCGGTACCAGCCCGGAAAAGTTCTGAGATCCTTGACATAGCAATTACGTTAAGATTAAAGCTGGTACCGACTTCGAAAGCATGAAGATTGAGTACAGAAATAGTTGAGGTTTAGGTTAGGTTAGGTTAGTTGACGTATAGTATAAAAGTATTAAATATATTTCCGTTGTCTGGTACCTGTAACACAAGTCCTTTAGGTACTTAGCACGGGGCCAGATTGACGTGGTGTGAAGCGTCCATAGATATTATTAGATATTATTTATAAGATCTATAATTACTTATAACATTTTATGGTTCTATCTATTATAGTTGCGACAGCGTACGCAAAATAAGTAACTTTTCTGGTTGATTTTTTCACCTGGGGTCCGAAAAACCCAAATATTTTATGAAACCCTATTTTGTCCAAAATAAAATTTAGCCTATGTTCAGCAGAAATAATATAGGATTCATTGGCTTTTGCTTGGAGTAGTTTAAATAACGCCAAAACCCTCAAACTTGTACTATAAGGATTCAAAAGTTCTGTTGGGTACCTTCAGAACCAGGGTATATCCTGGTGCAAAATCTTACTTTTTGGTAGTATATGCCTGAAATACTTCAGAAAAAATCGAAATCACCATAATATGTTCCCATATAAATTTCAAGGAGTCCCCTCGATTCCTCATGGATCCCATCATCAGATCACCACTTTTGTGAACATGGTACCAACCTCGGATTCAACCCTGTACAACAACAAAAGAATCATGAAAATCGATCCATAATCGGCGAAGTTATGGTTGAACATACAAAAAAAAAACAGAAGAACATATAACCTCCTCCTTTTTGTAAGTCGGCTAAAAAAACAGGATTTTCGGTCAAAAAACAAGGTAAAATGTATGTACTATGTATAAAATCAAAAGTTTTTTGAATTTTTATCTTTTTATTTGCGTTAAAATAACGTTTACGTGACAAATGACAATAAATAGCAAAAGTAGCCAAAGAAAATCCACCCCTCTACCTCCCATACCATCTTCATTACGCACCTTTCTTTCTCTCTTATGCCATCTTCATTACGCACCTTTGATGAAAACGTTTTGATGAAAAAAAATCGGGATGTCTGGCAACGCTATTGTACTCTCAGAGAAGATTACTAGGCAGATGGGGGATCTACCTACGTAGTTTGGTCGCTTTACGTCAAACCCAGCCGACAGAAGTACCCTGCACATTGAATTGACGTGATTTGTCATTCAACCAAATAACGTTGGTCTGTCAACTGCCTAGGAATCAATTTAGAGATCAACTAAGATAACACTTCAAACGTTTTGAGTTTTGGAGGGGCGCGCCCCCTCCAAAACTCAAAACGTTTGAAGTGCGTTGTCTTGCGCGGTAGGCTAGTTATGATTAGTTGACCAACAAATCTTGGTAATAAGTGACATTAACTGTGATATTACGTGTACTGTGATTGGTTGAATACTTACTACATACAAACTCTTTTATAAGGATGTGACTACACAAATTGAAACAAGTCATTTGGAGGGGCGCGCCATGTTATCTGTTGATCTCTACCTTATTATGCAATAATGTATTTTTAACACGCTTTTAATTTAATTAGCTTTAAAGTAATTGTAATCCCACCAAAACATGAAATGTAAAAGGAGCCAAGCAAAATATTGCATAGCTATTCAATACTTCTGTCGTAAAAATTTACAGATCACATTCAAGCCAAGCCTTCAACTTATTTTGTAATTTAAATCAACATTCAGTAAATGTATCAATAGATTTCTTTATTTTATAATTATTATAGTGGCTTGGCAATGAGCACTAGAGAAATAATCAGCTACTAATTGGATTTATTGGGTACCATCAGCCACCCTACCTTCCTTCCAGCATTCAGGGAACTCCGCCTGCAAGCATGCACTAAATAGTTCCCTCATTCTGTCCTTGAGCGGGCCCATCGACTTAACCCACACTCGACCAGGGATCCCGTCGGGGCCTGGGGCAGTCTTTCGCCCACTTAGTTTGAGAATGGCGGCCTCCATCTCGCTTTCCGATACAGGTGGCACTTTCTCGGCTGTGGCCGGCTCTAAATCTTCGAGCGGCTAAAAAAAAAAGGGTACCATCAGCCACATGCGTCGTTACATAATATTAAAACACTTTACGCTTGCCGTCTGTGTAAATATGAACTCCTCCCAATATGCAGTTTTATATTTGTTTCTATTGTGCTCATTGCCAAGCCACTATAATAATTATAAAATAAAAAAATCTATTGATACATTTACTGAATGTTAATTTAAATGACAAAATAAGTAGAAGGCTTGGCTTGAATGTGATCTGAAAGCTTTTTACGACAGAAGTATTAAATAGCTATGCAATATTTTGCTTGGCTCCTTTTACATTTCATGTTTTGGTGGGATTTCATTTCGTTTTTGAAGGTTTTTTTTTCTTTTCTTTTCAGGTCACGTTATAACTTTTCTGTACTTAGCTTAGCATCCATTCCCTATCTTCTTTAATATATTTTTTATTTGAGGCTTCGTTAGTTCTATAGGTGGACAACGTAACGTAAATACTTCTGAGTTCTGAGTCGATTATTATGTTCATGATATATAATTGACTCTTAAGCTAATACTTGAAGGTGGTCATTTTTAGTATTACCGTTAAATACATAGCAGCACTGTTGTAAGCGTCTCAACGTTCTTCGCAGGAATGAAACACACCTTATTTCATGTGATAACTTAAAACTCCCCTGATAATTGTATCGAGCAAGTAAGGAGTGTATATCTCAGTACTGATTAATGATTACATTTATATTTAAATGGAATTCAATTATTTTTTCATTATTAACGTTGTTAATATTATTTTTTATTTAATTAATACCATTTCATTAAGTTCATAACTAACTTAAAGCCTTTTGTACGTCAAACAAATACTATGCAGTCGAAACTCATAATGTTCTTGCAAAGTTACAAACATAAAAATCTTTTATTTTATTTAATAAATTATTATATTAAATTACCTATTAAGTATATTATTTTTCAATTTCAGTTAGATAGATAGATAGATAGTCTTTATTCACAGAATGAAGTAGTATTACAAGATGTTATAGTCCAGTGTCCAGTGCTTACATTCTACCATTACAATGGTGTGTGAAATTTATTTTTAATTATTAAAAATTAATATTAAATTTTCCTCATTATACAAAAAAAATCATATCAAATACATTAAGAATTAATTTTAAAAACAAATTAAGAATTATTTTAAATACGACATTTTAATATAATGTCAAAATAGAATTGGGTAATATGTCAAAATTCAGATAATAATATGTAAAGTTAGGATTAGATAAATATGAGAAATATAAATTTATTGAATTATATATATTATAATGTCGCACCATAGTCATATTAAATACTGTTATACATAATTAGTCAAAAAACTCATTTAAATTATAATAACTTTTAGTCAGAAGCCATAGTTTTAACTTATTTCTAAATGCATTTATTGATTGTGTCTCTCTTATGTCTCTTGGAATGTTGTTATAAATTTTTATTGCCATATAGTAACAATTTTTTTGAAATAGAGAACTGTGACTAAGTGGTACCTTCAGCTTAGATGGGTCCCTAGATAAATATTTTCTATTTTCATCAACTTTTGGAAACAGTTCCATTTGTTTTTTTATGAAAATACAACACTCAAGTATATATAAATCTGTGACAGTTAAAATTTTATATTCACTAAAAAGAGGCTTACATGTTTCTAGCGGTCCGGCCCCGCGTATAGCTCTTACACATTTCTTTTGTGATATAAATATCCTGCTAATGTCTGTGGTGTTACCCCAAATTAATATGCCGTACCTAAGCAGAGAGCCCACGTACCCATGATAAGCTGTTAAAGCAGCTGCTCTATTAACATTTTTTTTAATAGATTTAATAGCATATACAAATTTATTTACTTTTTTGGTTATTAAATCAGCGTCAGCTTTCCAATCACAATAGCTGTCTAGCATCATTCCTAAAAATTTAATTATGAAATTAAATGATTACTAAATGATTACCTCTTCTATACGTTGATTGTCATACTCTATTTTTAATGCTGGTTTTTTATTTTTTTTTGTTATAGAATTGTATTATTTTTGTTTTACTTAAATTTAATTTAAGACCATTTTTGTCGAGCCATTTTTTCACTATTTTGAGTATATTTATAAGTTCATTCTCATAATTTGTATTTTCTCTATTGTTAGGAATAACTATGGATATGTCATCAGCGAATAGTGTACACTTATATTTCAAAATTTTAGGTAAATCATTAATATATATTATAAATAGTAGCGGTCCTAAAAGGCTACCTTGTGGAACGCCTTTCTTATTCAATTTTACGCGTGATCTGATTTTTTTTAACTCTTTTTTCATAATACGAGTAATTTCAACGCACTGCTTACGGTTTTTCAGAAAACTGGCAATCCATTCAAGAGGTTTACCTCTTATACCATAGCGTTCACATTTGTCTAATAGTATTTTATGATTCACACGCAGTCAAAAGCTTTTGATAGGTCAAATAATATCGCAGACACTTGTTTTTTGTTATCAATATGTGTTAGAATGTCCTTAATCAAACGAAAAGTAGCGAGTGTTGTGGTTTATATTTTTTTGGAAACCACATTGTTCTGTTGTTATTATATTATGTTTGTCTAAAAAATTACTAATTCTTTTATACATTAATTTTTCGAATATTTTGGAAAATATTGGCACAAGAGTAATCGGTCTGTAGTTGTTTGGATCAGTCCGATCACCTTTTTTATGTAGTGGTTTGACTATTGCTAACTTAAGTAGCTCAGGAAAAGTGCCTTCCTCAAACGAGAGATTTATAAGATAGGTTATTACTTCACAAATATTCTTAGCACAGTTTTTTACTATATGTGTTGATACTGAGTCAAAACCTACAACATTGGTATTTTTTAGATTATTTATGGTTCTTTGTACTTCGTCCAATGATACTGGATTCAGGAACATTGTATTGCCGACAGAACCCATGTCATTGTTATTAATGTTTTGTTTTGTGTCATCATTATCATTTCAAAAGTTTTCATTAAAATGATCGGCAATTTTCCAAGCATCAGTTACCCCTATACCGTTTATATTTATTTTATTTATGTCATTGTTGTTATTAGCGTTGTTGTTTTTATTTTTTATCATGTTCCATGTTGCCTTGCATTTATTTCGCGACTTATTTATATATGTACTATTTATATATCTTTTAGAAGACAAGATACATTTTTTTAAAATTTTTGCGTACTTCATATACATATATTTTTGTTCGTTAGTCTTATTCTTATAATATTGGTATTTAAGTTTTCTTTTGTTACGTGATGAGATTTTAATTCCTGACGTTATCCATTTAGGTGACGTATTATCTGATTTTATCTTTACTCTTATAAAAGGAAAACACAAGTCATAGAATAACATAAACATTTCGTGAAAGTTTTTAAATGCGTTATTACAGTTTGATTCACTATATACTTCCATCCAAGACAGTTTAGATAAACATTCATTAAATTTATTTATATTTTCTTTACTATAATCTCTTCGTTCAGTATACCAGTAATTAACTTTTTTTTCGGGTTTACCTATGAAACAAAGGGTTTGAGCCGTATCATGGTCTGAAAGATGAAGGTAGTGAACCTCACCGATTGCTCCTTCTATATTGCTATATATATGGTCAATACATGATTTTTTTCGAGTACACACATTTATGTATGAACACAAATTGTAGTTATCTAATATAGCATTTAGTTTTTTAGTTTTTTCGTCATTTTTTAATCGATCTATATTAAAATCGCCAACTATTATTATTCTCTTATTCAAATTTAGAAGCAGTCTATGCAGTAAGTAGTCTAGTTTTTCAAATAAAATCGATACATTTGAATTTGGTATTCTGTATATACAAATTATAATACATTGATATAAAGGTATAAATACTCCACAACACTCAAAATTTAATTCAATTGAAATTTCCTGGCATAATTTTATTGGTTCACTAGAAAGATTTTTATTCACCATTTACTATATAATATATTGTATAATCCTCTCTCTCCATCCTATCTGCTCGATAGGTTTAATTTTTCCCACCCTCCTGAAATCCCGTGCAGATCCAGTGTCAGAGCTAACCTTTCCCTCCCATCCCATCGTACCAATTTCTACTCCTATTCCTTTACCGTGCACGCAGTCAGATTATGGAACTCGCTTCCGCACACTGTTCGTGACAGTCCAACTATCGCTGTGTTTAAAAGACGATTGAAAGAGCATTATCTTAAATCTCAATCACCGTAATTTGTATTATTATGTATACGTATAGTATTTATTTATTATATTCATATTATTATTTATTGATTTTATATATAATATGTTTTATATTATAAGTCATAGTATAAATTATTATTAGTTTCGGTATTGTTATATAATATAGTTAATATTATAGTTTAGTTAGTTAACAACTATTGATTGTGCACGTCCTATCTGCTGTCTTTTACACTGTATCTCTTCGTAGGGCTGCTGTAAGAGATTTCTTTAGAAATAAGCAGTCCCTTTGTGTCGTCTTTCCGTGTTAATTGTATCTTTATATTGTGTTTCTTGTGTACAATAAAGAGTTAAATAAAATAATAAAACACCAATATACAGACCCCACCCCTTTTGTCATTTGCCCTGGAAAAAGAAGAACCTACATAATATTGTTTTAATTGGATTAATGTTTCTTCTCCCGATTTTACAAATGTTTCAGAGAAGCATAATATTGATAGTGGCCTATTTTTCTCTAAAAACTCATTTATACATATCTCTAGTTGATCTTGCTTATTAATCCTTCAGGCCCCGCGCGAGCACCGGTGATCGCGACAACAATAGAATACAATAGCAATTCCTGGAAATTCCGACTGAAGTATTAATTAACCCTGCTATATTTTGGTGAAGTAAGTAGTAATTATCATTATTTATTATCTGTTTTTCGAAAGAACTGTTGTACCTTTTCTTCAGATTCCTTTTTTACATTATTTTTATTTATTACGGGAAAATAATACAATATAGTTCCTTTTTTCGCAAGGTGCTCTTTTATGATTTCCGTTTTGTTATTTGTATATACTTTGTTATGAGAATAAAATGGTAAAAATTTGTTATAATAATATTGCACATCAACTGTCTTATTAATACATTTTATAATTTCTTTTAAATACCCTTTCTTACTGTAAATATGATTTATGTCTAGTTTTGTATAATCTATAAAGTAGCAGTTGTTATAATTACAAGATACATTTCTTATACAATTATTTAACGTATTTACGTTCAGGTACTTATTACTATTTATATTTATAATGATTATGTTAGTATTTTTAAAGCGAATTAAAATTGAGACGAGGTTGATTATAAGCCTATAAGGATTTTTGTCGTTTTCGCCAATACATAGAACCAGGTAATTTCCGGAACAGTCCTTTATGTTGCAAGAGTTCACGAAATGTTCAGAAGATGCAAATGGCTTAATAATGGAGGACACGGAGAAATTTTTATATGTGGTACCGTCTCTTGAACGTTTTAATTCCGCAGCTATGCCCGATATCTGTTGAGTTCCGACTATTAATATATTTTTTTGGACTGGTAGCGCCATCTTTCGGTTGGATCGTGACTTTATTTTGTACAAGTTGCAATGATTGGTTCGACAGCTGTTTTGTTATGCACTTCTCGCTAACTCCAGTTTTAATAACTCGTTTTTTTCTATTTATAGGTGTAGAGCAATCATCAATATTAATCATAGATACGTTTCTGTTTGGAGTTTTTTGAACAGTTATTCTAGATGGCGTTGTATGTTGAATTTTGTGGTCACTGAGTATTTTCACTAGTGTTTCGTTCTTTTTTTCCTTATCCTGTAATGTCTTTTTTAAAGAAGTAATTTCTAAATTTAAGTTTGATATTTCTTCGTTGGCTATAATTAACTCGTCCTTTAAATCCTGTACTTCTTTTTTCAAATCCATCAAAATAGAAACATCCATATTATCGACATCCTGGCAAGGCAGACTCCGGGCTGATGTATCCATGTTAATTGTTGACGATAATATCGTGTCGACAGACATATTACTGATGTCTGACTCTGAAATTGCTTTTTGTAGCATGCGTCGTCTATATGTAATATTATTACTATCCATAATGTAATGATGTTGCTAAAAATTTCTTGTTACAATGTGTTGTCAAACCGAAAAAAGTGCTTATTACATCTAGGATTTGAACCACGGATTTCTCGTTTCACTACTCGGTAGTTTACTCAATACGCCAATATCGGCATTTAGAGATTGTACGAATTTACTAGTCATATACTAGTTTGAATTGTCTATATCGCTATTTATTATTCCTTTTTAGATGATATACAATATAATATTCATTTTACATAATAACACATTTTATGAATAATCCACCCAAATATAACTCAAGTGATGTAGTATGCTGGTAATTTTTCTAATATAAATCTGTCGTGGGACTCGAACCATATGCCTAAGTATAAACAGTTTGTCGTAACTCGTATGTTCCTTTCGGCTAGCACTGCTAGCAGGCTTGATGACGTGAGTTCATTGACCCGACCGACCAATAGCGTTTAACTTATTTTTCGGTTTGGGTTCAATGGATGTAATTGGTCAGCTGACTGTTCAAATTTATTGATGTAGTTTCTTTGTTCTAAGATCACTTATTGATTTATTGTTAATGTTCATAAATATACGATGTTTTTAGCTGTTATAATAACTCACAGTTCATATGTAGATCACAAAACACTTTTAATCAGCTGTTAGAGACGTATTAACAGTTTAATCTCGGTTTGTAGTCACAGATAGTTTAGATGACTTTTATTTTTCATCTTCGCATTGATCACTTGAATAACACTACCACACACGAGTCGAGGTATAATATACACAATTATATCACACTATATTTAGAGACTATTTTAATTTATTTTATCAAAAATGCACGGAGACGATGTGAAGTTTTTAGGTTTCCCTGCCCAAAGGCTGAAAACGGGGCCCTATTATTAATAACTCTTCGCTGTCTGTCCGTCGTACATTCGTATGGCACCACTCACCAGGCTGGATCTCGAGAACCGGAATAGCTAGATAGTTGCGATTTTCACAAATTATGTATTTCTGGTGTTGTTATAAAAACTAATAGTCTAATCAAAATAAAATAAATTATTAAAGTAGGGCCTCATACAACAAATACGATTTTTTTTCCTATATTCACTCTATGTCCATAATGGTAAGACTTAGGTTTTTGAAAATTTCAGGAAACGCTCAATTTCATGGTAACTTTAATAATTAATAATAAAAATTAAATAAACTTATTATTAAAGGGGGGCTCCCATACAAATTTACGGTACGGAACCCTATGTGCGTCAGTCCGACTCGCACTTGGCCGGTTTCATAATTTTTCCTTTCATTGTGAATAAAGACCTATCCGGGTAACAAATTTCAAGGTTCTAAGTCTGCTAGTTACGTAGAATTTTGATGATCTGTCAGTCAGTGACTAAGTGTAGTAACTTTGACTTTGAAATTTCATGTAATTTGGAGGTTAAGCCAGTTTTAATACTTGCTCCCAGTGACCGAAATTTTAAATCCCTAGCTTTGTTAACATCGAAGATAAAGGCGGTGTGAAATAGCCGCGAACCGCTTCGAGAAAAGCATGGTACGGCCGTGACTTTGCTAAAAAGCTTGGCTGGGGCACTGCCGTGCCCCCAGATATGTACATATAATCATAATAAATTTATGTAACGGAATCCTGGAGCACGATTTTTACCAATCTCCAGTACATAGTCTAATTAATTTAAAACAGTGCATACATATTAATCCTTTAGGCCCCGCGCGAGCACCGGTGATCGCGACAACAATAGAATACAATAGCAATTCCTGGAAATTCCGACTGAAGTATTAAGAGCCAATGACAATGTAATAATTTGTTAAATTTTTTGAATAAAAAAAGTATTTTTTGTTATGATTATTGACTGTATAATAGTTACAGCTGTAAATGTATTCCATTCTAATTTAATAAAAGCCATAAGTTGACACCGGTAGCCAGTCATTGCTCGATTTCACTACAGCAAAATATTGTAGATATTTGTGCAAACTTTATGCATATAGAATTAAAATCAATTTTTCAGCTTATTTAGTGCTGACAACGCCGAGCTTATACGATATATTTCCACAGATGGCAGAATTCCCGCTGGAGCCGAACCTGTCCAAGATCCTGATCATGTCGGTGGCGCTGCAGTGTTCCGACGAGATCCTCACCGTGGTGTCCATGCTGAGCGTCCAAAACGTGTTCTACCGGCCCAAGGACAAGCAGGCGCTAGCTGACCAGAAGAAGGCCAAGTTCAACCAGCCGGAGGGCGACCACCTCACTCTGCTAGCCGTCTTCAACAGCTGGAAGAACAATAAATTCTCCAACGCGTGGTGCTACGAGAACTTCGTGCAGATCCGCACGCTCAAACGCGCACAGGACGTGCGGAAACAGCTGCTCGGGATTATGGACAGGTGAGTGATTCAAATCATCAGATATATTAATACGCGAGCGAAAAGCTTTGGATCCCTTTTGACGAAAAATGCGGAAATGTAGGTAAATGAAATTTTGCACAGTTATAGTTAATATGGTGAAGGAATTAAAAATTGATTGTTTTTTTTTATTGAATCTGAAATAGTCAATACTTTAAACGGGGAGCCAAAAGAAGATATTAAATTTAAGGTCGAATTTCGACCATTAGGCGATCTCTAGTTCTGTTAAATAAATAACATTTATTTCTTTAGAGGTCAACTACGATAACATGGCGCGCCCCTCCAAAATTCAAAACGTTTGAAGTGCGTTGTCACGCGCCTTTGTGTGCAGTTTAATTATTTATATTGTACCTGTATATTTTGTAATGTTATCAATATGTGCACAATAAAGTATATTTGTTTGTTTGTTTGTCTTGCGCGGTAGGCTAGTTATGATTAGTTGACCAACAAATCTTGGTAATAAGCAGTGGTCGGCGTAGGTAGTGCCATTTAGGGTGAATGACCTCAATTGTATATGTTAACATGGACATACCTCCGGGATCGCGGGATAAAATCCCGCGTTCCGAATTATCGCGAATAATCAAGTATTTACTTTACAATTAATGAAAAAAAAACGAGTTTTGAGTCATAATTTCGCCGGATAAAAAAAGCCTAAATAAATGAGTCACTAAACGTTTTTCTACGTCTAATATTTCTTCAGCCATGTTTTGCTTAGTTGCCAGTATGAAAAAAAATCGATATCTATTATTTATTAACTAAACATAACTCTTTCTTTTTAATTATAATCCATATTTATTTAATAGCTTTCGTAATAAGAATTACAATATTAGTAGTTTCATTTTTTTTTGCGCGTGAGTCCAAAATATCCCATCCACACATAACAGACGAAAAGAACAAAAAATGTTATATTTATTTGGATATAAGTAGTATATCGTAAAGCACTTTCAGGCTTGCCTGTGTTGCCTGCGAATGATCGCTCGGTTGTTTGCGACGAATGTTTAACGGTGCCACTAAGCGAATTCATTATTGTTTATTGTTGTTTAAATATATTTTAAAAGAAAGTCAATATTTGATAAACATTAAATGGATTTTTATAATTAAACAATCAAATTATTTGCAGGTAACACAGGCAAGCCTGAAAGTGATCTACGATATACTACTTATATCCAAATAATTAACTTAAATTATTAAAAATTATTAAATTATTAAAATAATTAACTTAAATCCAATCACATTTCTGTTAATTTTTTACTTATTTGTTAATATCATATAAAACTTATAATTACGATAAATAAATAAAAAACTAACAAATTATTTCTTTATTTACGTTTGTCACAATATTTGTTGTTTAAATATCAAATTCTGAATGTATTTCCGATTATATATTATTTCAATGCGAATCCCAAAATCGCGGGATTGAGCATGTCCACGTTATGCCGCGATTAACGAATCCCGCGGGATGGCACTACCTACGCCGACCACTGGTAATAAGTGACATTATCTGAAATATTACGTGTACTGTGATTGGTTGAATACTTACTACATACAAACTCTTTCATAAGGATGTGACTACACACATTGAAACAGTCATTTGGAGGGTCGCGCCATGTTATCGTAGTTGATCTCTAATACATTTAAGGTACCTACTGACGTTTTACAAACGTCAATTCTATGGAATGAAGTGTCGCGATTTATAGTGTCAAGTGCGGTCTCGCGTTTAGATTAATATTTTACCATTATTTTACGAATCTGATAGGCCTACTACGAAACCGTTTTTAGACTCGAAACTCAAAAAAACAATCGGATAAGAATGTCGTACGATTGTTCGAGTCTCTAAATGGTTTTGTGGTACGGGCCCTGATTCTTTAAAATCGGGCTTGTAGTTTAGGTAGCACATAAGTAAACAACTTGATACAAACATACAAGATTGCAATCGAGCCCTTTCTTTTAAATTCTTTTTTCAAACTCAGCTATCGGCTATCGGCACCTATCGGCATTAACTTACTTACCTAACGGCATTATCGTTCTACGATAAAGTCCTTTCTTTTCTAGATTAAAAAAAACTGATCTATACATTCCAGGCACAAGTTGGACGTGGTGTCGGCGGGTAAGAATACTGTGCGCATCCAAAAGACGATCTGCTCGGGTTTCTTCCGCAACGCCGCCAAGAAGGACCCCCAAGAGGGCTACCGCACGCTCGTCGACAGCCAAGTAGTCTACATACATCCTTCAAGCGCGCTCTTCAACCGCCAACCCGAATGGTACGTAATTTTTATTTTAAGTTTTTTAAGTCGGTTCGGAAGAACCGAGTTAAAAATTGCTATTACGGTAGGAATACCGTAATAGTTTTCGAGCGAGTGGAAAGCATAATCGATAACTATAAGGGTTGACATTAAAAAGTTTTCGACTGCTCCTATACATCGAAATTGCGAGTCTATAAAAACGGATGTTTTGTTTGATAGATAGATCGTTTATTTGCTTAGAATGCAGGTACAATAATAAGATGTTACAATATTTTTCAGAGCCTTATACATTCTGCCTGATAAAATTTTATCAGGCAGATTATTATTACATATTATTTAAAATTATAAATTAGGTATATTATGTTAACGTTAGATAGTATCATGTGTGTAAAAGAAAACATGCGATTTAAATTAGTATATTGCCCGGGACACACGAGGCTAGTATTTCAAGCTAGGATAGCAAGCTAGTTTTTTACCAAACTGTCCTGGCTTGCTGACCTAGCTTGGAGCATGCTAGTTCTGTTTTACAAATGAAGATAGTTTTGTCTACACGAAGCCAGAAGTACTAGCTTGCTATTGTGGCGGTACCCACAATTCGCCTAACATTCCTGCATCGCACTATCGAAGTTTTCTGAGCGCGTCGGTATATATACGACAGCTGAAATGTATCACGTGGGCTTCGGCCTGACCGGGCATATCACCTCGCTCGGTCGGAAGATCTTCCTTTGGCCTTCACGCACATATTACCCACATTGGTGACCCCGACGTGATTAATACAAATATATAGCGTTTGTATTATTCAATTTAATATTTTTATCCTAATGGTCGATCTGAATCTGGAAACATTTCATCGATAATAGAAAAGACAGTTGTACATCACTAGTATTAGTTCCAAATACTCCCACTACTGCTATCAGCGCCAATATGGCAAATTTCAAACTTAATTTTTACGTCAAATTTAGTTCTCTTCCCGAATAATGGGGGCGCTGATTCCGCTTCAAATAGGCACAAAAATCAAGTGGGTATCATCAATCCAGCGTACTTGTATAATAGAGATCAGTGGTTATTACTTATAGATCAGTTAACTAAAGCTGGCACGTTCACAGTGCTGTCACTTATGCAATTTCACTATACAGTATATTTAAAAATATAATATGTTTGCATCATGATACAAATTATCGTATTATCTGCGTACGATAATAATATGCTATCGTACATCGTACGTACGCACAAAATTATTGTATGTGTACGATAATTATCGTACGGTTCCGAACGCTGGCCGCTCGCGGATCACACGTTACCGACTTGTAACATCACGCTGTATTTATAAACAGTAGCATAAGAAAAACAATAACTGTCCCCTTCACGCTCATAAGATAGACCGCGCGCGAGAGAGACGGGCAGACTTTTTATGATGCGTATGCAGTACGACGTCACGCCACGCGCTTATTCACAGACACTACACAAGCGCAATGTTTAAATGTGTTGATCGTGCCAGCTCTTGTTAACTGAGCTGTAAGACACTACTTTAAAATATCAATATTAAGGGTCCATATACGAAATTTGCGTTAGATCCTTTTTTGAATAGCTTGCAATGCCTTCATTATTTCTTGCATGTTTGTGAAAAGAAAAGATCCAACACAACAGAAACAAGATATGAAAGATATGGAGGAAAATATAAAAACAACAATTAACAGTAATATAGACAAAAAATTCAGCTTTATCGACCAAAAAACGAAGGAGCTCGAAGCAAAGATCCAATCCCAACAAAAATCGATAGATTTCTTGGACAAGCAAATTAGAAAGAAAAACATTATATTTTTCGGAATTCAAGAAAATGAAAGAAATTACGAGGACTTGCTTACAGTAATCCACGAAATAATAAACAAAAAAATGAATATAGATTGCCCTAAGTGGGAAATTGAAATGGTGACGAGGCGGGGAAAAAATAGAGACAGATTAAGACCAATAGTTGTGACAACTACAACTCTAAGAAGAAAAATCAATATTTTAAAAAACAAGAAATCTCTAGAAAATTCAGGAATTTACATAAAAGAGGACTATCCACCTAATGTCCTGGAAAAACGAAGGGAACTCCAAGATGAACTACAAAGAAGGCGACTCGCAGGAGAAGGAGTGATGCTTCGTTACGACAAGATAGTAGAGACTACATCTCAAAAATTCAAAACATACAAATCAAGAGAAACAACTTCAAATAAAAGGTTATTGTCACAGTCACCTGAAGAAAAAAATAAAAATAATCTACCAACTACAGAGGATAAGATCAAACAACAGTCGAAGAAAAATAAGTGTACAAATATAGCAAACTTTTTACGTCCAGCTCTACAAAATCCCCATAACAATGCCTCTACCTCTACCAGCCGCAAACCAGAAGATATTCAAAAAAACTAAGCTGCACCCCTCCGCCTTTTTGTCTCCCAACACGGCCTGTCACCGCGGGAGAGACCGACTACAATCCTCTAACTGTACAACTCTACATCTGCACTTACAACGTTAAATCGCTACTTTCACCCCAAAAAATGATACTTTTAAAACATTCATTAACTAACATTAAATACGATATTGTGGGACTATCAGAAATAAGAAGAAAAGGAAATGAAATAATAGAAGATGAAAACCATATATTTTGCTATACAAGAGAGACTCAAGGACACTATGGCGTAGGCTTTTTAATAAAAAAGAAGTATAAAAACTGCATAAAAAGTTGCGTTGGTATATCTCACAGAGTATGTCTACTAAACATTGAAGTCGACACCATGAAATTATCAATAATACAAGTGTATGCGCCGACCTCCGATGCCGCAGATGAAGAAATTGATGATTTTTATGACCAAATAGAAAATGCTATGAGTCTTTCAAAAGGAAAAACTATATTAATGGGAGATTTTAATGCAAAAATAGGACAAAGGAGGGCGAAAGAAAACGCAATAATAGGACCATACTGCTATGGGATGAGGAATACCAGAGGAGAAAAACTCATAGAGTACGCACTATCAAACAAACTCTTTGTAATAAACAACATGTTCAAGAAAAAAAACAAGTAGTTTATGGACATGGACTACTCCAGACAATAAACAACACAGAAACCAAATCGATTATATACTCAGCACCTGTCCAAAACTTTTTACAAATATAGAAATTCTAAATAATAATATTTTTCCTACTGATCATAGACTACTAAGAGGTACAGTAAGATTGAAAATGCGGAAAAAAAGTAGAGCAAACTTTAATAGCAGAGTTGATTTCACGCTTGAGGAAAATAAGCAAAAATACCTCCAGTCTTCAGAACTTGAAGCAAGAAACATAAAGTGGGAAAGTAGAGACGACATAGAGTCCTATTATCAAAAAATTGAAAACGCTATAAAAGTCAGTATTAACAGTGCAACATTAAAGAAAGAAAAAAAAGCAATTAGTAGCCAAGAAACTAAAAAGCAACTTATAAAACGCGCTCTGCTACAAAATAAATCTTCTAAAACGAAAGAGGAAAAAAAAGAACTTGCATCTCTTTACAAAAAGTACAAATAAACTACTTAAGAAAGATTACGAAGAATATAGAATGGAAATAATATCAAAGCACTTGGCAAGCACAGGAAGCCAGAAGAAAGCATATAAAGAACTCAACCCCGACAAAAGGTGGATACCCTTTTTTATAGACAGAGAAAAAAAAACAGCAAAGTACAAACACGACAAGAACTAGTAAATATTGCTTCTGACTTCTACAGAAAACTCTACCAGGGGAATAGCGACAAAAATGTATACCAAAAAGTCGAAACAAAAAACGACACCTATCTTGCCATTCGACTCTAAAGAAATATTAAAAAACATAGAGAAACTTTAAAAAGACAAGAGTGCGGGACCCGACCACATCCCGAATGAAGCTTTAAAAGTGGGAAAATCAAAACTGATCGAACCTCTTACAACTTTGTTTAACAAAGTTCTAGAAACGCAAACAACCCCAAAAAAGTGGGGAGAGTCCCAAATAACTCTATTGTATAAAAAAGGAGATCCTTCAGACATTAATAACTACCGACCTATCAGCCTGCTACTGACAATGTATAAGCTTTTTGCGACGTGTCCGGAAAAAAGAATCTCAACTTTCATAGAGAAAATTCAACCAGTTGAACAAGCCGGGTTCCGACCTGGTTACTCTACAATTGACCACATACATGCTCTAGAACAAATTATCGAAAAACACCTAGAATTTAACGCCCCCCTCTCCCTTGCTTATATTGACTATGAAAAAGCCTTTGATTCAATTTCACACCAGAGCATATGGCAATCACTCACAAATCAAAACGTTCCAGGTACATACATTAACATAATTAAAGATATATACGAAAACAGCACAGGTAGAGTAAAGATGGAGAGACTCGGACACAAGTTTTATATAAGAAGAGGGGCAAAACAAGGCGAATTTATAGAATGGAGTGGAAAAGGGATAAAAGTAGACACAGAATATATTAACAATATAAGATATTGCAGATGATATCATCCTTTTTGCTAAAACATCAAGAGAACTACATTCAATGATGAGTGACTTAAATAGCGAGAATAGAAAAATAGGTTTACGATTGAACACCTCAAAAACAAAAGTAGCAACAAACAGCGTAAAAAAGATATATTTGTAAACAATACACAAATCTAGTACGTGGACAGCTATGTATACCTCGGGAAACAAATATCCCTTGAGAAGAAGCGCCACGAACAAGAACTAGAACGCCGCATAAATATGACTTGGAAAAAATACTGGAGTTTTAAAGAAATTCTGAAAGGAAAAGTTCCTTTGAGACTAAAAAAGAAGATAATAGACTCATGTCTATTGCCAAGCTTGTTATATGGCGCACAAACCTGGTTGCTACAAGAAAGAACAAGAAGAAAAATCCGGACATGCCAGCGCGCAATAGAAAGAGACATACTAGGTATTAAACTCACTGACAAACAAAAGAGCGAGGATATCCGTAAAAAGACAAAAGTCATAGATGCCCTAAAATACGCACAACTTAAATGGAGATGGGCGAGGCACGTTGCGCGCATGACAGACAAAAGATGGACAAAGAGAATAACTAAATGGAAAGGCCCAGTCGGGTAAAGAAACGTTGGAAGACCTAGAGATAGATGGGTCGACGAAATTAAAGATGTAGCCGGCAAGGATTGGATGGGAGTGGCATCTGACAGAAAAACATGGGAAAAGTTAGAGGAGGCCTTTATCCGAAGAGGAGCCATGCCAATAAACTAAATTAAAATAAAAAGGTAAAAAATAGGATTATAATAATATTATTGTTTTTTTAGTTTGTGTAGAAAATAGTATATTCTATTTGTGTAAAAAAGTGTGTAAAGCATCAGTGGCGAAGCGTCCATATAACCCGATTCCCATCGGCTTCCCTTAGGGCTTAGAAAAATCGAATATATGGGCCAACGACATATTTATCTAATAAATATTTTACATACCTACTTAAAAAACTTTGAATTCACAATGTTATATGCAATAAATTTTTCTCTCACTTGAAATACATAGTTTGAATTAATAACTATCGCCTACAAATTTTAAAAGGCAATGCAATGTGCGGGCGCAGAGAATCAAATAAGCCGCAGGATTAGCGGCTTATTTCTCCATACAACGACAGTTCATAGTAAGCATCTGTCCTTTTCATTCCTGTGAACTGGTCGTCATGTTCTGTCTCGTTCTAGCACGCGCGATATATACTTGGAAATAACTCGATGCCCGACGAGTTATTACGGAGAAAGGTTAATTAGCAACGCACAAGTGCAAGCGAGATAGATGAGTCATGAAGTAAAATTGTTATGATTCGAATTTAAGAATGAATGTAGCGACATTATACTTTTGCTGGCGCGTAATACATTTTATTTTGGTAGGATTTTTTGTAATACGACTTTATTAAGAATGCCTTTAGCGGTACTAAATATGACAGGCGCGTAATACATTTTTATTTTGCTGGTTTTTAGATTGACATATTAATATGGCGGATAGTGTGTTTGTAAACAACATGTCGTTTGTTTTGTTTTGTCGAATTTAAATTTTGTTTTAGCGTTAGAACTTAGAAGAGTGTCGTGAATTAAATTAATTTATATTGTGACTTGTGAATAATTGTGAGTCGTACGACGTAATCGTGTAGTTCGGAAAATATGGCATTAATTCAGAAAGACTGTTGTCTGACAGATTATATTTTGCTGTCGAAGGAAACTTTGTTTTCCAAACTTAGTTTTGAAAATTAAAAGCATGTCATTCAATTATAAATTACCAAAATTGGTAAGTAGATTTTTTACTCCGGCTTCCCTTCTCAAAATATTCACCCCTCGCCACTGTAAAGCATGGAAATAAACGGCTTTATTATTATTATTATTATTATTATTATACGAAATTTGCCGATTTCGCTGATTTAACAGACGTGATTTAACAGTTAAAATATAGTATTTCTATAAGTTTTAATGCACAACATGTAAGATCATTTCAATTATAATCTAATGTTGGAGCTAGATTTTTTGTTTTTTTTTTAAGTATTTTTAAATAATCCAACTCAAACCCGCGACAGTTTTGTGATTTTTGCTGTAAAAGGTTTAGAATATCACGTGTTTATGGATTGTATTGACGTCTTAACGGTATGAAAAAATTACAATGTACTGTTGAGAAAGTAGTCTATAAAGTGTTGGAATTACTTTTTACCACTTTAATCTTTCAGGCCCCGCGCGAGCACCGGTGATCGCGACAACAATAGAATACAATAGCAATTCCTGGAAATTCCGACTGAAGTATAAATATGAAATAGTTGAGTAAAAAAATATGTAACTCGGCAACATTTTAGAGAAAATGGGCAAAGAATTGCTGTTAATTTCGGCAACTTAGAGCTGTAATTCATAAAAAGAAAACTACAGAAATAATCTATAGATAAAATTCTATACAATTCGAGAAAAAAGAAAAAAAAAACCAAATTGTGCCAAAAAACACGATTCAAAACAACCTAAATCTCACATTATATTACTCGCCGCAAGGTTCGAGTCGGCTTTCCGCGCTTAAATATATTTTAAATCTAATAATTAATATATATATTTTTAAGTCTAATAAGGGGAAAAAACCTAATAATATTTCTGTAGCGAACCTTTGCAATTTCGTATTCATCGGCTGAATTTCGTATACGGACTCTTAAGGGCGTTCCTTACGGAGATCCCGTAATTGACCGTATTTCAAGCTTTATAAACTCATAATTCTAAAACTACAAAGTTATAATAAAAGTACAGTAATAATCTTCAGGATATCAACATTCCTTTCCCCGTTTTAAATTTTCTATTTATGTTTATTATACTTATGATATCAGCTTCCAAAGTAAAACCAATTTATTAAAATTCAAGCATACATTCAGCATCTCCTTAGGATTTACAAATTACGTTTATTTGAAACGCACGCCAATAGATCGACAATATCATAAACTACATATTCCCCTTTTTTTTAGGACAATTTTGAACTAAGATAAGTAAAAAAAATAGGGTTTGGTGCGATCTCGGCAACGCGGCAAATGTATGGCCAAGGTCGTTTGCTCGGGGGACGGTCTTAAAATCTCCACAAATTATGATTTTTTTTTGTTTTTGACACATTTTTTTTTCAAAACGATATCCAGATTATTATAAAAATCATTAAGGTTTATTAACTGTGGTGGTCTATAGACACAGAAGAATTAAATTTTGCTGAGAAAGTTCAATAGCGCTTAATTCAATTATTCCCGATCTAGAACTTTTCATAATATCATGTAATTCTTTATATTCATAACCGTTTTTAGGGTTCCATAGCCAAAATGGCAAAAAACGGAACCCTTATAGATTCGTCATGTCTGTCTGTCTGTCTGTCTGTCTGTCTGTCCGTCCGTATGTCACAGCCACTTTTCTTGGAAACTATAAGAGCTATACTATTGAAACTTGGTAAGTAGATGTGGTTTGTGAACCGCATTAAGATTTTGATACAAAAATGGAAAAAATATTAAAAGTTTTAGGGGTCCCCATAAGGTACAACTGAAACAAAAAAAAATTTTTTTTCGTCTAACCTACGCGTATAGGGTATCTATGGATAGGTCTTCAAAAATCATATTGAGGTTTCTTATATCATTTTTTTCTAATCTGAATAGTCTGCGAGAGAGACCCTTCCAAAGTGGTAAAATGTGTTTCCCCCCCCCCCCCCCCCCCCCTCTAACTTCTAAAGTAGGGCCATGATAATTCTAAATAAAATATATGATGTGCATTACATTTATTATAAAAACTACCAACGGAAATTGGTTTGAACGAGATCTATCAAGTAGTTTTTTTACACGTCATAAACGGTAAACCTTAATTTAACTTTCATTAAATTAATTAAAATATAAAAATAAATCAAAAACCTTTTAATTTTATAGAAATAAACCTTATTGCTGCTGCGGAACCCTTCAGTGGCGAGTCCAACTCGCACTTGGCCGGTTTTTAGTAAAATACAAGAACCGCCTCTTTTTTTGTTTCTTGAATAAATAGCTGCAAGTTTATAGTTCGGTTGTACTTTGTTTTCACAAGCGATATCTAACTGCATCTGTTGTATAATCTCTTACAATATTGTTATGTAATGTGATATATCAATTCAAACTTAATTAAAACTTATTATTTTATTTACAGGGTGATTTACCACGAACTGGTGCAGACGACGAAGGAGTACATGCGCGAGGTGACCACCATCGACCCCAAGTGGCTGGTGGAGTTCGCGCCCGCCTTCTTCAAGTTCTCCGACCCCACCAAGCTGTCGCGATTCAAGAAGAACCAGCGTCTCGAACCGCTGTACAACAAGTATGAAGAGCCCAACGCCTGGCGCATCTCGCGCGTGCGCAGACGACGGAATTAACTTCGATATTTGTATAATAAATTATGTAACAATAAGCACATTTTAGTTTTGGTTTTTCTACCACTTAAATGCGAAATATCGGGCATGTATAAAACATAAGACTGGACCCCACTCTGTTCAATCCATCGATACTTAAATATTTTAAATGTCTGAAGTTGAAAATTAAAATCAAATATTTTAATTTATCAGTAGATTATCAAAGTATTATTTGAAATAAAACAATTTCAATAAAATACAATACATATTATAGTTAAATTACAAAAAAATTACAATGCGTCTAGTACTAAATCTCGGCGCTCGCGTCCTTTCTGGTTGATTCCAGCTCTTGTCCTGTCAAATTTTACAAATAGAAAAACATTATTCTACCTTAATATTAAATTAAAATGTTGGCAATAGAATTTTAAACAACTGTTTACAGAATAGAAGGCAAAAAGAGGCTACAATGCTCTATAAATAAATAAATAGATAGATCATAGAACTCTTTATTGCTCTCTTAGAGCGCTTACAGACGGACGGCACGTGTCGGCGGCACGCGTCGGCGGCATTCGACGGCACGTGTCGGCGACATTCGACGGCACGTGTCGGCGGCAGACGTCGACAGTTTAACACGCTTGCAGTTGTGACGTACCGCGTAAAGGTAAACGTCCACAGGTCGGTATCGTACGCAACGGACATCTCGCATCAAACGGATATTTTTTAGGGTTCCGCACCCAAAGGGTAAAAACCTAGGGACCCTATTCATGAGACTTCGATGTCTGTCTGTCCGTCTGTCTGTCCAGGCTGTATCTCAAGAACCGCTATAGCTAGAGTTCTGGAATTTTCACAGATTGTGTATATCCGATGCCGCTATAACAACAAATACTAAAATCAAAATAAAATTAATATTCAAGGGGGGCTCCCATACAACAAACGTGATTTTTTTGCTATAAATAAATAAATAAATATATATATATATATATATATATATATATATATATATATATATATATATATATATATATATATATATATATATATATATATATATATATATATATATATTTATAGCAAAAAAATCACGTTTGTTGTATGGGAGCCCCCCTTGAATATTAATTTTATTATATATATATATATATATATATATATATATATATATATATATATAATATATAATGGCAATTAAACGCTTTAAATTTTTACAACATCCTTAATTATATTTGTACTTTAATTATTAATAATAAAATTTATATAAAATAAATATTTATTGGGGGCTTCCATACATAAAACACATTTTTGCATACTTTCTGATTTCTCTCTGTAACGGTACGGAACCCTTCGTGAGCGAGCCCGACTCGCAGTTAGCCGATTTTTTTACAGTATGTCCATAGAAGGGAAACAACCAGAAGAGTGGAACACAGGCGTTATATGTCCGATCCATAAAAAGGGATGTAAGAGGTGCACAAATTATCGCGGAATAGCTCTTTTGCCAACGGCGTACAAGGTCTTATCATATGTGTTGCTTAAAAGGCTAGAACCTCATGCGGAACGAATCATCAGCGATTATCAGTGTGGATTGCGGCAAAACCGCAGCACAATCGATCAGATCTTCCTTCTGAAACAACTTATGGAAAAACTTGGGAATACGCCCAAAGCATACACGCGTTATTTGTCGATTTTAAAAAAGCCTATGACAGCATTGACCGTAATTCGTTATACACGATCTTAAGGAACTTCAACATCCCTAAGAAACTAGTTGACATGATAATGGTCGCCACTAAGGAAAGCAAAATGAGAGTGAGGGTTGCTAAAGAGCTTACGGACGAGTTCGCGGTGGTCACAGGACTTAAGCAAGGAGATGCACTGTCACCTGTGCTTTTCAATTTAGTTCTGGAATATGTCCTCAAAGAAGTGATGAAGCTACAACTGAATGGGAAACATAGGTTGATAGGATATGCCGACGACCTGGCATTACTGGGCGAAACTCCAGAGGAAGTGGCCAGCGCGGCCGAAGTCTTAGAAAACGAAGCCCTTAAGGTAGGCCTAAGTATAAACCGCGAGAAAACAGAATACCTCCACATTAAACGCTATAAAAATACGCGCACAAAACGAGAAGACCTGAATGTGAGAGGGACTTCTTATAAAGGGACGGACAAATTTAAATACTTAGGCTGCACCATTACCGACACCAACACGAGACAGGAGGAAATAAACATCCGAATCCAAAACACCTTACGATGCAGCGCGGCACTTCATGAAGTGTTAGCGTCCAATCTCCTAAGTAGAAAAAGTAAGATCGCCATTTACAAGTCTGTAATAAGACCATTACTAATGTACGGATGCGAGACCTGGACGCTCACACTCGATGAAGAGAATAAACTACTGGTAGCCGAAAGAAAAATCCTTCGCAAGATCTTGGGCCCGGTAAAGACAGACGACGGAGGAACTAGAATCCGAACCAACGCCGAAGTTGAAGACCTCATGGCTGAGCCCAATATTATTGGCGTAACAAAAGTCCAGCGACTCCGATGGCTCGGTCATGTTGCAAGAATGGGAGAGGATCGTGCCACTAAAAAGGCGTTCCTTGGGCGTCCGATCGGGCGACGACCTGTCGGCCGCCCACGGTACCGGTGGCTAGATGTCGTGGAGTCGGACCTGCGCGATCTTCAAGTCACAGAGTGGCAAGAAACTGCGCAAGACCGCGACAAGTGGCGCAAACTCGTGTCGGAGGCCAAGATCCACTTTGGGTCGCTGAGCCATCGTAGTAAGTAAGTAAGTATGTCCATAGTATCGGCAGCGTACGGCTTACCGACTAGCCAGTATGTTTATCTTCAAATTAGTCCAAACAAAGTTCCTAAGTAAAATTTTCCGCTTTCGACTTTTCCATCCACACCCCCCTTTTGAGCATTCATTTACTAGGCTAGTCGGTAATTCGTACGCTGCCAATTCAGCGGACGTACTGTGAAAAAATTATCCGTTTGATGCGAGACGTACGTTGCGTACGACATCGACGCTTGCCTTTAGGCGGTACGTCACAACTGGGGGCCTACCACCACCTCTACTAAGCGACAGCGTTTGACAGATAAGCAATATTACATTAACGTCAAGCTAGCGATCTTAAAAAAGTTGATATTCCACATCGGATTTAACAATGTTTTGCATTATCGTGTCTAAACACACTAGGCTAAATTACGCCGGCGTAAATTCCGCCGCGTTTCAAACTCATACAAAATACGGGCGGAACGCGAGAGACGACACACTATTCCGTCGCGTATTTGTATTCGTTTGACATTTGCGGCGGAATTTACGCCGGCGTAATTCAGCCTAGTGTGTTTAGACACTTTTACTGTTTTTTAGTTAATTTATATTTAAAAAGTGAGTACCGTAATGTTATTGTAATCTTACAACAAAGTGTTCTGGAAACACGATAGATTTAGGAAATGTCGTGGTTTAACAGTTTATGACGCTTGCAGGGGGCCTCCCTGCAATCGTCATAAACTGTCAACGGCTGCCGTCGGCTGCCGCCGACACGTGCCGTTCGTCTGTAAGAAGCCTTAATAGCTTTACTACTAAGTACTAACTAGTAAGACAAACCGTCATGTCATTAACTTATAACGAAATTAAACGTGGGCAAAGGCTTATTACCACAAGCCATCTTTTCCAGGATATTTTATCAAATCAAATTATGAATAAATATTATTATTTCGTACGGTGTAGTGTTGTCTCACCGGTAGCGGGCGAGGGGCGGGGCCGCGACGGGCGCGTGCGTCGCGGCCACGGCTTCTTGAGGTGCACGTGGTCGTAGTGCGACTGCAGCCCGCTGCTCTCCCAGAACCGCTTGTCGCATACGGAACATCGAAAACGCCGCTCAGCTCCACGGTGAATCTGCAACGCGACTGCGATTGAACTGAGGTTCAATTCAACCTTTGTACCTCGACGTTCGTGGCTCAGATGTCACTTCTTATTATTACGATCTACCAATAACGTCCCGTCTGATGTTATGGGCTAGTCGTCATGGAGGCGCAACCGGCCTGCCCTGGCCCTGCTTTATTCTTTGGACTTTTTGATGGGGTAAGTAGAACCAAACTTACCAAAAATAACAAAAAGGGCGTAATCTTCTATTTTTGCCGCAATACTTAGGTAATTTTTCGCGGCATACGTACGGAAAGAATGTGTCTGGCACGGTTGCTCTTCTGAGTGAAGCGCTTGGGGCATAGCGGACAGGCGTACAAGCGTCGCGACGCGTCTGTTCGTCCGCCCGCCGCCACAAGCTCGGCCACGTGTACTCGCAACTGGCACGGGTGCTATGAAACATTGTAATTAGTAATTACCAATTAGCTTAGTTAAGGATGAGCTGCAAATTATAGACGAGTTTACATTATTATGTTCATAATAATGTAAACTCTTAGTAATAGCAGGCGCCACAACTTAGTAGTATGTGGCGCCTGCTATGTTTGAACTTACTACTCATCCTGTATATTTATTTGTGAGGACCTGTAATTGGCTTCTTATTATCTAGTATAAGTTATTTACTGTTTTTATTTATAGCTGTTGGTCTTCCTGACAAAATAAAATAATTATGATGATTAGATATGCAAGGTAAAGTAATTAATACGAGTTTACCAAATGAATGGTCCACTGCAATTATAATGATGAATGTCCAAAACATCCTTAAAATTTAGATTGTTATTATTTTTAGCAATATTCCGCTAAATAAGTTGAAAACCTTTCAACTTGCATGGTGGTGAGAGGCCTTGCATGAATTTGCTGACATTATTGCTTGTATGGTAGTGGTGTTGGCACGTTCGTGCATGCGGGTGTTCGCAAAGGCAGTGTGGGAAAGGAGGGAGGTGCTGTAACGCATGCCTATGCGTACGCTCACTCACTTACAGGTTGAGGTTTATTTCGCGGAATATTGCTAAAAATAATAACATT